>JAQMYM010000020.1:3823197-3843683 GCA_030014255.1 Parauchenoglanis ngamensis | reverse complement strand
TAACAGCCCTATTGAACAACTGTAGTAATCCATATTATGTCAACAACCGCTCAACTAAGTAAAGAGAAACAACAGTCAATCATTACTTTAAGACATAAAGTGTCTCTTAAGTAATAAAAATGAATTAGAAGGTGTGTCCAAACTTTTGACCGGTAATGTATGGTTTCTGGTAATTTACTTCTCCTCTTAACTAATTTGCAAGTTTTTTCCAGTTTCTTCAAGCCTCACAATGAATCACTTCTGAATCATGGCAACTCCTCTGTATTTCCTGGTATTTTGCCTGCATCACTCCTCCTCCTTAAATGAACATTGTCAAACCTCACTAGACAAAAATTCAAGTTTATGACAAAACTCCAGGCAAACCTCGCAAAGTAAATTCACATAATGTAACCATTATTTTCAGTGTAGATGTATCAAATTGTGTGTGTGCTTTGCTTCCTTGCTGCAATGACAGCCTTGCGTAAAGATGCATTTGTTGGGATCAGTGCTTATTCTGATCCTCTTACACTGATTAACATTGCCTCTAAGCAACATGCACTCTCTCTCTCTCTCTCATGCACACACACACACACACACACACACACACACACACACACACACCCCAAACCAAAACAAAAACATAATGTATGTGGGGAATAGAGAGAGAGAGAGAGAGAGAGAGAGAGAGATCTAATACAGACTCTCCATTACTCTACATACTAACTACAAAATAGAGAACTTCAAAATAGAGAAAAAAGTTTTTCTGCCTCTCATCTCTCCCAGCTAGTCATCCTCCTTCTTGAACATCATTAGCTCTGTGCCCTAGGTGATTTCCTCTCATTTGCAACAGTTAACATTTTGAGAACTGTGGCTCATCTGATGGGCTATTTGCCAGGCATACATTCATTTGCTGTTGTAATCATGTTTCCTTCCATTTTGCTGAGGAGAGTGATTGACATTGGTGCAGGCTGTTAACTACTGGACTAGTTGCTAGGTGATAGGCGCACTGCTGAAATGTTCAGCTTGACCGTGCTAAAGCACCCATTGCCCTTGCACTAATAAAACAGCTGGGAGCTTTTGACTACAAACGAAGGTCTAGTCGACGTCCAATATTTCAGGAATGGCATTCCAAAGAGCTGCATCATGTCACTTCTTGGTCCTGTTGCCATGGAGATGGACCTTGGCAACAGCTTGCAAGGTTATTAATTAGATGTGGTATGTGCCTTCCCAGAAGTCAGACAGTTTCCAAACATTTTAATGATGCCCATTAGACTCTCGAAGTAAAACCAGTTAGAGAACCCCTGTAATGTATCTTTTGTGTCATGTGTGTGATAGGTATTGTGTATACACATGCAGGTCAAGTGTGTGTTCTTGTGAATTCTTAAGTGCAATTTAACACTTTTTTGAAATGACCTGTTTTGTCTTTGACACTTTTCAAGTGTAGCTGTTTAAAATGTTTATTTTGGAGCTTGTTAGTCTCTCAGTGTGGCAATGATTATTATAGATGATTAGTATATATCATGAAACATCTCGTATCTCTGGGAAGATTAAGTATTGTTGGTTTGTATGTGCAACTATGTTGAACCAGTACAGTCTCCTTTTGAAGGCCAAACTTTGCTAAAGCCTTCAAGCACTAACATCCTTTACAAAACAAATCATTAGTCTGTATGTTGTGGAATCACAGGCCTCCATTTGTTTCCTAGTGTCTTTCCTATTTGTTATCTCTGTCCCTTCCTACCCCCAGCCCCCACTTGCTCCCCACTTTATTGCTTCTAATTTGGCAGTGGTGATTTATCTATGCTGTCTTCAAGTTGGACAAAGATGCTGCTGACCCTGCAAAGTCCAAAATTCTGTATGTGTATACATGTGTTTTCATACATTTGCCCTGGAGATAGTTAAATCAGCTGCATGTGCCATCATGAGCTGTTAGTGCTAAATCAGTGATAAAGTCTACCCTGTATACAGTATTTATAATGATTTCAGGTGCAATTAGGACGCATTCAGGCTAAAACTGATATATGAGCCTAAACACTTGATTTAGGTAAACATTGTAAATAGTGTTCATAACTGCTAGTCCTGCTTGCCTTCCAACAATTTTCCAACAATGGAGCAGTACAGACTGCCAGCCTGCCAGATGCTTGATTTTACTACAGAATTGGGCTACTTTCTATCCAAACATTACATTAATATTATTGATCCCCCTACATTTTTTAATTCTTGAATCAGATTGTCAGATGTTGTTTCTAATATCTTATTGTTTCTATAGTAACAATTCTTTTACTAGGATTGTACAGCAAACGCTTAACATAACAGGCTTAAAACTATGTTTAATTATTTATATAGTGAAGTCTTTCAGAGTCAATGTTTCTCTGTAGAAGTAGTCTCCTGTGTCTACACTTTAACAATCAGAGGTAAAGCTGTAACTTTCAGTTTTAAAACACAGGAAAGTCTTCAGGAAGGCTTTAGTGATTCTTGGCAATGTGACAAGTTGCATTTTTTGTGTTATTATCTTCAACAGAAAGGGAAGGAACATCTCTTTATAGCTGTTATAAGTGATAACAGAAATGTACTTGTTTTGTGGGCATTCTGACATATTAAACAAACATCAGCTAATAAAAATAATAACATGTTGTAATCATTGGCAAACTGCTGTTGTGTAAGAGGAAGTAAACACTTTAGAATATAGTGTTATAGGAAAATAATTAAACTTTTTGTTAACTTTATGCTGATGAGTTGAGGAACTTTGTATTCTAACTGTTAGAAATGAAGGGAAATCACCTAGGGTACAGTGTGAATGATGTTCAAGAAGGTGTAGAAGAGGAAAGATGATGCAGTACGATTTTGAATAACCAGGTACAGATCCTGTATGTGTGTAGACAGAGGACACATTGTTTTGCAGCATACATGATGTGTGTAACATTTTGTGTAAATTAACCCTTATAGTGTTATCTCATTTATTATAAAGGGGTCAGTATTACTTAATATTCAGAGCTTGATATTTTCTCAAAATTGGAAAATGGGTTCGCTGCATCCCTAAAGCATACCCAGCTTGTTTTCTATTAAAACTGTTCTGCTGCATCATCATTGCAACTTTTTATTGATGTGTTTGGATACATATTTACAGTTTCACTTGTCACCCCTATGATGGAACTTTTCAGTAAATAACTGTAAGCCTTGAGGCAATCCATCCACTGGAGAATCCGTTAGAGCCTCTGCATGCTAGAGGGTATTAGCTTCATCTCGGCTTTAACAGATCACATCTTCTTCATGCACAGTCTGCTTTTGATACTGACAGCTAGACAAATGCAGAGGCAATAATTCCCCTAATGCTACATTAGAGAGCATTTGTCTGGGATTGTTTATCACTTAAACACAGGAGCCAGCTCAACATAATGCATTATTCAGACCTGTGGCTTCACTCTGCAGAGCTGAGCTAATGTCTTTAATTTTCTTCAGCTGTCACATCAGGCACAATCTTAGAGATCAACGTTGACACACAGATGAAGTGCACCAAGCTTTAGCTAATTCCTTCTGAGCAGTGATAAAAGATGATAACTTTGACAAATTTACTTAAGGAAGCTTAAGCGGACATGACTGCATAGTGCTACATGATTGCTCAGGTCAAAGCCTCAGATACATGCCAATTATATCCTATGAATACTGACAATTAGTCTGACCCACATTCACAAGGTGGTGTAATGTGCAAGCAGAGGCCATGGAAGTGATAATGAGAGGAATATTGGTAAGTGTGTATGCACTTACACTTATGATATAGATCCACTAATTTCAATAGCATAGTGTAAAGGTCACAGCACGCTCAGATTCACAGATCCACAGATCATAAGCAACTCATACCTCTCTCCTCTGTAGAAAGACATTCTAGACATTCTTCACCCAACTATGCTACTTTCTTTTAAATGAATTAGCCAGGAGCAGCTCAGCAGCACTTTAAGAACAAAGTGTTCTTGGAAACATAAGAGGCAGTGCTTGAATTTCATCCCAATAACCTGATACCAAATATTAAGCATCCACCAAGTACTTAATATCACATCACAAAGAGAGTGGTGAGTGAGGGGGTTGAGGGTTGGAGAAAAGTAATTATATAGACAAATCTTCTGGACCTTACTCCCTTTAAACTAAATTATTCACTTTTTTCACATCATTCCAGTCTTGTTAGGGAATGTAATATATCGCCTACCATGCAGAGAAATGTGGAAATATTTGTCAGGATCAAAGAACATTGTAATTCATAGCATAGAGGCGGTGACATGGTTCACTTTAATGATCAAAGGAAGCAGAAGCACAGCACATCACACATGCAGCAAACCAACAATGCAGCATGTCCCGTCATATTACATTCCGGTGACAGTTTAAAGCTATCATAAGGCTGACCCCAGTAAAAAAAAATGGCTGCTCTTACCAGAAACCTGACTGGTTGATTCAATTCAGGCACTGAGGTTACAACAATGTAGGCTTGAGGGTTTGTTTCAGGTTGGTCCAATATTTAGTTCACTGAGTCATTTGTACTATCTCCATTATGTTAATACCACTCACTTCATACTGGATTAATACTGGAAACAATACATAGCTTACTTATAGGCAGGGTTGGGAGAGTTACTTTTAAATTCAAATACAATTGCTAATTAATTGTTAAAATGTAGTCAGTAATCTAATCCAAGTATCACAATATTAAAGTAATGTAACTTGATTACTTTCTGTTACTTTTGGATTACGTGAGTACCAAATACCAAAAGTTCTTAACTATGCTTAATTAAATAAAAGTTCATGAACATTACAGACATTTATTAGGTTAATCTGTCAAAGCAAGGGAATATTATCAAGTGCTCATATCAACCAAATGAAACACTCAGACTAACTCAAGGTGATGGTAGTATATACATCATTTACTACTTATCACTTTTTTTAATCACTTACCAGACTTTTTGGAACTATGTGTCTCTATCTTAAGCTGTGATTTGTTCAAATTTTGAACAGACAAATTCAAAATCAAGATAAAATAAATATCTGCTGCCTGTTTCGCTCACTGAAACTCTCAGATGCTAAAGTCCTTTGTGCTAGCTGTTTATGCACAGAAAGCAAATAATTTTCAGTTTGTGGAATTAACTTGAAAAAGTTTTGCACTTGACCCCAAGTTTTCAAGGCCTGAGATTAGTGAATCAAGCCTTCATGGGATCTAATTCCATATGAACCAAAAGCAGGATGGAAACTTGATGACTTGACACACAAAACATATATACAGTATACTGTGTATTCTAAGAATATACATATATATTGTATATTGTTTTTCAGTGCTACTGGGTCAGGAAAAAACACTAGTTTACCTTCTTACAAGTCAATTGATTCAAATAGCGTTCACTTGCCTCAATAAAGCTGTTGGTATGGATGGTTCATGCAGGGGCATCACACTTCCACTGCTCCTCACATTCTCACAAACAAATGATAATATTACTCACATTAAAACATAAGTTATGCCATGGGGCCAGCCAGGTAGTGTACTGTAAAGAGTTTTCATACTATCCTCATTTTTACTAGATGAATTGGTAACATAATTATGTATTTTTTTCTGTAATTTTAATGAAATACAATTATCTTTATAGTATCCTAAGTATGTAAAATGTAAATGCAAAGTTTTCTTACTAGTCCTAAAATGGCTCCAGTAAAATGATCCATTCTTTGTAATATGATGTTCAGGCTAACTTTCAAAAGACCACTGTTCACCATAGGCTGGAACATAGAGAAAGGCCTTGGAAAATTCTATTATGACTTTTCATGTTGTTGGCATTCTCCGCCTCGAGCTCAGATCTATCAGGTGCCTGTATTAGGATGCAACACATGGTGCTTTTGGTCAAAATTCTGCAATTCGTTCATCTACAGGAATGCAAATGGATTCACCTTCTCAGAAACAAGAGTGACAGCTTCAATCCATAACGCATTATTCCTCACTTTTTCTCTACATCTCACCACTTCACTACTGAATTTGGGCTCTTTCAGACAATTTCTTGTGCTGCAAAAGCTTGCAAAAGGGAAATGTTTTATTCAGAGGCATTGCTTTGCCTCACCTTTATACAAGATCTTGAGTCTAATTTAGTGAGGTGTAATGCAACACCTTTCTGACAGTAAGATTGCAACTGAACTTTGACTTTGTGCATTTATTTCCTCTTTCCTCCACTGTCTTGGCATTTAATATCTGGATTTAAAGATACAAGAGGCAGAATTTACTTCAGTTCAAACAGTCAATTACATCACATAGATTTATTAGCATAGCAACTTCAAATAGGTATATTATCATGCAAGGTCATAAGCAATTTGGACCTTCCTTGAACACATGGTGTGAGGCATACAGTACTTTAAAGTCAGTTTGTTGTAAGTCACTATAAATATTCATAATGTTAATAGTACTCTTATTTATACAGTACCTTTCATATATTAAAATGTAGCCTTTCCTTCAACAGAAAATATTAGAGAAAATTATTTTTAAAAATGCACATTCATTTAAAAAATATTAAATTTTCAATTTTAATAATAAAACAAAATGGTCAGTGAGTGAATATTTGATTTTCCTAGCAGACAAAACAACACAAAATCTCATTCATCGATTTCGATCGATCTAACAAGAGACACACCTGCAGATGACAAAAAAGCCTCAAAAAAGCAATTAAAATAACAGGCAATTCCCTCTGACTTCTATGTACAAAAGGTTAGAGATGATCTACTAACAAATGTGTGTTTATCACCACAAGCTACAACATGATTTATAGATATGAACATTGACCATACAGCTTATGCCAGTGAAATTAACTAGTAATATGCTCTCGCAGCTGTTATGTCAAGGAGCTTTAACAACAAACAGACATTAGTTTGAAATAGTGCAGCTGTGGTCAAACCCAAAGATGGAAACAACAGCCTGATTTATTCAGATAAATGTGTTGTCTTTTGAATAATCTGGTTACAATGCACTGTGTTTGCACAGTAAACGTGTATTTTAATACGAAGGCGAGTTTGAGATACAGTTTTACTGATTCAAATATCCACTTGATATCAGTGTAAATATTAATGCAGTCATAGAACAAGATTCACTTTGGAAATGAAATTATATTAGGATTTGGCTCTAAGTACAATAATGCATAAATTGGAATAGGAATCGCCATTGAGTTGTTGCATTATGCATGAGGATATTCAGAAAGTTGATTAATGGCCCCCATGTTATATCTTCTGTTAAAATATTGTTTTGGGTGTCTGAGTGCAGACAGACAGACAAACATGCATACATCTGAACAGACAGCTTTACAGCATTACTATGTAATTTGTGTTATTGGTCACTTTCATTATCTTAAAAAAAAAAGAAAAAAAAACATTTCTGTCACTCTCCACCTCTCCCTGTTTTTTACTCTCATTCATTTCTCCTTTAAAAATTCCCCTCCCTCCATGCATCTAATGCTTGAATGTTGCACACATTTTCTTTCTTTTTTCTTTCCTCATTAAGATTTTTGAGAAATTAACTCTATGGAGTGTTGGCAGAGGAAAATAGGCACACGGGAGCAGTGATAGATATATTCATCTGCTGGTCTCCCATATTCTTACACACATTTGTATACACCAATACACAAGAGGGATGGTTAAAGTACTACCTTTTGTCATTCACTTTCTCTTTCTGTGGTTAAGATACCAAACGCATGCAACTGTAAAGTGCAATATGAAAAAATATGGTAATGGGAATGAGGCTGTCATTCTGTATTGTACTTATCTGCACATATTGTTTGGGAGTTTCAATTTCTGAACAATTGATATACAAACCTGATGCTCCTACTAGCACCTTTTGTGAAGCATGGCATTGATGCTAAATGCAAAACAGACAAACAATATTGCCCCGTATTATGTAGCTGGAGGAATTACATTTGGATCAGACAGAGAGTGGAGAAAATTACTGCTTCAGGATTAAAAATGTCTTAAATAGTGAGCACATTTTAAACAGCATTAAAAGATTATAACTTATTCTGAAGGCTAGAACAACAATTATCACATCAAATTATATGTGCTCAAATCACATTCTTACACTCTGAGTGTAATTAAATGAATAACAATTAGAGCAATTTAGAACAATATTCCTTTATCGCAGTCATTACCAGCCACCTGTTACCAATTTGAGAATAAACATTCTACATTTTATCACTTGTTAGAAAGAAAAACAGGAGACAGCTATTATATTCTAAGGAAGACGGGAACTTGGTATAATAGAGTTGGCATGTAAAAGCCTTGCATATTACTTTTATGTTCTATGTGAGATAATTATGCAGAATCTAGATGTTTATAGCTATTAGAAAAGTTAAATAAGAAGTAAATGCTTCTATCAAAAGTGCCCTTGAACTCATAAACATAAATATTTTGACAAGTTTGACAGGATACTGTGAAAGGAATAACTAAGAAAATGACAAATAGAGACTTAGATACTGAAATCCTGCTCATGTCTACGTGTGACAAAAATAAGCTTCTTTACTAACAGTCAAACAGTAGGCTAATTGTGCTAATGTTAAGTAGCGTACAGTGTTATACAGAATCAACAAGCAAATGCAGTAACTGCAAAATGATATTTAAAGTTACCATGCTGATACAGCACAAGTTAATCAACAGTTGGTAAACAAATTTCTATCAGCCAGTCTGAGGTTTATACTTTTAGAATCTGAAATTAGCCACTGTGGCCTTTAGCCTTTTCATAATAGCGCATAAATCTAGCATACCATAGTAGTCAATTTGTACCAAAACTTACAAAACAGACTCCAGTGATGTCCTCCATAATTTCCCGTTGAATAGGTGGGAAGATTTGGTCAAGTTGGTTCAAGGTTACTTTCATGAATTCTTGACAAAAACCAGGTCTTTAATCAGGTGGAAAATAGAGCCACCATCCTGGTTGGGGGTTTAGCAGTGTAGCTGAATTCTACTATTCTACATTACAGTGGTAGGTCAGGATTTGGAAAGGATGCTCTGCAACTCCAGTCATTCCCTCCATTCCTCTTCAGCTTCTTTTATAGCCCATATGTCATGATCTATTGAGCATAGTTTTGCACTGTGGTGTTCAATTTTGAAGCATAAAATACATATGGATACATTTTTAGGTGGTTTCTATGATGTTGCCTATGAGCATGAAAGGCAGAGTTGGCTCTGGATGGCAGAGGATGGGGACACTTCTTAAACATTTGATGCACAAGGCATTTGATGCTGAGTCATCACATCTTAGGGTGCTAGACTTGCAAAGAAGTGATAGGAGCAGAAATTTACAATGAACTCCTTGCAGTTCATTGATGATTCATGGTTGAGGCCAGGGAGTGTCTGTGTCACCCTTATGCTGATCCATTTATAACCACTGGCTAATAACACTGTAATAACGTAGGTGATTGTGTGGTTGTGGAATTATCATTTTTCCACGTTCACAAAGAGAGAAACATTTGCACAACCTAACCAGTTGCACAGTATTCATGTAATTTATGTATACTAGTAAAATCAATTTAGAAACTAATATTGAGGCTGCATTTACCAGATCATTACATCAAGACATTACCTACATTAATTACTATAAGATACTTATAGTGCCCAGATGCAATAATAACTGTCCCTGTTCTCTGCAATGTGCAGATTATGTTTTGTGAAAATCTGTGTATCCTGCACCTGTTCTCATGCTGAAGGTACCAGTGGCATAGAATAATCATATATAACTGGCACAGCATTAAGGCCCCTGTAATCAATGCACAGTTGGAGTCCCTTTTCCTTGAGAACACACCCAGAGGCAGCATTTATTGTGTTAGGAAACTTCAACAAAGACAACATGAGGAAGGTCCTGCCAAAATACCACCAGAACGTTACTTTTCCTACCAGAGGTGATCAGACACTGGATCATTGTTACACTTCACACAAACTCCTGTTACACTGTTACAAACCCCTCTCCTGTCCTGCTTTCGGAAAGGCAGACCATTGTTCCATACTACTGCTTCCTGCAAACAGGGAGAAACTTAAACAGGAAAAAACGGTATCCAGGCACATCTACAAATGGGACAGTAACACTGAGGGGGTCTTACAGAACTGCTTAGTGACAGCTGACTAGCAGATGTTTGAAGATGTAGCTGATGGCAACATCAACGAATTCACAGACTCTGTCATAAGATATACTCAGCAAAAAAAGAAACGTTTCTTTTTTTGCTGAGTATATATATAAGGAAGTGCATCGACGATGTTGTTCCAAAAGCCATTGTCCGCACGTATCCAAACAAGAAACCCTCGGTTAACGGTAAGTTTGGTGCTAAGCTTAAAGCTAAGTCCTCTGATTTCAACTCAGGTGACCCAGACGCCTACAAAGCAGCCAGATATGAACTCCGGAAGTGCATCAAAAATGCCAAGAGGGACTACAGGGACAAGGTGGAATCCTACTACCAAAACTCTGATCCCAAACGCATGTGGAGTGGCAAATCTGCATCATGGACTACAAAAAGTAAAACAGAGTCAGTGTCCAGCCCACCACATCTCTCCCAGATGAGCTCAACACCTTCTATGCTCATTTTAATGTGGCCAATAATGAACCTGCGATATGTGCTCATGTGGACAGGGAGGCGATAATGCTGATTCTAGGAACGGCTTATGTGATGCGGTCCTTCAAAAAGGTGAACCCCCACAAAGCTCCAATAGACTGCGGATGGATTTTCAACTTTCTGACAGGCAGGCCCCAGGTGGTGAGAATTGGCAGCCAAAATTCCTCCTCACTGATGCTGAACACGGGCACACCACAGGTCTGTGTGCTCAGTTCCCTCTTGTACTCCTTGTTCACTCACAACTGTAACACTAAATACAACTCTAACATCATCATTAAGTTTGCTGATGACACAACCATAATGGTTCTTATTACAGACAATGATGAAACAGTGTATGGAGAGGAAATTGACCAGCTGGTGCCAGGACAATAACCTTCTTCTCAATGTCAGTAAAACTAAGGATATGATAGTGGACTACAGGAGCAAGGGGGACACACTGGCCCATCTACATCAGCATTGCTGAGGTCGAAAGGGTCAGCGACTTCAAGTTCCTCAGAGTGAACATCTTGGAGGACCTCTCCTGGACAACACACACCAACACTGTGGTCAGGAAAGCTTGCCAGTGGCTCTACTTCCTGATGAGGATGAAGAGGTTTGGCATGAATGCCAACATCATCTTAAACTTCTACAGGTGCACAATTGAGAGCTTGCTGATGGGCTGAATTACAGTATGGTATGGAAGCTCCTCTGCCTACAGTCTGAAATCACTACAGAGTGGAGACAGTACAGCACATCACTGGCAAGAGCCTCCCTGCTATTCAGGACTTTTACCGCCAATGATGCCTGAGAAAGGCACACAGGATCATGAAGGACCACAGTCATCCAGCATGCCAACTGTTCTCTTTGTTACCACCTGGAAGGTGATAGAGAAGCATGGCTGCATGGACTACAAGACATAAGAGCAACTTTTATTTTCAGGCCATCAGACCCCTTAACTCCAGCACCTATACATCCCACTGTTTACCAATATACCACAAAACTTTCTCTGTCTTCAATGTCAAGTAGTATTTAAAGTAAATTTATTGGTACTTACATGTCACTTTACTCCAATGTGCAATTATTGTTATTACACATGTCATTTCCTTCAATATGAAATTATTGTTATTTACACATGTCACTTTCTTCAATATTAAATTATTGTTATTTACACATGTCACTTTCTCTAATGTGCAATATTGGTGTTTGCACTACACCCCTCATTTATAACTCTTTAATCCCCCCTTTCTTATCTTCTAAGTTTTTGTTATTCAATTGTGTAGGCCTCCATTGCTGTGACTTGTTTCTTGTTTCTACTCTCGTCCAATGCATTTCATGGTAATGTTGACCCTGTGTTAGTATACATATGACAAAAAAACTGAACTGAACTGAATGGACTCTGCCCAAAGAAAATCCATGCAGTTACTGGAGAAATATGCAACCCAATGCATGTGTTATCTACATATTTTCTTCCACAGCCTAGGTTTCAGTGACAAATAATGGTTAAACTTGTCTTCAGGGTGGTGAAGTGCCTGTCAGAAGATCCCATGAGTGGTGTGGGGTTAACTCGTCCAATGAGTGGCGTGGGGGTATCTCACTTGTGTTTTGTGAATACTTCAGTAAGTAGCAGGGAGATTTGTGTATGTTTCCAGGAATTCTTTGGAATAGTTTGGTTGTTTGGTGACACTTCTAGTTCTATAATAGGAAGACCAAGCCAAGACCCAAGCCACTAACAGAAAAAATGTGCAGTTTCTATTCTAGTGGTTGGTTGAATGCTTACCTGGGCAAATGAGAGGGTTTGGCATTCAGGATATAGGTGGCTTGTCTTCCCCGCAATTCAGAGAAAGTCCTTCCTCTCTGGTCTCTTCCTTCTCTGTAAGCTTTGCATGATCAGTTTCTGTCTGGTCAATCTCTGATTTCCACTCCTGTGTTATTAAGGGGGAGTTGTGTTGGTTTTGTGAGTGTCTGGCCCTTTGTAAGCTAATTTAAAATGAAGCGCTTGACTTCTGTTTGACTGCACAATGATTACCTTATTTGAATTTCATTTTGAGTATTCTACTAAACAATATTTACACTTTTTGTTGCTTTTCTTAAGAATAGCTTAAACAATTTCAGGCAGATTGTTTAATTTAATTTCATGTTATGGCCAGTTTGAACTAACATAGTGTGACCCTAGATTATTACTGTTTTCCTCAATTGCTTAATCACTAAAATTTGAACAGACAGCTAAATAACTTCCCCTGTGACCCTAGCGAACCCCGCACCACGAGCGCATAGCGTTCTCTGCAATTCTCAGCATGCTTCTCGTCGCTCACAGCATGTGCTTATGGATTCATGTCACTGAACTACAGTACAGGACTACAATTCCCAGGATGCACCACAGCCTGCCTGATTCCTCCTGGCTGTGCCACATTAGTGGCAATCACAGACAATATGAAAGGACTCGCTCGCACCATCTCGAGTCAGGAGGCATCATAGATAGAATTGGATCATATTTGAGATTAATGTCATGTTATATGCTAGTTTTGTATTTTACCTGTCTGATTCATGTTCTTGCCCAGTTTCCTGATTTACTTAGTTTAAGACTTTTCTCATGCATGTGTTATTTTGGTATCAGTCGATCTCTTGCCTGTTTTTTGAATGGGTCTTTGCCTAGTATTTTTTGGGACTGGCTGATTTACTTGTATATATTCCCTTGTAAATATTCTTGTAAATTAACCCTGTTATGCCTGCACATGCATCTAGCCTCACCCTGCTCCCCTGACAGAATTCCTTGCCGAAACATGGATGCAGCAGTGAAATGGGAGCACCTTCACGAGATCATCACAATGCCTTCATTTGATTAGCTGGATTTTCCACTAAGGAGCCCGCTTCACTGTGCCCCAGCCCCCATGATGGCATGGAGGATCCAACCAATGGCTTCCTGCCCCAGATCTGGAAGATCTGAAGTTCTGGTCCAGGCTCATAGGATGGAGGTGGGTCCAATGACTCACAGGGCCATCCCATCAATAGTGTTTAAAAAGACCCTCTGAATCAACCATGTTTGAAAGACCATTTACCAACAGGGAGGTCATTGCTCCAGAGCTCACTCTAGTGGTTGACAGGGATGCCATTGATCCAAAGCTCCTTCTAGTTGCTGAAAGGCAGACCATTGCTCTAGAAAGCTCTCCAGAGGATGACTGGCAAGTGTTTACTCCTGGGTTTGCTCCACCTCCTGACTTTGCTGATGTTGTGTATTCTCTTGCTCCTGGCTTCAAGGATGACATTGTGGCTGCACCTCCTGACTCCATGGATGACTTTCTCACCCTGCCTCTTGGCTTCTGCAAGGGCAATGTCATGTCTGGGACTAAGCATGTGTTCCGGCTTGAGTTCCTGCTAGAGTTCCTGCCAGAGTGGTTCTGGCCATAAATGATTAATTGGAGGCATGTCTGAATGCAATTGACCCTGAATGTACATGAGCATAGTGTTTCAGAATGTGTGGGACTTATCAATGCTCTTGTGCATATGACCGGCATGCGCAGGTTTGATAAATATGGATTTTTTTGTACTTATGCACATTCTAAATTTTATTTAAAGATCACACATGCCTTTTACATGAAAAATCATAACCTAAGAACATTCAGTAATCTAGATGATTGCTCATTGCTTGTTTTCAATACTCAACTGATTGTTGTCAGGACCTGCTCCTCATGGCACACGCGAGTGTGCCCGATGGACTCCGCCACTCGCGTAGTGCTCCTGATATCGCTGTTGCGCGGAAGCTCACACTTCCGCATTGTGGTGCGAGCGATGGAGGACTACAGTTCCCATGAGCACACACGCCCAGCCAGATCATGTGACCTGTAATTAGATGCAGATGCATCCAATCCTGAGACAATAACGCCGGTGCTTTAAAAGGACTTCCGTATGCGCTTCGTATTTGCGAAGCATTAGATTAACTTCCGTGACACTACTGCCAAGCCTTGTATTGCCCGTGTTTGTGTTTCCCATGTTTTGGACTCTGCTCTTTGTTTTCTGATTACTGTTTTTGGATAACATCTGATACCGATCGCTCGACCTAGTTTCTGTCTAGTGGAGTTTTCTCCTGCCTGCTGTTTTTCTGTACCTCTGCCTGCCTCGTGTGTGTAATAAACACAATGAGTTTTACAAAGCCGTCTCCATACCTGCGCATGTATCCAGCCACACCCCGCAAACCTGACAATTGTTATTTACTTTTAAAACTATTAAATAATTTTCATTTTAAATCCAAAAACATGACAGAAATATCTTAACTTGATTAACTACTTTTTATATCTTGAACTACAATATGCTTCTCTTTTGTAATCATTTGCATGTTCATGATGAGTCTTAAGACCTATTTGGGCAGGATTAGTTTCACATGGAAGGTCAGGTTATTTTTATCAATGTACCTCTGCAAATTTAGTCCCATGTCAGTAATTTATACTGAGTGCATGTATGGACACACTTCACACACCACAAACTGCTCATAATTATGAAGATTATAATCTTTGTAGATGCCCTTTGGTAACATTACGTAACAAACATATGTCCAGAAACATATGCAATTTTAAAATCTGACAAACCTGTATGCAATTGGCAAATCTGACAAACCTGAAACCCAGCTCTAAAAGGGCTTTAGAAAAAGAGGAACTTTAGCCATGCCATCTTTATATGTCGCATGGAAGAGAAGCATGACAAGAGAGTGATGGAAGTGACAGCATTGCTGCACTGGTGTCGCTGCTAAAAAAATGGCAAGATCTGTCAAAAGGCTTTCACTATGTGTGTCAATGTGAGTGTGTGTGTGAATGTCTTGAGGAAGTCCTGTCAGAGCACATC
Source organism: Parauchenoglanis ngamensis (assembly GCA_030014255.1). NCBI lineage: Eukaryota > Metazoa > Chordata > Actinopteri > Siluriformes > Auchenoglanididae > Parauchenoglanis > Parauchenoglanis ngamensis. Next base: position 3,828,297 of record JAQMYM010000020.1, on the reverse strand, counting down.
AGGCAATATATCTTTTTGCATGAAAATCAATCTACTGCATCTGAGTGCCACACCTGCACTTGCTGTAGACAGGACGGATTCTGCAGAGGAGAGGACACTTTGTCTGAGGGGGTGGATTCGGCAAATTACACAAGATGTGATAGCATTCATTGGTAAACTGGAAACACTCTAAATATGTCAGCACTTCCAGAGGGTTAAGAAGCCAGAAGATAAACACTTAAAGGAAAAATAGAAGGAAAAAAACAGTGCTAAAGTATACAAATTTTATAACATTTTTTAAAATGTTCAAAATCACTCTCTTTCTCTCTGTGGTCATTGTAAAGAAACAGTATGGGTTGATGATTCAGTGTTACCAACCCAGGGCATCATTAGCCTCTCTCATCTCTCTTCCTTACTCCTACGCACCCTGATGCCATCTCATAAATGACAGCCATCCTTGTGCGGTTGCTTGTCTGGGCTTTATTTTTGTGTATATGTATGTGACATTGTGAATACATGCAGATGTGTTCTTGACAGAGAAAAACATAGAGACATAGGGGAGGGCAAAAGGAGGAGGAGGAGAAGAATAGACAGGAGGTGGGGGGAGCTGAGAAAGAAGTGGAGATGCTTGTTAGAAAGGGCCTGTTTCATCTCTTGATGCCAATCAAAGAGCCCAGAGGATAAGCTCTGAAACCTAAACCGGCCATTTCCAACTGTACTACTGTGTGTGTGTGTGTGTGTGTGTGTGTCTGTGTGTGTGTGTGTGTGTGTGTGTGTATGTCTGTTGAAGCCAGCTGTTAAAGGGCAGGTTCATTCTGACAGAGAATCTTGACTTCTCTCTAATCGTTTGGATTTTATGTGTGTCTGTGTGTTCACCTCAAATGTGTGACAAAATCTCACACTTGCACACACAGAATGAGAAGCTTTAATCAGGTTCCTTGTAGCAAATGTCAGATCTTGTGTCAGTGTCAGTGTCTGCCTTTTGATTTAAGATATAATTAATTGGAAAAGAAGTCAAACACTAACCAACCTGAAATTTCTAAATTAGGCCTGTAGCTTCATTAAATGTAACAAGCAGTGGTAAAAATAGCATGCATTTCATTTCTCAGCAAAATGTTTTAAAAATTTATAGGTTCTGTGAAATAACTACATTGTGTGTACAGAAAACAAGGCTTTGGAAGATTTCTACAGTTTATGTATATTACAGTGACATAAGATGTTGGTGACAGCTGCACAATCTTAATGTCAAGGGACACACATGAACAGGTGTGTGTGTGTGAGTGTGTGTGTGCGCGTGTGTGTGTGTGAGTACAGGTTCTTATATCTTGTTGAAAACCAGCTGTCCCCTTGTGCCCTTGTGGGGACATCTGGCTGGTCCTTATAAGGAATTATAAGTAAAACTTTTTAATGGTTTTATTTTGGTTGGTGAGGTTAAGGTTAGTAAGACTGGGTGTGTGTGTGTGTGTGTGTGTGTGTGTGTGTGTCTGAATGTTTTAAGTAGCCTGACAGGTGTATTAGTTAAACCCCACTTCAGGCTAATCTCTAGGTGAATGGAGGGTGCTACGCAGTGCTTGTGTTAAGTCCCAGCCCTGGGCTTTCTTCTGTAGTTATGGCCATATTTCACTTCCCCTTAGTCTGTTTGTCCCTGAGTGCTCAGCCCCTCCAGCTCGCTCACTGTGAGTGACATTAATCTTGACTTATACAGCCTTTTTAGGAAATTCTGAGGCCTAATTTTGCTTTCAAGTGCTCCTCAGATGGTCCTGTTTCAAAGTTCTGGAGAATATTATTAAGTATTCAATGTTAGCTACACAGCTAGTCTATTTTAATTTGGTTTGTACTTAAACTTTCCTGATAAAAAAGTACATAATATAATTAACTCTTACATTGAAGCATTCCAAGGTGTCAACAGCACCATAGTTATTCTTTACTTCACACAACCTATAGTGGATAGTGTGTGCTTTCAAACTGCTAGTCTGAAATAGAATAACTAACTAACTAACTAACTAACTAAATAACTAAATAAATAAATAAAACAGCAATGCTCGTACTCAGGCAGCAATGGAAACAGGATGATGGCTTACAGTCTAATGTTTGCATAGAACATTGCCTTCATTCATTCATCTTTAATAACCACCTTGTCCTGGTCAGGGTTAAATGGCTTTGGAGCCCATGCTGGAAACACTGGACATAGGGTGGGAATCCACACTAGATGGGAAGCCAGTCCATTGTGTTTGCATGGTGCCCTGCATTTACACACTTATTCTATTGCAATTTAGAATAACCAGTCCACCTGATGGCATATTTTGGGAGGTGGAAGGAAACCAGAGAACCCAGAGAAAACTTGCATTTACATGGGAAGACCTTTGCACTGCTCTAGAATATTATTTTAAAAATATTCCCTAAGGTAAATTATTTGCTTGGAATGTAATAATAATTAATTTCCATAATATTCTACAATAATAAGTAATTTCCAAGACTAAGAATCTATGCACTTTCTGTTTTTGTTTTCTTTCACTTATATGACATATAGTATATCCAAAAACATCTGTCATCTGTTTTTTTAAAGTAATGGTATTAGTGTGTGTTTGATTTCCCAGTATGCACTTAAAAATATCATATATTATATAACATTGTCATACTTGGTCTTTAGAAATTAAGTAGTATTCAGGTTGTATTATTGCATTACACAACATCCTGTAAAAACTAAAACTGCACATTTTCATAGACAGTATAAAAGGATGACACCTTGCATCTATACAAATCTGTATTGTACGCATCTGGAAATATTTCATGAACACATGGCATGACCTTTATGTGCTTGTATATGAATGAACAGTGGCCCCAGAGTGGGTAATGCATTAATACAAGGAGGGCTCCAAGCTGCTGAATCTGCAGAAAATGCCAGAATGCCCAAGAAGTTTGAAATATTGACTAAGAAAGAAGAAATATGGACATATAAAAAATGAGAGTGTGAAGTAAAGGGTCACTGTCTTTGTACTCTGCTCATGTCCTCAGATTTCATTAATCCATCCATTCATTCATTCCTTCCTTCCTTCCTTAAATCATTTTTCTTCTGCTTTTCTGGTGAGTGTCATGGGGTAGTAGACTGAGAAGGTCAGCCCAGATATCTCTAACCCTGGCCACAGATTCCAGATTCTGCTGGGGGATGTCCAGATGTTCTCCCAATTGTGAGATATAATCTCTCCAGTGGCTCCTGGGTCTGCTCCGGGGTCTCTGTCCAGTGGGACCTGTCTGATGCAGTTCTAGTAGAAGAGGACCAAGGGGCATTCACCTGAACTGGCTCCTCACAATTCGGAGGAGCAGCAGCTTTATTCTAAATCTCATTCAAATTGCCAAGCTCTTCACCCTGTTAAAGAAAATAAGCTCAACAATTCTTGGAGGAAACTCCCATACTTGTAACATTATTCTTTTGGTCACTACCCACAGCCTATGACCATAGGTGAGGATAAGGATGTAGCTTGATTGATAAACAATAATCTTCCTCTGAAAACTGAGGTCCACCTTCACCATGACTAAATTGCCACTGACAATATATTTATTAATCCTGGACTCTTTGTTCTACCACTTGTGAATTAAGAGTGTGATCCCTTTTTAAAAATTGGGACACCAATCCAGTTTGCCTGTCCTAAGACACTGCTCCAGATTACCTTGACACATTGAAGAGAGGTGTTAATCGCACAACCTCAACCTTGTCCAGTGCCTTCAACATCACTGGCTAAATCACATTCACCCCTGCCTTGACACCATGAAAGTTTTTAAATGCCACAGAGATGGAGCTTGAATCACAAGAGATTTCTGACACTGCCTCCTGTCTGCTATGTCCACTAGGTTAAGGTGTTCCTTCCAGCACCTAACAGTATCCCCAGAAGTGGTCAACACTCCCCCCACACTTGCACAACAACATTTGTGCATGATCTTGTCCCACTGTCTTGATACTCAGAATCTTATTGAGGCATCCCTCTTCTCCAATGGGAAAAACTCCAGCTGCGATGCTCTTGGGCTGGGACTTGTAAATATATCCACACTCACCTGATACGTATCTCCTGTGGAAAATCTAGGGTTCCCTGATAAATAAGTTGGATGCCAGAGCCCTTGCTGTGTGGGGCTGTAAGGCCGACTATATTCGACCCATACCTTCTATCTCACACTTTCTCCAACAATGAAGTGACATTCCACATTCCCAAAGCCAGTTTCCATTGCATGGGCCTAGTATATCTAACATCGCATGCCACCCAATAGTAATTGCACCTAACCCCCACCCTCATTTTGAAGGAGGTGAGTCTACAAAATTTCTCCATATCACAAAGAGCTTGTCTGCAGTCACCACCGTGCTTGGCTTCAGAAGTAGGTCCCAGAGGGTTGTCTGATAAATGTAACTTTTTGCCATAAATATGCATGTGATTCAACATTAAAATAATGTATAATAATGCTAAATATTTCATTCTGAAAATGAAAATGTGTTTATTTACCTGCTCAGTAATATTTAGTTTCTGTAAGGGTGTTAGTTCATTTTCTTAAAAAATTAAAGCCAAATACATGTGTTACATCAATATACTGTAAATTTAAGAGAATCAGTTACAGCCAGTTTCAGGAACACAGAGAGACAAATCCACAAATCTGCAGATAAGGGCTATGATGATTGTCCAAAAGTTAATGGAGTCATTCATGTGATAACTAGTGTTAAGATGAAAAGTAACCTGGAATGTAGAAGTGATTTGACTTTGTCCTTTCTAAAGCAAATTCTGAAAACACCCTACCAAGAGAAACTTGGTAGAGAAACTACCAAGTTATTTCGTGTGCTGACTTGCAGATCAAAAACCTAAAGAATCCTCAATACAATTCTTAGTGTGTGTAATGGTTCAGAAAAGAGCTTATTCAAAGTCAGTTCTGTACAGACAGTAATGACTGGTCTCTAAGAAGATGCTACAGTGGGATGCGAAAGTTTGGGCAACCTTGTTAATCTTCATGATTTTCCTGAATAAATCGTTGGTTGTGACGATAAAAAATTTCAGTTAAATATATCATAGGAGACACACACAGTGATATTTGAGAAGTGAAATGAAGTTTATTGCATTTACAGAAAGTGTGCAATAATTGTTT
>JAQMYM010000020.1:3795361-3818329 GCA_030014255.1 Parauchenoglanis ngamensis | reverse complement strand
CTTTAACATTCCATTTGCACAATTTACATATTGCTACTAATCCTCAGATTTTCTATATTACATATTTTATCTCTAACAATTTCTTTATTTTTACTTGTAATTTCTTCATTTTTATTTGTTCCAGAAAATTCCAGATTTTTTTAATTAAAATTTACTTATGTTTATAATATTTGCTAAAGGAGTCAAAAGGAGCAGTTCAGGATACATTTCACTGTATGTTTTACTTGTATGACTATGCGTGTGACAAATAAACGATCATGAATATTGAATCTTGAAAGCTTAAAAAAAGAGAGAAACGAATACAGGTAGCTGTTTTATGTTTATGCTTTTTAAAAAAATTTTATTAACATTTTCATTTTTAATAAAAGGAATTTTTAGTTAATAGGCTATTAAGTAAGTAAGTTTACTCCAAACTTTATAAATGTTTGTACATAATTATTGCTCATCATTAAGAAAATGAAACAAAAGTATATATATTTTTTATAGTTGATAAAGAATAGGAAAATAAATTTTGCATTTTTTTGTAGTAAAATCTTTTTTTAATTTTCTTTTAAAAAATGTCATGGGAAAATTGAATCGTGAACCCAGAATCATGAATGGAATCAAATCTTGAATTGAGTGAATTGTTACATGCCTAAGCATTGCTTTAAGAGAATAGCAAACATGCTACTGCCAGGTACAAACAGGAAGGAAAACAATGTGAAAAACCATGAAGTCTATTGAGTGGTTTGTTAGTGATTTAAGTTTAGTGAAATGTCCATTAATGAAATACTGTGTCCAGAAATTAATCTTTGGGGTGCAACATAAGTACCGGTATGCGTGTGACATTTTTGTGCACACTCTTTTGCAGGTTAGTCTGAATGGTATGAATAATATCATAGCTATGAAGGTGTGAATCTCATATCTTTAAATGTCCTCCCAGCCTGCCATTCTGCCACCTCTCCTCAAGATAAAGTGCAATGGATTTCTTCCTCATCCATGTGGGTTAAAAACAGATAAAACAGAGGTTAAAACATTACACATTTACACCTGAGCATTTCCTTTGCTTCTGTCTGCTGAAAACTCATCCTTCACAAAACACGTCTGAGTACAGATTCAAATGTGCACATATGCTTTCTCACCATGTCCCCTCTGCATGAGAGCAAATGGTGTCTGAGTTTAATTCTTTAATACACTGCTTGACATTAGATAAAACCAATTCAAAAGTCAATTAGTTATTGCACAATGAGGTTTTTATTGTGTGTCAAATATAGCTTCTTGACTGCAATGCTTGACATTTCAAATTCATACAGAAAGATAAGCAGTAAAAGTATTAGGCGTGATGTTGTAGTAACATTAGGACGATCATAATAATTCACTTCAAGTTGTCCTGTGACAATCATGGTGCTGGTTTTAGCTGTATTTCCTGTTCTAGCATCTTCCTGGAAACATAACTGTGTTGTAGATGAAAGCATACTGTGACTGAAATAACATCTAAATGTCATTAGAGGATTTTAAGAAGCTTCCCTAATGCTTTCCGTACTGACCTGCTTATACTCACTTTAAGAGTTCAAAGCAGAAATAACACTGTTAAGGAGCTGCATCCTCTTTTCTATATGGCTCATAAACTTTGGAATGGCTTTCCTACCAATGTTCAGGATTTAGGGTCCTTTCACACAAAGCAGTATGCTTGATGAGTCTGAATCAGAGTAAAATTTATACTTTTGGTTTGTTTGCTAGAAAATAAAAAAATGTTTTTTTTTTTGTTTATTTGTTTGGGTTTATTCCCCCCGCTTCCTTCTTGCTTAATATAATTGAACTGCACAAGAGATCACTTGAAACAGGATTGTGACCACCTCACTGAGATGGTCTTGGATAGTTTGTTGTTTTTGTCTGCACCTAAGTGTGGGGAAAGGGGGGAAATGCAGCAGGGTTCAATTTAAATAGAATAAATGCTGCAGCTGCTACACCTGCTTAACACCTGTTGTGTTAAGCATTTGAAGCTCTATATGAAATATTAGATAATGCTCTCTCACAAGTGACACTGAAATGTTAGGTAAACATTCATCCCACACACAATTGTTTCCTACCCCCACACACAATACACACGTATTGGCCTGCTTCATATTTCATGACTAAATCTGTAAGCTGATGCCTGTAATGGAATTTCATCAGTGGCCTTTGTCCTTGTGTTTCTCATTTCTTTCATTCAGATGTGATTAATGAGCACCTTCAAAAATGAAGAATGCCCCACTTACTACCTAACAATAGGCATCCTGTAATAGGAAATTGCTCCCCCTTAAACAGTCCCAGGTTTGAAATTTCACAACTGTTCTGAGGTTGAAACTATGAAACCAGTGAATGTGTGTGAAGAGATAAAGGAAGGTGGTGGGATTCTTTTCTTGCGGTTTGAGCAGCATATTGAATCTGCATTTATGAATCATATATATATATATATTATGATGATAATGATGCTTTTGTGCTGTGTACAGACACTGAAGGATTTGAATTTGAATGGTGAAGTATGGTCTCAAAGTTGAATATATGAGTATGATACCACATTGATAACCTATTGTTTGCTGTGGATGGTCTCACATGCATATCCTAAAGATTGTATTTACCAAAATATTTTATGCCCAAGACTTAGCCATTCTTCACTGTATAATTTCACTTTATTACTGTAGACTTGCATTTTATAATTCTGCTGTAATCATAAACATCCTGATGCTTACACTTAACATCCATTTCATCACACTCAGTACAGCCTCAGTATATAGTATATAACTGGTTCACAAACTAGATTGAGAGTGAATGCAATTGTTGAAAAAAGTAAAATTGTTTAAAAAAAGTAAAATAAATCCAAATAAGTCAAAATTCATAGTCAAAAACAGTCTTGAAGTCATAACCAAGAGAAGAATTAAGAATTACCTGTCAGGTTTGCAGGGTGGCTGGATACATGTGCAGGTAGAAGGCAGCAGTAAAAGCAAAATGTGTTTGTTAACACAGAGGCAAAGGTACAAAGTTGGCAGGCAAACTCACAGTCCAAATCATAAATAGGGTTCAGGCGATCAGCAGACATAATATCCTAGTATCATACCTTTTAAACTGTGTGAGGATGTGTGTAGATAGCACTTTGCACAACGGAGATCATTGGGAACTTGCTACGCATGGCAGAGTTCACAGACCATGCTGTGCATCCAGTGAGGGACAGATCATGACAGAACCTCCCCCAAAAAGTGCTACTCCCAGAGCAGCCAATGAGACTGAAGACCTGGACCTGCAGACTCTGGCATAGCCCTAGAGACCACCACAATGAACTTTATCCTTGATGAAGGCATGAATATGAGCATGAACTTGGGTTCAGGAAAGAACTCAGGCAAGGATTTATGCTGGAACACATGCGCATGTGGTCTGACTCAGGCATAGACTCAGGCATAGACTCAGTTTCGGGCACAGGCATGGGCACAGGCATGGACCTTGGCATATCTGGAACCTCAGTTTTGAGATATATGGAGCATGCAGTAATGTGTTTGTGGCTGTATTGGGTCATTTTTGGCCACCAGTATTTCTCTTTCAAAAGTTCATAAATGTGACAAAAATCTAGATGTCCAGTGGCTGACCAGGTTTGGGCCCTGGTTAGCAACCTTACTCTTATGTGAGGGGCAAAGTAAGTTCGCTCCAGTGGACTGAGAGTCCTTTTAAACTGTGTGAGGGTATGATTAGATTGGATGCACCTGCATCCAATTAACAGTCATGCGACACAAAGCCCAATAGTGTGTTGGCCATATTGTTTGGGAGTATTCTGGGAAAGGTAGTCCAAGGCTGTAGTTCTTAGCATAACTTGGAGGTGCAGTGTAGTGATTTGCACAAAGGAGATCATCGGAAGCATGCTATGCACGTCAGAGTTCACAGACCATACTGTGTGTGCAACAAGAGATGGATCATGACATTAAAGGAATTAAGGTCAAAACCAAGAAGGCTTATTAAATAGCTGCATGGAGTTGAAAACTAAAAAGGCACAAATGTTGTGAAGAAAAATGGAAAATGGATGGTTACACAAAGAAATGCAGATGGAGATAGGTGGCTCCTGTAATAGTGGTGGTGGAACTGGATGTGACCATTTGTGATAGATTAATGATTTAATCCCAGAATCCAGTGTCACCTAGGAGAGGATGAATTCCCTTTTGAGTCTGGCTCTTCAGACTTCAGAAGGTTTCATCCTCATGAGTTTTCCTTGCCACTGTCGCTTGTGGCTTGCTCATTAGGAGTCTAAATCAACATCCTGATTCTTGTAAAGCTGTTTTATGACATTAGCCATTATTAAAAGCACTATGTAAATAAAATATATTTTAATTTAATTGAATTAATGTTGTACATTAAAAAAACTGACTACACAATAGTTTCTCAAACTGATGGAATGGGGGCTAGTTTTTACAAAGATTTTCTGGACTAGCAGTGGCATTCTAACATTAGAAAAAGGGGGTGTATTGAGTGTATGCAGGGCACCATGAGGGAGAATGATGGGTACAAGATGTGACTAAGGTGTGTCTATGAGTCTAATATACATATATCCTGTGAGTATATGGCACATGAGGAGTGTGTGTAGCTCAGTGTGTGCGAGTTGCAAGTGCCTGACTTGCAGGTACACTGTCTCCCAGAGGGCTGCAGAGATTCTCATTAAGGCTAAGGAGGCATTTTGACAGTGGGACTGGAGCAATCAGCCTGCATTTGCTCTGTCCCTCTGTGTTTACTGACAATGAAGTGTTCAGTTGAGGCCTTCCAGCATGTATTTCACAAGATTCTGCGATAGTTGTGCCCTTAAAAATAATACAAAATAAAAAAAATAAAAACGAATATGAGAGAAGGAAAGAAATTACATTGGCAAATCTCTGGAACATATCCTAATTGAATTTTACACTGAAGTGGGGAAACCATTTATATCTGAATTCCCATGACACGGAGCCTACTGTATAGCTTAGAATAGCACTATTTTGTTACACCTGCTGTAATAGTAGAACTGTGTAACCTACAAACATTTCAAAGCACTGCTTGGTATAGATAATGTGAAAGTTTCAAAGTGCATAACATGAGTTTAAGTATTTGTGGAATGTTCTCCAAAGTTTTGGAAACAGTCCAATGTGGTAATATTTTCAATAAAGCCCATATTCATAAATCATTGTGCTTCTAATGCTTTGCAATATGGTAACAATGCTTTGCAAGCATTTTTATAAACTCTAGTGATGTCTCATAAAACTTCAATAAAATACTGAAATTAATTCTGTGATGAATATGTCATAACATAAGTGTCACACTTCATCAAAAGGGTCACTATTCATCATAAAATGTCATTTTTCTATGCAGGTTGCCAAAAAGTGAACAAGAAGGAGTGCATATTACACTTCAATACTGTGACTTTGTTTTAGAGAAAGATGCTACAAAAAAGTCATTGTAGTTTTTGGACATCTTTTTCTTGTGTCCTTAGTGAACTTTGTTACATGAAACAAAATGTATCTGTATTTCTATTTTATACTGTCAGGAAACAGGCAGGCTCACAGGTATTAAGTTGCAAATTCGTTTTAATAATAAAAATCAAGGCAGAAGTACAGAAATGGCAGGCAATGTTCATGGCCAGTGACAGGAACACAGTTCAGTAAATGTACAGACCACTTATCAAAGGCAGAGCACAATCACAAAAACCAGGGAACAGAAACACAGTCAGAACAAGCAAAACAAACACAAGAAGAAAGCAACAGCTTGGCAGATAAAACACACAATAGCAAACTATTGCTTAGCAAGGTGCTGGTGTGTGAATGTTTGTATATATAGCCAGAGTCTAGGGCATGGTGGTTAATTGGATGCACCAGAGAACAAGATCTCATGAGTGGGTGTGTGTGCTCATGGGAATTGGAGTCCATGCTAGTGTGTTCGGGTGTTGCAGTGTAGTCATGTTCATGGGAAACTGAAGTATCACAATTAAAGGTAGCAGCACAATGAATTTATTTCATCATCTCAAACAATATCACCTAGTGCAGTTTGTTGGGTCAGTGAAATAATGAGAAGCAGCACAGATCTCTTCTGCTTTGTTTTCCTCATGTGGTTGGGGCTCAAGATGGCGGCACGCTCAAATCCAGTGGCTTAGCGCTCCCGATGATATTGGGCAATATATTCCCGATATTCTATTCTATTAAAAGCTCTTCATCTATTAGAAAGCAAGTAACACTGACAGCTTCATTTTCAAGTGTTATGCCATATCACAAAAATAGTAAAAGGTGGCAAGAAATAACAGCTGCAATGGAATTCCATTTGGCAAAAGACATGGTCCCCATCATCACAATGGACAAGGAGGGGTTCAAGATGTCACTTAAAAATATTGACCCCAAATATGTGCTTCCTGGCTGTAAATTCTTTGTGAAGCAGGCACTTTCTACACTCTACAACGAGATTCAAGATTGGCTTTCATAAAAGTATTGACATGTATCTGGACTTCTCCACCACCACAGATTTGTGGTCTAGCAGAACGTGAGCCATACAAGTCTTACTGTACATTTAATCGATGAATGGATGCTGAAAAGTTACTGCCTGCAAACATTCTACATTCCAAATGATTATACAGCTGACAATCACACAAGGACTGCACGATGCTCTGAGATCCTGGTGATTACAAAAACCATGGTGAGTGTGTATCACATAGCACAATGTGAGCAACATTGTCAAAGTCATCAACTTGGCCAACTGTGTCAGTAGGCCTACAAATAAAGCTTTTGAAGGTCTGAAATTATTTGTACTTTGTTTGGGAAAATGATATGTACTAAAATATACTGTATTGTGTGTGTGTCAGTGTGTTTTAGTGAATGAGCAGAAATTGACACCTTTCTTTTCTTCCAGTGTTTCTATACTCCAACCGAAAGAAGTATGAAAGGTGTGCAAATTGGCCATACTGTAGCTTTGTGAAAGAAGGTTGTCAGCATTTTCTCATTTAGCTAGAAAAGGAGGAGAGACTTGGCCACAGCTCAACAGCAGCAGAATCTGCCAGCACAACAACTTATCACAGAGTCTCTTACCAGGTGGGGTGGGGGTGTCAAGGCAAAAAAATTATACAGAGGTGGTGCTGGAGCAGGAGCAAGCTTTTGCCAAAGTCTTGGTATCTGACAAGAAGACATGGAATCTTGTTCCTGCCTGGCAAGATGTAGCGGTCCTGGAGTTGACAAACTAGGTCTTAAGTTCCCTTCCGGAGTTCACTGATGCACTGATGAGTACATAACTGTCTCCTACGTCAAACCAGTGCTGCATTTGTTTAATACCAGCATTCTGGCACACCAGGAGGAGGTCACAACACTTTAAAAAATCCATCAAGTCCTCTATTTTGATTACCTCAGGTTAAAGAGTGCATACACTGCTCATGACAACATTGAAGAGGTCAAGTGCAGAGTCCTTTTAAAGGTGGAGTCCTTTCTGGCTGACCGGGGCAGTTCAGAGCCTGACACAGCACTGCCTATAACTCAGGAACTCAGGAAGAACCCCAAGTGGAAAAAGAAGTCCACATTTGGCAGTTTCTCTAAAAGTGAAACATCCTCCACAGCCACTGAATCACAGAGGGAGGCTAGTAACGTAGAACTGTGTAACTACTTAGAGCTTGCTAACTTAGTGAAGTAAATGCACTGTAATAGTGGAAGCATCATGAAGCAATGTTCCCAAAGCTCAACCAATAAATAAATAAATAAATAAATAAAAGTCAGTGTCCTTGCCAGGAGATCCTATACTGTAAGGGTGTTTAGCACCAGTGGTAACATTGTGATATGCCAAAGGGCATCCCTGAAAGCAGACACTGTTGACAGGCTTGTGTTCCTGTCAGGAAACTTGCAGCAGAGATTAGAGAGAAGCACAGTGTACATTTTTCTTATATTGCACACTTGTTTTTGTTAAACTTGTTTTTATTTATGCACAGAAGCAATTTTTATCTAAGTACAGAATTGTGTTTTTATGTTGGAAGCAACTGACCATGTTTTCATACTTTTTCATACTTTTTCATAACAGTTGTCATTTGTTTAATTAATATTTTTTAAAATACAATTTAAATATGAAGTTAGATATTTACTGTTTAGCTAGATCATGCTGTGTTTTTGGTGTTACAAATAAATACTGATACTTTAACATTATACTTTGTTAAGCTTTTCATCATATAATATTGTATTGTATAATCATTACTCTTAAGCATATTGAGATATGAGTTTTTAGCCATATTGCCATGCCATTTGACAGAATGGTGTGATGTGGCCTGAACAAAACATCTGAAAGTGTTTTGTTCCTCTTATACCACAGCAATTTGCCAATGATTACAACTTTTACTTATTAAAGAATGACACACTATAATTTTTTTTTGTGCATAGATACATTTAATGTGGAATGTCCACAAAACAAGTTACTTCCTGTTATCAATTAAGCTATGAATTGTCATTCCCTAAGCAACTTTTTTCCCTGTCTTCAATAAGAAATAATTTTACCTCTGATTGTTACTAATTGCTGGCACTGAAGACTCCTTACATGTACATTAATATAAATTAATGTCTCCTTACAGAAAATGTAATTATGCAAAATTTAAACAAAATTTATACAAAAAATTATACATAATACAAAAATGTTTTTATTTGTTAAATAGTACTAATACAATTAGTATGTGTATATTATAGAAGTAATTACTTAAATACATTCTGACTAATCAGAATTCAGAATTCAAAAGCACTGAGGTAACACACTAGCCAATCTACTGGACAATCAGAAATATATATTTTTTATGATATAAAATATTTATCACATTTATAAAATGTTATCGCAATGTTCATAAAGCGCATTCCATGTACTATAGAAAATTATTTAGCATGAGACAAAAGCTGCCGTGACATTAAAGGTCATGGGAACTATCCAACACTTACCACTGTATATATCATGGCAACTCATGAGAGAATGTGATATGACATTGTCATGACACGGTTAGTTCTATATTATTATGCCTGGCCAAAATTACCAGCAAATTGTTACTGAATTTATTATAGTATATGTAGGGCACTATTTGAGTTTATAAAATATATAATATGCATTAAACAATTTACAAAGAACACAGTCATAAAGTTTTATCAATATAGGCTTTATAGAAAGTATTATTTACTGTACTTCTGAGGTGTATGTAAGGTTTCTGTAGTGCAGTGTAAAACAGACAAACCCTTGTATTGTGAGCATCTGGTATAGAGATGTGTCATATTCTGGGAGTCCATTGTAAAATAACTCAACAAAGCTAATTGGTTGCACCCACAGAAACATTCTCATTAATGAAGCAGGATCCAGATTGGCTGCTGAACCCTGTTAAGGAAAACTTTGGTATTTTGAACTGCATATTTTTTACTGTAATGGCATGCTACTGATAACCCAAGAGACTTATTTTGATGGCTGAAGCCATATATAGAGAATTTGTAAAAACAACTTGTCATCCCAGAAGGCTAGAAAGTAAAAAATAAAGGAGTGTGTAGACACACAAACAAAGGCTTAAAGTCTTAAGTGGCTTTCCTGACCATCTGTTTCAAAGCTCAAGTTACATCCTAAAATAGCAAACATACTTAATTTACCTATTGTTTTTTTGATTGCACAATTTGTCAGACTCTAGCAATAATCAAAGAACTTCTGTTTTCCTCATCATGGCCAACTACAGTTGTGTTTCCCTTGTACAACTGACACATTGGAAGTTTGAAGATGGAAATATTTTGAATACACTATGGCCAAATGTATGTGGACACCTGACATCACAGACATACGTGGGTCTTCCCCAAACTGTTGCCACAATTTTGGATGTAGACGATTGTCTAATCGTGCACATACTTTTGACCCTATAATGTATTTAAATTATAGTATATTAATGCTAACTAGACAAGCCCTGTAAAAATTCATTATAGCCACCCAGTAAGACTTGTTGCTTGATAAAATGACTCAACACTGTTCAACGATCAGAAAAAGCATCAGTGGTATGAAGAGCAATGTCCATTTAGTTCTTTCAGAAGGCATGTTTTTATTATCTGAATTGCTAATTGATAGTGATGTACTAAATAAAAAACAAGTTATTAAAACAGGTTAAAAAACAAACAAAAAACAATCCCACATGCCAGAGGCAGATCAAAGATCAATACCCAGCATTAAGTAGTTTTTTTCATGCACTACATATGAATAACATACCTAGGCCTCAACTTGGAGGATGTGTGAGTGTTGCACATTATGAAATTTCTCTCAGCATTGATTTCTTTAGGACTGGACATTATTCTTGGCAACTCCATTCATCTATCAGATATTTTATTGAAGGTGGTCTATCATGCCTGCACCTGCACCTTCAGAATCAAACTCCATTAACCATGCGCACCTGCACACAAACAACTTAGCCAACACTGCTTTGCACACACACTCAGACATAGACTATGAATCACAACATCACTTGCACACTGAAAACATGGCCGATAATCATCTGTGCTTAGAGTCACCTGACTTCTGATTGAGTGCAGGTGCATCTAGTCACAAACATCCAGTCTGCATGACATGGTCAATGATCTTTCTACAGTTTGTCCAGCAGACAGTTTGTTTCCTTGGAGGAGATAATCCTTAGAGTTTATAAACAACACAAAGCAGAACCTGATAATTTATATGTATATATAGTACATCATATAAATGTGTCATTACTCAAATACTTGTTATAAATTTTGCAATTTTCTTGCAAAAAATAAAATGAAAATTAATTTCTGGCTTTTTAGATTTTAATCTTTCAGAATGCATGAAAGAGAGCTTTTAATCAGTATACTCATAATGTTTTATTTTAATCCTCAGATGTATCACTTATTATTTGCATTGTTTATGTTTTTTTAAACATTTTCATAATATTATTTTTTATTACATGATATGTTTATTTGACAGGTGAAAATAAACAAGAAATTGTGTTATAGTACAGAAAGTTTGGGAGAAGATAATTTAAGTCATTTGCTGCAGGTAATATACAAAGTCATATGGGAAATGGGAAAATAAGAGAACATATGAGAGTAGGGGACTGCCATCAAAACATCCCAATTTACTAAAACTCTCTATGCTCATGAATCCCCCAGATCTGCATATTTACCTAAGAGAAGGAATATTAATAAAAGGCTTAACTAAACAAATATGTTTTCAACCTAGTCTTAGATTAAGGTTGAGACTGTGTCGGAGTCTCACAAACTAAATGGAAGGCTGTTCCTAACTGGGGGCTTTATAAAAAAAAAAAACATCTGTCCCCTGTTGTGGTCTTCATTGTTATAGGTACTATTAAAGAGTCTTGTCCTTCTGATCGAAGCAGTAATTGCTAATAAAAAGTAGACCAATAATTGATGTGGTGCAAGACCATTCAGTGCTATATAAGTAATTAGAAGTATTTCATAATCAGAGTTGGGAGGGTTACTTTAAAATTGTATTCTGATACAATTACTAAATACCTGCTAAAAATGTAGTCAGTAACATAATCTAATTACCACAATATTAAAGTAATGTAACTGATTACTTTCTGTTACTTTTGGATTACCTCAATACCAAATATGTGGATGATGTCACAATCATTTGTCAGTGCTACTGGGTCAGAAAAATAGACTGGTATAAGTTTTTACTTTTTTCAGCTAATTTAATCAAATACCTTCACAACTTGCTGTCTAACAAACCATAATAAAGCTGTTCTGGATGATTCATTCTGTGGCTATGAAGCCTGGAGCTGAAATGTGCTCTGAGACTGGAACGGCCTTTGAGGCTGTTGAGGCTGGGGCTGGAGCAGGTTGTGAGACTGAAACAGACTGTAAAACTGAAATTGACTATGTGGCTTGAACCAGATCTGCCTCTGTGGCTTTACAGTAACAGGCTCTGTGGTTTGAACTGGAACTGTTCTTGTGGCTTGAACTGGAATTGTTTCTGTGGCTTGGACAGGAACAAGCTCTGTACCTTGAACTGGAACTGCCTCTGTTGCTTGAACAGGAACAGACTTTGGTTCAGTGACTGGGTCAGAAACAGGCTCTGGTTCTATGATGGGTGCAGGAACAGATTCTGTAGTTTGAACTGGAACTGTCTTTGTGGTTCTCCGGCTCTGCGACTATGTCTGGAGCGGGCTCTAGATTTGCGACTGTGGCTGGAGCAGGCTCTGGCTCGGACTTGGGTTCCAGCATATGCATGGTCTCGTATTCAGCCATAGGCTTGGACTCGTATTCAGGCATAGACTTGGACTCAGGTGTAGACTTGGACCCAGGCATGGACTTGGACTTGGACTCAGGCATGGACTTGAACTTGGACTCAGGCATGGACTTGTACTTGAACTCCGTCTTGGACTTGATGATGACATCATCTTCAAAGCCTGGCAGAGGGGTAATGACATCATCCTTGAAGCCAAGCACGTGCTCTAGATTGAAGGCCTCCCTTTTTGCCTCTTGATGGTGCTCAGGAACACTGGTATTTCCTTCTGCCATTGGAGAAGGTTCTGTAGAAGTTGCCTCCTTCTCAGCCACTGGAGGGGGCTCTGGAGCAGGTGCTCTACTTTCAGCAATTAAGGAGAGCTCTAGAGTGCAGGTCGCCTTCTCAGCCTGCCGAGGGAGCTCTAGAGTGCAGGCAGTCTTCTAAGCCTGCCATGAACACTCTGGGGTGCAGGATGCCTTCTCAGCCTGCCTAGCTGACTCAGCCTCTTTCCTCTCCTAGATCTTGGCCTTGTACAGCCACTTGAACATGGAGCCAATTTAAGTGGGGTTCCTCACAGTGTGCTCTGTGAACTTCAATTCCCATGAGCACTTGGATTCAATCAAGATGGCTAACATACTCCCAGGCTTTGTGTCGCATGACTGCTGGTGCATCCAATCTACGCTCACTCACACACTATATATAAAGGACTCTCAGTTGCATGTTGCTTTTGGGAAGCATTAGTTTAGTTGAATGTCTGCTATTTCCAAGCCTTTTGTTCTGTGTTTGATATACTTGGTTTTGACCCTGTTTCTAGTTTTTGGATATTTGCTTCTGTTTTCCTGCTCTACTCTGTCTGCTGATAGCCTGACCTTTGTTTGTGTTTTGTGAGTTTGCCTGTCTATTTTATATCTTTGCCTCTGTGAGTTCAATAAACACATTTGTTTTTACTATCTCCTACCTTGTAACCAAATCCTGCAAACATGACAGTAACTTGTACATAGGTCTAATTGGACACATTTAAATTCTATATAGCATTTTCAATGTAATGCTTTATGATTATACTTCTGTATCAACCAACAAGGGAGAAGCAAATATATTGTATTTTGACAGTAGGCCTACCTGTATTCAATCATTTACACTTGTTAGCTCTATTTACTGAAAATGTCTCTGAAAATGTCTCTGTAAATTAAACCAGATACAATAATATTTATACATACTAGACTTTTTGTCAGTTGTTTCTATTGTACACTGAAGTATAATTACATGCATTTTATAAGTGTCAAAGGCTTTTATTGACAATTACATTAAATTTATGCAAAGAGTCAATATTTGCAGTGTTGGCCCTTCTTTTTCAAGACCTCTGTAATTCACAATGGCATGCTGTCAATCAACTTCTGGGCCAAATCCTGACTGATGGCAGCCCATTCTTGCATAATCAATGCTTGGAGTTTGTCAGAATTTGTGGATTTTTGTTTGTCCACCCACCTCTTGAGGATTGGCCACAAGTTATCAATGGGATTAAGGAATTTCTTGGTCACGGACCCAAAATTTCAATGTTTTGTTCCCCAAGCCACTGGGTTATCACTTTTGTCTTATGGCACGGTGCTTCATTATTCTGGAAAAGGCATTGTTCATCACCAACCTGTTCTTGGATGGTTGGGAGAAGTTGCTCTCAGAGGATGTTTTGGTATCATTCTTTATTCATGGCTGTGTTCTTAGGCAAAATTGCGAATAAACCCACTCCCTTGACTGAGAAGCAACCCCACACATGAATGGTCTCAGTGTGCTTTACTGTTGGCATGACACAGGACTGATGGTAATTCTCTCCTTTTCTTCTCTGGACAATCTATTTTCCGGAAGCTCCAAATAATGGGAAAGGGGATTCATCAGAGAAAATGACTTTACCCCAGTCCTCAGCAGTCCAATCCCTGTAAATTTTGCAGAATATCAGTCTGTCCCTGATGTTTTTCTTGGAGAGAAGTGGCTTCTTTGCTGCCCTTCTTGAGACCAGGCCATCCTCCAAAAGTCTTTGCCTCAGTGTGTGTGCAGATGCACTCACACCTGCCTGCTGCTATTCCTGAGCAAGCTCTGCACTAGAGGTGCCCTGATCCCACAGCTGAATCAACTTTAGGAGACGGCCTTGCACTTGTTGGACTTTCTTGGGCACCCTGAAGCCTTCTTCACAACAATTGAACGTCTCTCCTTGAAGTTCTTGATGATCCAATAAATAGCTGATTTAGGTGCAGTCTTACTAGCAGCAGTATCCTTGCCTGTGAAGCCCTTTTTTTGCAAAGCAATGATGACCGCACGTGTTTCTTTGCAGGTAACCATGCTTCATAGTGGAAGAACAATGATTTCAAGCACCACCCTCCGTTTAAAGCATCCAGTCTGCTATTCTAACTCAATCAGAACGAGAGAGTGATCTCCAGCCTTGTCCTCATAAACACTCTCACCTGTGTTTACGAGAGAATCACTGAAATTATGTCAGCAGGTCCTTTTTTGGCAGGGCTGAAATGCAGTGGAAATTTTTTATTTTTTTGGGGGGGATTAACTTCATTTACATGGAAAAGAGGGACTTTCATCTGTTTCATCTGTTCACTCTTCATAACATTCTGGAGTATATGCAAATTGACATCATAAAAACTGAGGCAGCAGACTTTATGAAAATTAAAATTTGTGTCATTCTCAAAACTTTTGGACATGGCTGTATATATATACAGTATATATAAATCCTCCTCTCATCTCCCCTACCTGGGGGGTGGTATGTGTGTATGACTTCCTCAACCTCAAATCCTCCATGAGAGGTCTGGGGGTTTGAGGGTCCTACGCAGTGTATTAGCTGTTGCTAGAAATGCACATTTCTGGACTGAGACCTCAGTAGTTGTACCAGGGATCTGTTCGAGCCACTCTCCAATTTTGGGAGTTACAGCCCTTAATGCTCCTATTACCACTGGAACTATTTTGGACTTGACCTTCCACATCTGTTCCAGTTTTTCCTTCAGGCCTTCGTACTTCTCAATCTTATCATGCTCCTTCTTCCTGATGTTCCTGTCAGCTGGGATTGCCACATCTATCACTACTGCTGTTTTCGGCTCCTTTTCAACCACCACTATGTATGGTTGGTTGGCCAGCAACTGCTTATCTGTCTGGAACAGATATAAGTCCGACAGGATATACAGTATATACACAATGTACTGTATAACTGCACTGATGTTGCATTTCCCCCATTGGTCCAGATCAACCAAGCTAAATCCATAATGTGGATCCAACATACCTAGCCAAATAGTACACATTTTAGTTAAAAGGTCCCTCACTTCCGAACTCTATAGCCATGTTTTTTTTTTTGTGAAGATTACAGAGAATCTTTTCTGCTGGAGGGCCTTGACTAATGGCCTGCATCCAGCAATCCAGACAGTTGGAACCATTGGAACCACCATTTCTCTCCTTTTGTCAAGTCTGTTGCCTCTGAGAATGGAGCAAGAACTGTACTAAGTTCCTTCATCTGGCTCTATGCACTAAACAACACATTCTCATAGCCCTTGCACATTTTACTCTGTTTTGTGGTCCACATCTGTGAGGCACTGTTCTTGATTGAAAGTGATGTTCAAGTCAGTGGTGTAGGTTGCTGTAACAGTCTTATTAGTGTCAAACTCTGCCTCAAACCTGTCTCTGAGTTGTTATGTTACAGTGTTGTGAACCATGATGTTAATTGTGTGAGAGATGGCCCTAACCTTCTTTGTGCCATCATTTATAGTTACAGTTATAGTAACACAGTTAGTTAACTGTGTTAGAGTGGGCAAAGCAGGAAAGATATTCACCTGATGAACATGGTAATTCTGTCTTCCACTGAATACAGCTCCCACAAGTGCTCATCATCTAAATTGTCCTCCTCGCCCACACTGTCACCAGACTGCTCTTGTGGCATTTGAATTTTGAAAGCACATTTCATACTGAGTGCATTGTCTGTGATGATATAACTTATCTTCTGACATATACCATATTCCTCTATGATCTGCTCAAAGACAGAAGCAATTTTCTCCCCACTTTGTAATGTGCATAAGAATACTTTGATTTGTAGCACACATGGGCCTTCACTCTAAGAAAGGTGCATAGCCAGCGAACCGACCAAAGGTAAGCTGTTAATGACACGGATGCCACTGTCTCCTGCTTTGCCATAAAAGTTTCCTTAACCCTCTTTACCAATGCTGGTATACATCTCTCAGATTTTTTTTCTAGAGCATGTTGGGTACTTACTATCCATAATATGAAGAAAATTTTTAAAATGTCAATTTTCCACAAGTGACAAAGCCAGACAACACCCAATTATCAAATCTTGGATAATTGTTTCACTGATGACTTCACTGATTGCTGTTGTTTTGGTGAATGTAGACTGTAGACCTGCACTGTCTGCACTGTAATGCTATAGTTGGTTGTGTGACATCTGTTTGTTGCCCCACCTTGTACTCCAAGAACCTAAAAGTCAGGGAGGAGGAATCCTTTAATATATCTGGTCATTTGAACGTAAATCACATCAAAACAAGTCTTAAAGGTAATGATTATTATTCACAGAAAGCAAAAGTATCAACTTAAATTTACAATATAAACATTGTGTAAAATCTGTGAACCACATTAGGACACAAGTACATTGATTGAAACAATGCATACACAGCAAAAGCATTATGGAAAACTTTTCAAATAATTCCACATTGTAATTGATATGGTTTAGTATTGCCAAACCAATTAATTGTCTTACTATATCACTGAAATAGCAATCATCTTCCACAGGAAAGGGTGTAGATCTGTATATTCGTAGGCCAACGCTCAGCATTGGATTGAATGATTAGGCGAGTCAGAGAGAAAAGGAGCTTAACAATCAACACAAAAGCACTAAATTTTGACTTGGTGAAACTTATACATTTTGACTAGATAAAAGGTTATACATTTGATCTGCTATTGTGTATTCAATCTCAAAATTAACACACTTAAACACATGTACCATGTGCTTATGGCCAGGCAAAGCTGCTATTTAATGTAAAAATTCTATAGCACTGGAGACACATTAGTCAGTCTTTACTCTCACTCCATCATATGTAGGGTAGCTCTCTTATGCAAGTTAACACAGTGTTAGCCAAATCTCTAAAATCCAGGGTTAATTAATGTTAACATTAAATTAACTGCATATCTACCTAGGTACCTAGCTGGCAAGTTACTGTAACTAGCCCCTTGATACTTCTAGATTGCTAATATCAATCTATAAATAATATCAGCTAAATCTCTTTAGCTGAGGGGTGGAGACATTTCTGAAGAGTTTTGATGCAGAGGCATATTTCTAACATAGTATAAATATTCTAATAGATTTCATAGCATCACTTTAATAGAGTATTTAACTTATCTTTTTTATGATTCCTTTCCATGTGTCAACAAATGTTGGAGGTTGTCCCAGCCATATCAGTAAGACTTGCATTTCAGAATCTGCATATGTTTTCTTCTAGCTGTGGCTTCGCAGATGAATTCTTTGTGGTTTTCGTAGCCAATCTTTATTACTGAAGATTTGGCTGACATTTTCCTTTTCTCCTACATCCACGGTTTGGATAATGCGAATGGGTGGGGAAGGGCTTACAGCCTTAACAGCAACAAAATATTTAAATTATCATGAGTCATGTTATTGGTTGCAATCCAAGCAGGAAATTTTATATCCAATCACAGTAACGATGTGATATCCATACAGTTGTGGTCTTGTAAATAAAATCTTGAGTTCTTTATGTCTGACACGAAGACAAGACCAAGTGAAAATGCGAATAATTCCAAGATGAGACTGAGACCTTCAAAAAGTGGTCTTAAAACAATTTCAAGTACTATAACACTAGTTTGTACTGTCTGAAACAAAATAAAAGTCAATGAAAGAAACACTGTTTTTTTCATACTGTCCCAACCTTTTCTCATTTAGGGTTGTTTGTGGACTGTAATATGGATGTGCCTCTTATTTCCATTTAATTCTGGACCAAAAACGCTACACATTTGCTAATAATATGTATACCAGGGTGATATTTATGACATGTCATTTCTATGTTCTAACCTTCCTCACAAAATTATTGAATGCTCTGTGAACAAATCACAACTAGAAGGAAAATAACAAGCTGATATTGTGCTGAGTCAGTGCTACTCTCACCAGTTTATCAGAACACCTCACATTTTTGCAACTTTAATACCATTAATCATGTAATAAGTTGTGTTGTCCCTCAGAGGATGAGTGTATGCCATGGGATTTAGCAATGATTAATTTCCAGAGTGTTACCACTCATAATTCTTTATGGTTAACTGGAGCAAAATGGAGTGCTTCAGTGATTACTGACAAATGGTGTCAGTGTTGTTAGAAAGAGAGAGAGTTCCTGGTCCTAGTCCTGAAGATTGTGGGTGGTCCTAGTCTTAGTCTTAGCAGTCATGACTGGTCCTGTTCTAGTCTTGGAGATTATGGGTGACCTTTGTGCTAGTTTGATGATTATAGGTGGCCTTGGTCTTAGTCCTAAAGCTTAAAGAAGGTGATGATCCTAATCCTAGGATCCCAATCCTGGAGAGTATGGGCAGTCCTGGTCCAAGTCCTGGAGATTGTCTTTTTGTGAAGAGTAACAAAACATAGAGGGAAAAGTCCAATTAACCTTTCTAATAATCACTAGAAGCTAATTTATTTTAATTTCCTGCACATGTCATTTAAACAAGGGCAAATAATACTTATAGTTCTTAACTACTGCTATAAGTTTCATTTTCTCTGCTGATCTGCTTGATGATCTGAGCAATTCATATAACACTCCATATCAGCTGCTCTTCCAAAATATGACTGTCCTATTAGCATAAATATTTCTTCTCCTGGCCATTTGGTTAGCTGCTAATAGCACATATCTTCTACATTTGTAGATTTAATAGGAAACTAGTGACCTTGAGGTGTGTTCTCATTTTTTTTATTTTTTATTTTTTATTATGTAATCACCAAACACCCAACTAACACTGAAAGTCGTTAGAGAGCTAAATGTTGGGATTTTATCACAGCAATCAATGGGTTCATTGAAACATATTATTAGCTAAAACAGTGGATGACTGTGTGGTTTCACTTTGGTAATGTTCATTTAGCAAAGAAAGAAATATTAAGGGAAAAAGCCACAAAATGTTGTAGTTAAAGATATGAAGTTCCAAAAATATTGAAAGGGTGCTAATCCAGGATCATGTACTGTTGTTTCTCCATCTTTTGTTGGAAATTCTCTTTATGAAATATTAAAAAGCACTGTATGTGGCTCATATATCATTGGCATTTTTTCATGACTGGGAGCATTTAGTTTGAAAATTCCTTTTCACTGGAGCAGATTCATTTTCACGAATGGCTGCTTGCATTATCCATGCTCACTGTAGCATTCTGACAGAACGTTACCTCATTTTAGGTCCAGGACTGGCTTTATCTGTTTTATATGAAGTGGAACAGATATGCACTGATTACATCCTGATATCCAGCACAAAGCAAAGAGGACAGCAGTGATATAGAAAATATATATGAAAACATTGATGCATCAGATCCTGTAAAAGCAGCAGCTTATCATTGTTCAAATCATATCTGCTTTTCGTCACTCTACGTCTAAAACTATAGAGAGACCTGTGTGTTTTATTGGCCATTTAAGGAATATATGCTGTTCTTACAGTAAAATACTGAATTATGAAAATTACTATGATGTATTCCTCTCAAATATCACTTCAATTTGCCAATATTTACTTTTTTGTGTTTATTAAATATCATCATAGTTTTTATCTTTTAATTGTTACATTTAATCTTGTGAAACTTCTGTAAAATAAGTTAGTTCCTGTTATCACTTACATTCTATCAGCTATAAACAGTCATTACCTCACCAAACTCTCTATTTTCTCTTGAAATCAATAAGACAAAAAAAAAACCAGTTTGTTACATAACCAAGAAACCTCAAAGTGTAAACTCCTCTTTCCTGATCACTTTCCTGTATAAGTAAACTTAAATTTTCCTTTGTAAGGAAGTTTTACCTTTGACAGTTACAATTTTCTGACCTTACATAAATGCTGATTTTTAGAAATCTCAACTTATCAACAATTTTATAAAAGTCCTTGATAAGGAGCTGTTACTATAGAAATTGCTGCATATTAGAATGAAGGCAAAAATATATGATTTGCAGCTGAATTATTGAAAGAGTTGCTGTTATAGCAACTCTTATATTTTGCAACTGTTATATTTTGTAATAAATTATGAAAAAAATAACCATTTTTGTGAGTATTTTTGGACTTGAGAATTGATGTTATCCAGGTAACCACCTATACCCCCCCCAAAAGGGGAAAAAACAGAAAAACAAAAAAACAAAAACCTTTGAGCAGGAGAAGGATAACTTTGGGATCTATGTTATCTGTGCTCTGTCTCACCCTCTATACCTCTCACTACATTGTCTCCCACTTTACACTCCACCTCCTTGTGATGTCCTTCCTGTCTAGGCTCCTTGTCCTGAGGCAGAAGCTGATCATCTGACAGGAATGATGTGTCTGCAGTGTCTACTGTAATTAGTGTTAACTCCAGAAAACACACACACTTTTTGTCCTGCATGACCTCTGTGACATTGGGTGTACACTGCCTGCTGTGTGCGTCTGAGAAATGATTACAGTTACAATTCTTATTGCCGCCTCACCACATCTTTTTAAAAGAAAATTAATTCAAAAGAGTTGTCAATAGATTGTTTAGATATTTTTAGTTTTATATAATCTGGTTAGATTTATTTCCAAACACTCATACAGTGTTATTGTTATTATCCAATGGACTGACAGTGTTAACACATTGCAAGAATTTGTTAATTACGTTTCTAATAAATTAAAAAAATTTTCCTAATCATTCCAAATATATACACCATAATGCTGTTGAAATCGGATTGGTCAGAAGTTATTAATTAATTTTAGAAGTGCAATAAAAGGTTTATATTAATGTGTTTGATGTAATACATTATTGGTTCTATGGTAACAGCTCATTCAAAAGGACTTTTATGGTAGACATGCTACACCAACAGACTTTTTTTGTGCTGTTATTTAACAAAGTGAAATATGTAATAGCTGGAATGCTGAAGCTTTTTTTTAATTTTATTTAACATTTATCAAAAGAGTCCCCAGTGTCAACACTTTGTAAAGGTCAAAAGTAAGACTTACTTTGAGACAGAGAAAAAGGTTATTGAAGGAATGACTGCTAAAAGCTGCTATTAGTTATTACAAAAAATACCATGTTTTGTGAATGTTACATGTAAGAAAATGAATGACGATGTATACTGTTATATTTCCCTAAAATATCATGTCCAGAATTGTAATTCTTAAAAAATTGCTATGGCTTAAAAGGAATAAAACACTTCAGGGTGTGCTGTCATAGGAAAATAATCAACTTCAGAGTAGTACAGTAAGTTTGTTTCGTCATACCACATTATCACTCAGTATTTTACTATAATATCACCACACAGTGGTTCTTCATTTACATGAATAGAGAATAGATGAGGGAATTCAGGAGTTATCAGAAACACACACATACACAGCTCTTAGTGAATAAAACCTCTGTTTCAGTTCACTCCATCTTTCTGTATTTATGTAAAGGGTCAGGAGTTATGATAAAAGTGGATGAAAGGCAGTTAGACATATTCACATTTTTTTCTTTCTCTCAATCTGACATTGATTTACTGAGTTACAGAAAGTAAAGAGAAGCATGTCAGGTGCAGAAGTCAGATACAAAAGTTTCAAAGCATATGCATTCAAAGCATATGCATATGCATTGATCAGCATTTTCACAGTGAAACAGAGGACATTTTTACTCAGGTCAGAGACACATCTGGTTTGCAGCTAACTCCCCCTAGCAAGAGAGGTAATCCACTACCAACATCTGTGCCCCTGGCCTGTGGACCACCTCGAATTTGAATGGCTGGAGTGCCTGATAACAATAAGTTTTCCATGTGTTGGTACCCTTAATGTGGTCGAGCCATTGAAGTAGATGGTAGCGGAGGGTCAGGACCACTCACTTTATGCCTAGACATCCCTTCTCAATCATGCTGTACTTGGTCTCCCTTACCGATAGCTTCTGGCTGATGTATAGCACGAGTTGTTCCCACTCCACTACCTGAGACAAAATGGTCCACAACACTCTGTCCAATGTGTCAGTCTGTAGAACAAAAATCAGAGACAAGTCAAGAAAATGCATTAGCAGGCCTCCACACAAAACCGCTTTTACCTGGCAGAAGACTGTCTTGCGATGCTCCATCCAGTAGACAGGATCTGGTGCTCCCTTTTTAAGTGGGGTCAGTCAGCTGGTTGGGGATGTCCAAAAAATTTGGTACAATCTTCGAACAATAGCCAGCCAGTCCCAGGAACTGCCTTACCCCCTTTCTGGTCTTGGGTTTCGGGCAGATCGGAATCAATTCTGTCTTATCAATTTGGGGATGCACATGCACATGGCCCAAGTGTAAGCCCAGATACTGTACTTCCACCTGGCCAAGTGTACAAGTGCAAGTGCACTTGTCTTTGGGTTTGCTGTGAGTCCCGCCTGTCTTTCAGGATTTGATGACAGCCTTCAGATGTTGTAAATGCCATTGCCAAATATTACTATATATCATTATGCCATCTAAATAAGCAACAGAATATACATTTTGTGGATGGAGTATTCTGTCCTTGAGTCAAGTCAAGTCAAGTCAAGTCAAGTTGCTTTTATTGTCATTTCACCGTATACATGTGGTACAGTGTACAGTGAAACGAGAC
>JAQMYM010000020.1:3755195-3779523 GCA_030014255.1 Parauchenoglanis ngamensis | reverse complement strand
ACATTGTTTTTTATAGTGTATTTGTTTCCAAAATAACCAACACTTGTTGTTAATGGTCATTTTCATGGAGAAATCAAGAGTGTTGTCTAATTTCATAAGGGGGGCTAATAATTTTGGCCTTAACTGTATAATAAGTTAATTTATAGTTAAAGATAAGTTAAAGTTATATTATAAGTTATATTCTTCAAATTTGTGCTTTGCAAATGAATAATGACTTCCTTTTCCAGCAGCCCCATTTTCCCAACATTGTCCAGTATTTCTAAAGCATAGTTCATGGTATTTCCAGTACAGACCATACCCAATTCCAGTTTCAATTTGAATATGCAAATTTATACAAATATTTAGAGTACTAAACAGATATCCCTAATATATGGCATTTCAGACAAATGTGTAAAGGCATTTCAGACAAATGTGAATCCTATGATTTGCAAATCATGTAAACCCATACTTAATTGCAAATAGAACAAAAACAACATATCAAATGTTGAAATTGAAAAATTATATTGTTTTTTTGGAAAATATATGCTCGTTTTGAATTTAATCTCAGCAATATGTTTCACAAAGCTGGGACAGGGGCATGTATACCACTTTGTTGCATCATCTCTTCTTCTAACAACACTCCAGGAGACTGGAGTTTGAAAGAGAAATGTTGACCCATTCTTGCTTGATATATGATTTCAGCTACTCAACAGGTTTAATATATATTTTTATTTCATGATATGCCAAATATTTTCAATAGGTGACAGGTCTGGACTGCAGGCAGGCCAGTTTAGCACCTGGACTCTTCTTGTCATACCTGCACCTACACTTACACAAGACAATTCAGACTACACTTCCCATGAGTTCTTGCACCTTGAAAAAAAATGGCTGATGACGAAATGCACTCATACACAGAAATGGACTATAAATCCCAAGAGCACATGCACACGGACAACATGGGGGACTTTCAGAGTTCAGAGTCACCAGATTGGAAGCAGAAGCTTCCAATTCTGCATGCAGAAGCTTCCAATCAAAATTTGATGCAATTTGAATTTTGCAGGTGCTTCCAATCACTCTCTCTCATGTATACACACACACACACACACACACACACACACCGGGGAATCTTTTTAAGGTTCTTTGTTTGTTGTTTGCTTCACAAAACATTAGTCCTGGGGTGTCATTAATCCTTTGTGTCTGATATTGCCAAGCCTTGTATTTGTGATTGTGCTTCTGGTTTTTTGACTCTGTTCTGTGTTTTTGTATTCTTGAGTCTGCCATTGCCTCATGTACTCTATTTGCTGATCGCCTGAACTTTTGCTTGTCTGTTGAACCTGATTTCTGTCAGCTGATTCTGATACCTTTGCTGGATTATTTTAATAAATTGATTGAACTGTATATACTGCCAGGCTTGGTTTTCATAACACTTCTACTACAGAGCCACACTGCTGTAATACATGCAGAATGTGGTTTGGCATTGTCTTGCTGAAATAAGCAAGGCCTTCCCTGAAAAAGTCTGCTTTTTCGGATGCTGACTTTTGAACTGTGTGCTGATGACAAACCAGATGGTGCCTCTCCTCTTTAGCCTGGAGGACACAGCATCCATGATTTCCAAAATTTATTTCAAATTTTGATTTGTCAGTCCACAGGACAGTTTTCCACTTTGCTTCAGTACATGTTAAAATGAGCTCAGGGCCAGTGAAGGCAGCGGCATTTATGGATATATGGTTTCTGGTATATATATTTCTGGTATATATGGTGATATATGGTTTCTTCTTTGCATGGTACAGTTTTAACCTGCATTTGTAGTGAACTGTGGTCACAGACAATAGTTTTTGCAAGTGTTCCCATGCACTGATTTCCACTATTGAATCGGTTTTTAATGCAGTGCTGCCTGAAGGCCAAAAGATCATGGCCATCCAATATTGGTTTTTGGCCTTGTCCCTTGTGTACAGAGATTACTCCAGATTCTCTGAATCTTTTAATGATATTATGCACTGTAGATGATGATATTCCCAAATTCTTTGCCATTATACAATGAGGAACATTATTCTAAAATGGTTCCCTTGTTTGCCCATGCAGTCTTTCACTTTTACTGCTGAGAGATTTGCCTCTCTGAGATGCTCTTTTTATACGTAATCATGTTACTGGCCTTTTGCCAATTAACCTAATTAATTGTTCCTCCATCTGTTTTTTATAGCATTCCACAACTTTTCCAGTCTTTTGTTGCCTCTGTCCCTGCTTTTTTTAAATGTGTTGCAGTCATCAAATTGAACATGAGCATATATTTTTCATAAAACAATACAATTTCTCAGTTTCTTAGTTTCGAATTTCACATGTTGTCATTGTTCTATTTTTAGTTAAATGTGTGTTTATTTTAAAAATTTCATTTTTATTTGCATTTTACAAAGTCTCCCAGCTTTTTTGGAAACAGAGATGTATATATTGAGGTATTTATGCAATATCACATGAGTAAGTATGTTGTTGTACTGAGTATCAGCACATGCAGTACAACAGCATAATTGCAAGTATAATTTTGTTTATATACAAAAATTCTCTAAACTAAGAATTATTATTGAGTTACTGACATTCCAGACACAATATGGAGAAATATTGTTTAATTTTGCTCTGTTAACACAATAATTTAACCAGAAGAATTAAACACAGCTGGATAAAATGTAGCATGGTACAGACTGACTGACTGCTCATAGTAAATATAGTAAGTGTAGTAACTGTTTGTTTATAATTAGTGGACATTCATATCAACATGTAACAACCAACACAATAAGCTGTACTGAAAGTCAAGAAAATGTTAATAAGCAGACAGGTTTAGTAAAGAAATACAAATCCCACCAGTAAAAACATCATAAGCAACATATTTTATAAAGGATGTCTGGAATGTCAGACTGTCATTACAGTTAAATGAGGACATTTGCATAAATGTTTAAGCAAATACAAATTCAGAATCAATTAGTTGTGTACATTTGTTGCAGAGCTTTAGTTCCACTGTCTCAAGTGGACAGCATTAAATTATAAAACACTTGTAGGATCATGTAGTCAAGTACATCATGGGTGGTTACTGGATACATTCTAGACATACAAAAATGCAAGGTGTAAAAAGTGCTGTCTTATTGACCCTGATCAGATAAGATATTGAGGTTTTATGGTAATAAACATTTTACAGTACATTATATATTGAGGAAGTGCAACATTAACTGTCAATAACCAAAAGGCCTTAGAATTCACAACTACTGCTAAGCTAATAACAAAATAAAACTAATGTCAACTGATAACATTTATTACATAGCATTTATACGTATTTTTCTCATAGAAAATTTATCCATTAAAACATAATCTTTACATGACAAACATAATAAAACCCATTTATATTAAATTAAAGTTAAAGCTGTCAGGTTAAATATCTCTTTTCTAAGCAGTATTCTCCTAAACTTAATATTGAGGGTAATATTTTTGAATCTACACAAATCATGCAAAACCTCAGAGTCATTTCCAATCAACCTCTTTCCTTTGATTTTCATGTAAACCTCCTGATTAAAACAGCAATTTCCACCTTTGTAGTATCGCATGCATTTGTAACTCTCTCTCAATGGATAATGCTGAAATGCTTATCCATGCCTTTATTACCTCATGCTTAGATTTATTATTGATTATTGACTTGCAAATATAAGCTTTCTTACATGGATGATTGAGCTTTTATTGTCAAAACCTTCGAACGTGCTTCCCAAAACCTAATAACAGAATTTAAGACTCATCTTAAATTGCACCTTTTCTCTTTTTGTTATCATTTTCTGTCTATTGAGCTCTGTAGTGCTTGATTTGAGTTTATTTGTTGGTCATTTTTTCTCCCTACTTGGTAAAGCATAATTATGTTTGTGAAAGGTTTTATATAAATTAATTAAACTAATTATATGAATTTCTAGTGCATGTTTCAGGACTTTCATGTAATTCAGCTGGCACAAAAAGGCATCTAATGAAAAACCATCTTTGATCAGATATTTGTGAACACATCATTTTTCTATTAATAATGCTGAAGACCATTAAAATGCCATTCTACCTGATACCACAAAAAATACCACAATCTAATGTCCATCTGACTGGAGACACGGTGTTCAAAATATGCAGGGCCACAGTAACGAACACTTTCATTATCCACTTTTGTTTACATTAAACATTTTTTACTTAAAAAACCCCTACTTCTCTATTGGTCCATATTTCATCTAATGCTTTTACAGCAGTGGCTGAATATGTTGGAATGCAAACCAAACACACTGCATATGTTAGACCATTGTTGGCATTATGTGTCCTGTATGTTTGTTTTCTCTATGCTCTATCTAGTTTTGGAACACATTTTTTTACTAGCGCACACTTTTTTACAAAAGCAGATTCAGCATAAATTCCTTCACAGTCACATTCTCAAAACAGAATGCAGAATAGACTGATGGAGAACGCAGCATGATGAGACTACTAAGCAGATTGACACAAAAAAGCACAAAAAATTATATAAATTATTGTTGGCTGAAACCACAGCTCTAGACAATAAATTGAGTTGTTCTTAAATGTAGAAATGAAATATAATTCACATTGTAAAGCGCCCCCAATATATCAGTGAGCATGTGGTGCAGTGCACGTGTAATAAAAATTTACCAGTGATATTTTCAGTGACACTATGTGACGTATACAAGCATACAATGTCAAGTATACAAATTCCTTAGTCAGGCAAAAGAGCAAATATTAATCTAAAAGAGCTCTGGTACATGCCTGGGCTATGGGGTATAAAATTTTGCCAAATCATGAGATCAGACCAAGATAAAAAAAAATTCATGGCATAATTCTAAGAGATATGTTTGGTGCAAAAACGAGACAGCTTATAACATAAAAAATGCTATACCCACAGTATAGCAAGGTGGTGGCACCATCATGCTATGGGGCTGCTTCTCTTCAGCTGGGACTGGGGCTCTGGTCAAGATAGAGGGAACCATGGATTACACCAAATACCAATCTATTTTGGCAAAACCTTAAGCCTCTGTTAGACAGCTAAAGATTGAGAAGAAAATTCACCTTCAAGCAACTCAAAGCTCAAATCCAATTCAGTAAAATAAGTGGCATCAGAAGTAGTTTTTGGAAGTCTAAATCTAAATCCTATTGAATACCTGCAGAATGACTTGAAGGGGGCTGTGCAGATACCCTCACACCATCCAATTCCATATTTAGTCCCCCAATTCTGTTATAATAATTTCTGTACTAAAATACTGTAATAATTCACTCCATGAGAGAGCAGACCTATTTTACTGTAATGAATTAAATAGGCTCATTGCACCATCTTGATAACAATGTGGCAAGGCATTTTGAACAGATAATGGAGACTTCTATCAAAACAGAAATTAAATAGCATCAACTTCTCATGTGCCTTATTGACAGCCTGCCTGCCATGCTGACGCATCTTTCTAAAGTGCGAACACACACACACACACACACACACACACACACACTTGCTTAAAAGACAATCCACTTCTCACCTATTGTCTTTTTTATTTATTTATTTATTTGTTTTAAAGTTGATTACATTTTTCTTAAACTCTCTTGACCCCCCTTTATTATTTAATGAACAGCCTCACACATATCTCTGGAAGTTTTTTATCAATTAAATATTCCCCTTAAACCTCAAAAATGTGGTTTCATTCAGTCCTGTATTATTTGTTACAAATTTCTTAAATTACAATTTAACCCCAAACTTTTTCTTTATCAACATCACTGGATAGAGCACAAAGCCTCTGAAATGCTTAGTCACGGTTATCATCAATAGGCATCATCACAGTGTATAATTAACTTTATACATGAGCTGGTCCCAATAAACATAGGGATAGATAACATTATGTTACATGCAAGATGACCTTCAAGTATTATGTGAAATAAAAATGAGGATAAACTTATATAACACTATTCAGTACTTAACATTAGACTGCCTTTTTCCTAATGTGGCTACATCAGGGACACAGAAAGGCATTTTTCATTGGTGTTGGAATATTAAGTAGCATACATGTGGTATGAGCTATGAGCTGATACACACCCCAATGACAATGACATTTTTTTCCCCAATCACACTCTATCACACTGCAGCTAACCATCAAGGAACAACGGCAACGGTTCTCAAATGCTTCATCTGAGGCAAGTGAAGCTGCCAAGCACATCTTTTTCAAACTGCTGCACATGCAACGTCAGGGGGTGGTGTAATACACTCAGAGGAAAGCGCTATTCAACCACTTCTATATACGTGAACTCACAGACGCCTGTGATTGGCTAGTGTCGCTGAAATTGACAGGGAAAGGAAATAGTATTCCACCCCTCCCTTTCTGAGAGTACAGACCAGTTTTGCTCTCTTGACCTCCTGGCCATAGATGGCTGTGGCATAATCAGGATTTGAACGTGAAATCTCCAGATGATAACTCAAACACTTTTCTGTTGCTCTACTCTGGAGGTCCAAAGACATTTTACTTTTAACAGAGATGTTTTAATTACAATATTTAAACCACACTGTGGTTCTCAACTCAGAAAGTGTTGTAGCTATATAGCAGCTATATACATTTATTTCCTCACCAGCCTCTCTGTTTTCTCTTTCCTGAAGTTGATGAAACAAAAGAAGCAACTTGTTACATTGCAGAAGATCAGAAAGCTCAAACCCTCCTCTTCCACTGCAAAAAATGCACTACTAGAAGGAAGCCAAATTTTCGTTAATTTAGTAAAAGTCTCTTGCTTCAAGCAAAACCAATCTGCCAATGGAACTACAATGCAATGCAACTACAGTGCAAATATTTTGTATTAAACTTGCTTAAATTGAGAATAATTATCTTATATTTAGACATTATTTCTTAAAAGAAGATGAATAATATTAGTCAAACTGTCTTGAAATTTACACTTATGGCATCTGTCACATATGCTTATCCAGAGCAGCTCACAATTATCTCATTTATACAACTGAGCAGTTTAGGGTTAAGGGCCCAGCAGTTACATCTTGGTAGTGTTGGAACTTGAACCAACAACATCCTGAACAGTGGGCCAGCTACCACAGTTGCTACATATAAACTGTATACAACTAGCTTCTGATATCTCATTTCAAGACAGTTTGTCTTCTTTTAAGAAATAACATCTTGTTTATAATATTATAAGCATTTGTCCTATGGTGTACAACCTAATTTAAAGAATAAAATAAAATACTTACTTTCAGACAGTGTGTGTGTGTGTGTGTGTGTGTGTGTGTGTGTGGGTGTGTGTTTCGCTCCGATCTAGAAACTGGTGTCATGTCATTCTCATGACATAGTGTTGGTGGAGATTTCCTAAAGCCCTGGAGAAAAATGCACAAACCTCAATCTCATAGAAAACCTGTGGGATTATTTTGAACAGCAGGTGAAAAACCAGGCAAACTCCAGCTGACTTTAGTCAGTGGATGAGATTACAAAAATCGACAGGAACTATTCAAGACACTGTTGGAATGATTACCCAAGCAGCTTAATGGGGGACGATGGGAATAAAACTTACTACAAGTCAAATTTATTACTTTGTTGATTGCTTAGCATGTAATATACAGTAATATTAATGGTTTCTGCTATTCTCTGTGTTTCTGTGACTAGTATTTGTTAAGTCTTGTAACATGGTTTAAATTGTATTTTATACATTTTAATGTATATTTTTATACATTATATTTTGATTATTTAAATAGTACGATTGATTATTTAAATAGCATTCTACATATGCATAATAAAGCTGGTTTACTGGATATATAACAAAAATTATGTAATATTTATGTATATCCTACTTACAATGTTTTGCATAATGATATCAAAAGATAATAAATAAAATATATAAATGCAATTTGTAATTATTTTTGTTGTACAAAATTCATGAGTATTTAACATGAGATTTGTAGCAAACTGAAGTTTGCAATTGCTATTTAAAATAAATGTATGTGTCAGAGAGAAGACAGTAGGCGGATGTAAAAGCAACAGGAGTTTATTAAAGCAGGCAAGCAGACAGAATCTAAAAAGGTTATACAAAAACAGAGTCAGAACCATGCAGTTTTGTTCACATAATCAGACAAACAGGTATATCAAAGGCTTAACATAATAATTGGTGTCAAAGTAACAATCAAAGTAAAAAAAAAGAAAAAAGAAAACACACATAAACAAAAGGCTTGGCAAGTTCTGGCAACAGGTTGCACAGAGTGTTACTTCACAAATGGAAAGTGGAACTGATTATCCTTAAGTACGTTGGCTATAACTGAAAACAGTGAAACAAATCAGATGTGGAAAAAAGTGAGTTTGAGTGGTGAGATATTGTAGACTGCTGAGGATTCTGGGTAATAGAGTCCTGATCAGGTTGTTTTTAGATTTTAGTTTTTTAATTAAATAACTATGTATGCTGGGTCAACATCATAACCCCTCCAGGCTGGATTGATTTCTGTTGCACCCAGGACTGAGTGTTCGTAGGGGTAGTAGTTTGGAACCCAGGAAATACTCTGTTACTTCTACATTTGAGGGTTCCCCAAGAAGGACAAAGGACCCTTAAAGCATTCTAGATTTAATCTTATTTCCAAGAGCACTATTATATAATGCTAGATTATGTTATGCTATTTTATATTAGTTTTGTTTGTTTGTTTAGATTTTAAGGTGTTGTTATGACATGAAAACACAGAAGAACTAAAAAATATAAGTGCACAAAGGAATTTAATAAAAGAACAAAACAAAATCTAATAAAGATCTTACTCAAAAATTACAAATATGAAATAAAAGGGAAAATATATGTAGACACCTGATCATCACACCCATATGTGGTTCCTCCCCAAATGTTGACACAAAGTGATATAGAATGTCTTTGAAAGTTGTAACATTACAATTTACCTTCACTGGAACCCACACCTATTCCAGCATGACATTTACATTTATGGCATTTTGGCAGACAACTTTTTCCAGATTCATTTACATTTATCTATTTTTTTTTTCATACAACTGAGGAGTTGAGGGTTAAGGGCCTTGCTCAAGGTTCCAGCAGCAGCAGCTTGGCAGTTCTGGGATTTGAACTCACGTCCCTGACAACGTCTCTGTGCATGAAGTGAGATCTATGAAGACACTGTGTGCCAAGGTTGGAACTTGAGAGGTCTGTACAGTACCATGACCTCAACCCCACTGAATAACAACCTAGATCATTTGTTTTGTTTTGTTTTTCTCACATTTTCAGAGTATGGGTTCAGAGCACAGTTTCTCCTCTGAGCACTTATTTTATTCAAAGTTGCCAGAATGGAGAAAAACTGGAAAATGGAGAAAGGGTTTAATATGTGAACTTTTCAAAAAATAAAATTTTAAAATGTATAATATAAAAGTATTAAATTGAAATTTTAATCAGGTATTTTATTGATCATAATACTAGATAGACAATTTTATAATAGATACTACATCAGCTTTAGTGTTTACTTTCACATTCCAAACCCAGAGGATCAGTTTGGAAGAATGTGGCTGAGAAATTGCCTGGCATGGAAAAAAGATTAAGCCCTGATTGGTTATAATAAACCATTTATGTCTTATGTGTCCATCTGTATGCCTGACAGCAATATCCCTGTTCTGAGAGTAGCAGATGAATTACATTAATCAAATTTAATGAAAGCACACTCTAATTATAAGTAGAGTATACATGAGCGAGAGAGAGAGAGAGAGAGAGAGAGAGAGAGAGAGAGAGAGAGACCCTCCATATAAGTACACTAACATTTCAGTGTGAGTGTGTGTGTGTGTGTGTGTGTGTGTGTGTGCATGTATATGTGTGTCTATTTGACCATGTGTGTATCTGCAGCTGTTGTCTCATTGCTATGCTATTGGCATTGGTCTCACTAAAATAGGAAGCAATTACTCTGTGAACCTGCAGTTAAAGTTTGAGTGGCAGCTGATGTTTAATGCA
This sequence comes from Parauchenoglanis ngamensis, assembly GCA_030014255.1. Classification (NCBI taxonomy): domain Eukaryota; kingdom Metazoa; phylum Chordata; class Actinopteri; order Siluriformes; family Auchenoglanididae; genus Parauchenoglanis; species Parauchenoglanis ngamensis. Next base: position 3,769,584 of record JAQMYM010000020.1, on the reverse strand, counting down.
TATGTGAGAACACCGGAAGGTACATGCTCTCTGCCTCACAGGCTGCCTCCCTGAGGCTCGGCTACAGGGCAAGGGCCTAGACCAGGATACATATTCAGAATAAACTGTAGAGCTCTCAGCTCTGTTTCGGACACGTACCTGTAATAGACATGTTAAACAGGACTTATAGAGCAGGGGTTACCAAAGCCAGTAAATTAATATCCAGTGTAAATGTGCACTGCATCTTGAGCAGATTACCATTTATTCATTCCGTATGAGTACAGTCTCCAAATTTATTTATTTATTTATTTATTTTGTGTGTATACTCATGAAGGACTTAGACTCAGGTATAGGAATACACTCAGGAATATACAATTTAGACATTAAAGTTGTCCCTGTGCTGCAACTGCTAAAGGAATCAATAACCACTGACAGATTTTTAACCCTGTCAATTTTGGAGGAAAGCACAACAGGGATGCTGTGCAGCATATGAGCCAGCAGGTGTTTACATTTACTAGCACTGAAGGAGGAATGTCATGGCTTTTACACTTTCCAATACATGATGCTGTCATACAACAAGGCAGAGGCCTGATACACAGGATTTGTCTAGAAACTGCAATAAACAATAGGAGAAAATAAGAATTTTTTTTTAATTCAACCTTAAATAAATAAAAAAGTAAAGCAATACACCAGTCTTTATCCCAGAATCTTAAAACTGAAAAATAGACAGCATAGTCAGATTTCACCATTATGCTCTTCTGAGATATTGAGAAGTGCTAAGTCTGTGGAGTAACTTAATATGTTGATACTGATTGGGTCATAGGCAAAAGATAATCAAAGTGTTTCATGTTTGCATTTGATCTCATGTGCTCAGACAAAGTTTGCTCAGGAAGAATTCTGAAGGAAGTGTAGCCGAGAAGCACTGTGGGATACTGAAATCCAGAAACTGTTGATGCTCATCAGGAGGCTGATGATGATTGACAGGTATTATTATTATTTCAATTTGAGACATACGCTTCCATATTCTCCCTCTGACAGGCCATCATAACAGTGATGGACTATCTCTGGCCTTAAATGCAGGATACTCGACTGAATCCATGGTTACCAGATGAGTGAATGATTTGAGGAGCAGAATAAATGGGCCTCTCCCAAAGCTGATGAAGCGTGGAAAAAAATGGAGGAGGCGCTGCAGGATGGCAGTAACGTAGGTACTTATTTTTACCCCTTTTTAAAAGCTTTTCAAACTTTCTTCCTTGGTCTCATTGTCACAAAATGGAGCTTATTGTCATTGGTTTTTATGATTTCAAGGCTTTTGGAAACTCTTCCATTTTATGGAGTGAGACTAATCCATCTCAACATGGATTTACACAGTTCAAGTCATTTTCCTAAATACAAAAAGCTCATTTCTAGGAGTTTATGCTCACCTTGTGTGGGAATGTATGGCTGTATTGTAGGTAATGAGATGATAATTAGTGTTTGATATAATAATTAAACATGATCCATTCCCAGCAGTGCTGCATTACACAAGCTTGGTGTAATTATTAGACTAAGAGCCTGGGGCTGCTACTGCTTATTGGGACCTAAACGTCCCTGTTTGGGTGCAAAAATGGAGATTAGTTATTACTGAAGTTTTCCGCCAACCTTTTTCATCGCAACACATTTATTTTGTAACAATTAGTTGTAGGTTAAATAGTTGTATGAAAGTAAGGATGAGTGGCCTGCAAAACGAGAGCTACAGGTTTGTGCAGGGATTTGTGCCTGCATTAGCTAATCTGGTAGAATTCCATGCAGAGAATTTGTTGTGATGATGGCCATGTGATGTGTTAACACAGTCAGGAGGGAGAGTAGAGCAGCTCCAGCTTCCAGCTGAGGATTTTAAAGATGAAAGATGCAAAAACAGGACTTCATATTTTATTCAGTGACTCCTTGGGTTGAACGTATGTTCTTAAAGATACCACATGCTGAAAGCAAATCCTTTTGAGGAATCTAGTTAAAATGAACAAACCAGAGTACCAAAACTGTTGCAAAGTTCAAAACTATTTCTGATGAAACAGGATCGGTAAGACTGTGTTTATAATATTTCTCATGCTACTCTACACTGAGAATGTAGATAGGGTTTGTGTGTCACTGTTCATTTTATTATTGTTATTAATACATCATGCTTAGGCTAAATTATACTTAGAAGGTGAGGTGAACTAGTATAGAAACCTGTGTGTGGAATGTGGGATTACCGGAGCAAAATAAACATCTGAAATTAGAGCATCTGCAATACTTTGGAGGCTATGCATTTGTATGCGTGTGTGTGTGTGTGTGAGTGTATGTGTGTGTGCACGTGTGCGTATACATGTGCATGTTTGTGATTCATTTGAATTCTACTTACAGACAAGAAAAAAGTATAAGAAAAGAAGATAAATACAGACAGATGCCTTTAAATCATGGACTGTTAATGGATCTTTAGATGTGAGATGGGCTGGAATATGTTAGAGAGAGACAATGAAAACACTTGCAAGGCCTGATGGTAGAGCTGATGCATGGATGCTGATGGAGCCAAACATATACAGTACATACATATGCACACATTTGTAAAGGGGGCTTGACTTAAGAACTGCACAGGTTACCAAATCAGAAGAAACGCATAGTCATTATGCTGTAACATTCAGTACATTTGTCGTATTTTCTTTCTGTCAAGGTTTTGTGGTCATTTTTCATGTGTGTCTGCATTCGCTTCTGCTGATAACAGTAGTAAAGTGTTTCAGTCATATCTGTGAATTAAAGCGTGATTCAGGAAATTATTTACGAGAGATTAGACACTCTGTCCCCTAAATGTACACAAAATTCTTATCCCATGCAGAGCTTCCTCTCAGCCCTTCAGGAAGTCAACCTGCAGCTTCAAAAGCCTATGTGTGGTCTTCTAAGACACACACACTCACACTCTCTTGCACTTGTATTGTATTGCAATCTTTGTGGGAGTATTTCCTATATATCACCATAATACAAAACATCCCAAGTGCAACTGTATCAAAATAAGTATATAATGTGCTTAAAAAAAAGAAAAAAAATACAATGTTTTGTATTTTCTTAAGGGGACTAAATCACTTTGTTTATACAGATGATGAAGGACGTTCATCACACTGCACCAACTTACTGGATTCTAACAAATAAACAAACAAGCATATAAAGAAAGAATAAACAAAAAATAGCACAAAGCTTTGTAAATCAAAAATTCCAAAACTGAAATATCACATTTATACAAGTATTTTGACTTTTACTAGTTGAACTATAGCAGATATTACAGCCTTGAATGAAAAAGTCATTAAATAACCATCTAAAACTAATCTAATTTGTATTAAAATAATGAGGGTGGCTAAGATTTTTGGCACAGTACTGTACATGCATGTAAGATTGTATATAAATGTTTGACTTGTATACTCTGTCAGAATTGTAATAATAATGAATTCTGGCAATGAGTAAAGGGAACTGTAACGCATTTTCCTCAATTTCCTTTCTTCTTCTTCTTCTTCTTCTTCTTCTTCTCTCTCCCTGTCTAGAACCCTCCTCCCCTTCTTTCTTGTGAAGGCTCAATTTAAAGCAGTATCAAACCAACACATTTTTGATTGGGGGACAATTTTGTGATGACAAGTGCCAGTACAAAGGCCAAACCTTTTGTCTGTCTGCAAAGGCCAAACTTTTCGTCTGCCCACATTTTGTCCCCTCCTCTTACTGTGGCCTCTTAAACTACTGGGACTTTTCATATTGTTAAGAGTTGCCATGGCAACCCCTAACAGAGGACGATCCAGGTGTGTGAGATTCTTTGAGATTTCTCAAGATGGTTCCTGATTTTATTAGCTTCAGACACTGTTGTGAACTGAGTCTCAGATCATTATTGCATCAGACCTTGTCAGCTTTACCTTTTTTATTTCTCATTATTACTCTTGTCTCTTCTCTGGTCATATGCTCTCTCTACTCCTTTTTTTTTGTTTTTAGTATTCTCTTGCACCTCAGCTTCTCTCCTTATTGTTTTTCCCCAATAAAATATTCACACACAAACACCAAAGCAACAATTCCTTCCATCCATCCATCCATCCATTATCTATACCGCTTTATCCGTCTGGGTCATGGGGGAAGTTGGAGCCAATATCAGCATACTTTTCGGGTGAGAGGTGGGGTACACCCTGGGCAGGTTGCCAGTCCACCACATGGCCAACACAGACAAACAACCACACACGCTCGCATTCACACCTATGGGAAATTTAGAGTAGCCAGTTGACCTAATCTGCATGTCTTTGGACTATGGGAGGAAAACGGAGCACCCGGAGGAAACCCACACATGCACGGGGGGAACATGCAAACTCCACACAGAAAAGCACCCTGGGTGATCCGGGGATCGAACCCAGGACCTTCTTGACACAGAAATAACACTGGCAAGACAATGTGTAAATAGCAGTACTCCTCCAATTTGCACTGTTTAAACTTTTTCACAGCACTCTTCAGTCAGTAAATATCCTATAGCCCACTGATTTTAAATAGTATGATGTAAAATACATGAAATGATACAGTGCTGATTGATATGTAATTTACAGAATAAAAATAGTAAATAAACCTAAAATATAAAACAGGTAATGTATTTTCATACTGCTTCCTCACTACTTAAATAAATTAAGACAATTTTTAAAATTAAAGTAGTTAGTTTAGCAACCTTCAGTTGCATGTCTGATTTTCTCAAGTTTCATATGACTGAGAACATGAGGATTGTGGGAAGGTGGTCTTAAAGATTTCCATTTGAACAGAATTAGACACCTGGCCAACATAGTGACAATTAAGTGTTTAATTAAGTCAAACTCAAGTCAGATGATATTGATCATGAGGGAGGGGTAACACAACAAAACCACGCCAGGATATGGTTCAATTAATTTCCTAGATACATTATCTATGACAATGTTAGAAAGTGTTCTTTCCAAAAGAGGTGTAAACATGGACAAGACCAAATACATGTGTGTCTATGTGTGTAGTAAATTCTTCCTGACTTCTGTCACAAACTGGATCCACATTTTTGCATATCTTGTAGAGTCGGATCTTATCTAGGTGTGTCTGATGAATAGCTCTGCACTGTGTAATTCAAGATCTTTCTATCCATGGTCACTCTGCCAGAGAACCCCCACAGAGTCTAAGAGACTAATTTTGGGGCTCTGTGACTCCTTGCTGCATGGATCCATGGCAACTGCTCGTATACTGTGCACAATTCAATTTAATGCACAGTTTTCTCTTGTCTCTAAGCAATCAGAGGAGACTCCTATATTTTCAAGCATGTTTGCTATTCTTGATGATGAATTGTGTAGTGTGAACACCTCTGCAACTAGAAGCAAAAAAGCATTGAGAAGCAGCCAATCAGAGTCCAAGAGGAAATGAAATTGATAACAAATTACAAAAATCTGATGTCATGCACAGAAGATCCCTGAATCCACCAAATTTATTTTCAATTTAATTGTAATGGAGAGCACAGTACTTTAGTTTCTATAGGAACATATTTGGCATGTCATATCCAAATCCTTTTTATAAACAGCAAAAATGAAAACTAATGTGACATCATGACTGGTGGTATAGGTCAATAGCTATATATTTTGCACTGTGCCTCCAGTTTTCATTTCAGAGCAGACAATCCTTGCTGCTCTCTACCACCCAAAATTACTCAGCATTCTATTATTTGATCTTTTTTGTTTCTGAACAAAATAGTGACAAAGCCACAACAACAAATGATATTTTCACATGATAGCAGGAATTGGGCATCATACACACTTCTCACCAGGTCAAAATCTGTGTAGTGTATGAGCATCATCTGTGACTGCTTGTGTGGTTTGAACACCCCTACTTTCACCAATCAACTGATCGCAAGTAATTAAAGTCATAGTATGAGTGTCATGTAGTGTCAGCGTTTCTAGGTCTTGTAATATGTGCTTGTCTCTAAACATAGAGAATATATTTAAGCACAAAATGGTTGACGCTATCCTCTTTGCTTATTTGTCTCTGAAGGACACCATTCCTTCATTCCCTCAAGTCTGTGTGAGTGTGAAGTGTGAAGGCTGAGCTTTTGTGTGTACCTTAAGCCTGGCATATTAATTAAGTCTTACTGAGATGATGAATAGAGCTGCTCCCACCGCTCATCATTCTCTTTTTATGGATTAACTACCTGAGTTCATAGCTCTCAGATACTTGACGTGCCTTCTGAGCTACAAGACGAACAGCTGCCATACTATGTGGATACTTAAGTGTAGAAAAGGGCTAGGGGTCAACACATTTAGTATCCTTGCAGCAGTAATTCTGTATGTTTGTCTTCAAAAACTAAGTTCATGAATGATTAAATTTTTCATAATTCAAGTTACTAAGTTAAGTAGCACTTTTATATAGTCCAGTATGGTGGCACACTATATGGCCATAGGTTTGTGAACATCTGACAAGCACTAAACATTGAAAAAATACAATTGTATAGGACGTGTGTATACTGTAGGATTACATTTTTCTTTTACTGAAACTAATAGGCCCAAAGTTGTTCCAGCATGACAATGCCCCTGTGCACAATGCAAGCTCCATGAAGAAATGGTGTGCCAAAGGTTGGAGTGGAGTAGAGACCTCCTCACCCAACATTAGTGCCTAACTTTATTAATATTCTTGTGGTTGAACAGGCAAATCCCCACAGCCACACTCCAAAATCTAGTGGAAAGCCTTCCCAGAAGAGCGGTGGCTATTATAACAGAAAAGTGAGACTAAGTCTGGAATGGGGTGTTCAAAAATACGTTTGAGTATGATGGTCAGGTGTCCATATACTTTTGGCCATATGCATTGACCGGCCACTTTAATAAGAACACCTGTGTAACTGCTCATTTATGTAGGTATCCAATCAGTCAATCATGTCACAGCAGCACAATGCATAACATCGTACATACACAGGTCAAGAGTTTCAGATAATGTTCGCATCAAATTTTCAAATAGGGAAAAAAGTGTGATCTCTGGGACTTTAACCGAGGCATGGTTGTTGGTGCCAGATGGGCTTATTTAAGTATATCAGAAATTGCTGATTCCCTGGGAACATTATCTGCCACATTATTGGCTGATTGGATAACTGCATTAATGAGCATTTGTACAGGTGTTCTTATTGGGCATGGGTGTATATTATGTGACTGGATGCAGTTCTGCAGACAAACACCCAAGGTTAGGCAGAAAAACTTCAGTTTGAATGGACAAAGCAAATGCATGGATGGAGATTTCTTAAACTGAAATTAGCTAGGTATGACACATTAGCTAGAGAACACAACTCAAAACAACTGAAAACCTTTTGGGTTCTGAGGCGTATACTAAGAGAAAAAAGGGATTCTCAATTATTCTCTGGATCCTTTATAGTTCTAGTTTTGTTTTACTTATTTATTTATTTATTTATTTTTTAATCGATTCTACCTGGAACATTTTGTGAATTGAAAAACCCAAAGTTGACAGGCTCCATATAGACTTCAGAGAGTGTAATTATATAACAAAAGCATTCATTCATTGAAATTATGATGCAGCACCATCCCTTCTGTGAAATTTTAACCAAGAAAAATTCTACTCAACTTAATCTTAGCTACCTTGGCAACAGTTTAGCACTGCTAGCAAACTGTAACTGGTTCACCAGTGAGGGCTCAGGAAAGCCTTTACCACGTGGACCAGACATCCATTAACAAAAATTTAAGTGTCTGCTGGAAAGTTGTGTTTTGATTTGGTGCGATCCGAACACCTTCGGTTACTCTCTCCCATACTATAAGGCCAATAAGCTGTTAAGCAAGTGTTCCAAATGATAGTCATAAAGAAAGTTTCCCCATTCTAGCATCATCTTTATATTCAGGCCAAGAAATTATGCAAATCATAGTATGAGAATGGGAGTAGAACAAAAAGAACTATATCAGTCAAAATGATGCCTAATGCTTTGCATTACTGACATACACATACATACATTTTTTAGAGGATCGAAGGAAACATGAGAACCTGGAAGAAAGAAATGCAGAACCCAGGAGGACACCTAAAAAAGAACACCTAAAAAATATAGACAGTAACCCTAGCTTAGGGTCAAACTGGGGATCCTGGAGCTGTGAGATTGAAATGCTACCCACTACATATTTGTGCCCTGACGGGTCTTAAAGAAAAGCAAAACATGGAACTAGGCTTTGGCTAGAAAAGTTGATTATAAATTTAAGTTTATCTTCTTGATTGGGATAGAGAAACTTTTAAATGCCTCTGAATTTCTTTTGAAGAGTACCTCTGGAGCTAGATTTGCAGACCAGACTGCAATCTTCCAGCTGGCCATTATTCAAACTTAAAAGAGCCAAGCAGGTCTTAAAACAATTGGATCATTTGGAGTATTGATGTAAGATTATAAGGATTGATGTAGGGATTGATAAAGATGTTGTTTATGTATCATGAGGTTCTATGTGGAGCTAAAAGGGTTATATCTACTCCTTGACCCCACTAAGCCAGAAAGTTATCCACCCAGAGTATCATTGTAAAGTATTTTTGGAAATATTTACAACATGTGCCATTTCTTTCACACCTGCTGGCCTTTTACCTTGTACAAGAGCAGGTAGAAAAGGGGAAAAGGGAGGCAAGCGAGCATGAAAATGGAGAATGAGTTCCATAAAGACAAATCAAATGCCTGGCCCCAAATCAAGGTAAAGGGCTTTAGTCATGTTGTTTAGTTCACTGCTCTCTTTGAATGGGGTCTCTGAAAAGCATTTTTCCTCAGGGGTTTTTATTGTTTGTTTTCTTTTGGGAGAGATTGGGTTGTCAGGCGCTTGATGGGTGCTGGGTAGGAACATAATGTAATGCCACACAGCGGAGGAGAGACATGCCGCAGACTAACCTGACAGGTAATCTGGGGAAACAAACTCAATATTTCTTCCTTATACAGTTTGTCTGAGTCCTACACCGCACCCCATCCCATAGAGCTCAACTGGTCAATATTTCTTATTTGGGGGCAGGTTGCTTCAGTGCGTAATAGGACTCAGGTTTGACTGTGCCACTGGGCTGCAAAGCCTCCAGTTTTCATACCTGCTATTAGTGTATATCACCAATGGGAAATAGCTACTCAACCACATGCTAGCTTCACAGGACTCCGGTTGACTGCTCATGTCTGACAGGCAGAGTTTGGCTTTGCCAGTCATCATAAACCTAAGCCTAAATCACTGACATTAGGTGTGAACAATTCTTTACAAATACAATTCTTTACACATCCTTGAGTAATACTTGATTAAATAAGGTTCCACTATTTCATTTACAAACATTCATTGGCATGCCTTTTTATGCAAAGTGACTTATACTTAATAGTATTTCATTCTTATTTCCAATATTAGTGAGATACTAATGAATATAGGAAATTCATCCACATGCTATAAGTGTATTCCTTCAAATGAAATTTCCTGTTTTCAGACTTTTTACTTGTCCACAGAACTTCCTGTTTACTTGTTCTCAGAACCCAAACATATGCACAAAATGTGTATGTTTACAAGGGTAGTAAAAGGTACTGATATGCATGTCCTCCAATGCAGGTAAAAGGAAAAACTGATTAAAACTCTTTATAATGCTTCTTCCAAGAATTTTTTGTTATTGTACTTCCCTTGCCAAAGAAAAATAAACACAAAACAGGCTAGGAGGGGGTGTATGTGGTAAATTATTGCTGTGCTCGATGGAAATGCATTAGATTCAAGTGCTGAGGGGAGCAGGGATGATGGCAATAAAGCACATTTTGAGTATTTTTCATTTCCAGGGGAGAGATTGTCTCCCTAGGGGTAGGAACACACACACACACACACACACACACACACACACACACACATTGTGGTTATAGGACCAAGGCACTCTTTTATGCCTGCTTATTATTAGATAAGCCAGCACGCAGCAAGCGTACATGAGCTATGCAGCAAAAGTACATGAGACAAAATTTATAAATAATTACCTGAAGTTGTCATACCCCTTTGGCCTGCTACATTTCCACTGGTGCAGTGTATAGGATAATTCATAAGACTCTGGAACAAGGAACTCCTAAACATATGACGAGCAAAATAGCGGGAAAATGAAAAGGATAAGAGAAGAAGAGAGATATCTTAATGTACCACCTTGCCATTTTCAAAATAGAAACTCTCATAAACCACTGCATGCCCTCAAATACACCCAAAGCAGCATGTAGCTAACATCAGTCCAGTCATTTAACAGGAAATTTACTAACATCTCATTCCTCATTTTACAACAGAACATAATGCATTTGCAACACATCATACTTACTGAAAATTCTCTGGGAATTTCTCTCATGCCGACGCTAACATTGCATCTAGACTGCTAAAGCTAGTGGATGAGTTAGCATGATAACTGTGACAAAATATTCAATTGTATATCTAACACACGTTCAAACATAAGTACAACCATATCTCACGCTTTAAGAAAGTGTGTTATGTTACAATTACACCCCCCACCCCCCCACCCCCACTGCCTGCCGCTCCATGATATGTTGTCATACACCAGTATTGGGGATGAGGGGATGAGACTGTTTGCTGCACAGGAGCAGAATCCCAATAAATCTTCTCCTTCCCTGTGAAGTGAATCACCTCACCTACACACAATCAATCTCTCTCTCTCTCTCTCTCTCTCTCTCTCTCTCTCTCTCTCTCTCTCTCTCAGGCACATACACCTATCTACTGTATATATGCCTAAGATCCAATTATATATGTTAATTAATTATCTATATATTTTTTTCTAGAATATACAGTGGAGTCACAGTTTATATACAGATCCACACAAATGTACACAGACAATTTTAATTTTTCACTTTCTTTCACTCTCTCCCACATGCTCTCCCCCTTCCTGTCCCCTTTCCTTCTCCTATCTCTAGAAACAAAATTGCTAAGAATTGAAAACAGCTGTAGTAATAAGGAATAAACCTCTACTATACCCCACCAAAGACAGCACTTTCAGTGCACACAAGCAGCCCCAATCCTCTGAATCAGTGTTATACGCCCAACCTTTTATCTTTACTCTGTCCATTTTGTGCCATTAAAAGGAAGTATAACCCTCCACTTCCTGTAGATTCCTTTCCTGTGCACAGAGATGAAGATATGGATTTAAAAGAGCCAGAAAAAGTTTAGAAGGAAATAAAGAAAAGCAATGTTTTGGAATGGATTTCTTTGGCAGCAGACAAGGACAAGCAGCACTTTTGTCATTTCTTACAGATGCAGCAATCCTTCTCCAGCCTCTCATTTATCCTGTAGACTGAGTGGCCTCAGACATGAAAAAGAGGAGTGGTTGTATACTTCTGTTTGTATCCTAATGAGCTTTTGTCTCTGTTTTGCCTCAATGCTTTACATGATTGTGTTAAGGCTGAGATGGATAACAAGGTTGTAATTCTGTTGACATTCTCAGTGTCTCTAAAGGCCTCAGACGCCAGGTTGTCTTCCTCCTTTACATCAGGTTTCCATAAGGCCACTTTAGGAGAACTGACAATTATTTATGAGAAATGGTCATTACACAAGATATCTTAAGACATATTTTAAATGCAGCTCCAGTGATAGAATGATGCATCAGTCAGAGACCACGCTGTACAAACATTGGATCTGCCTTTTATGCTTCAAAGTCATTTTATCATTTGTTATTGAGGAAACTAAGTCATTTCTAACTGGTTTAAATCTTCTCCCTTGATTTTAAGGTCCTGAATTAAGCCCCTTTTTTTCTGTATGGATCGATGCTCTTGTTTGGACAAACCAAATGCTTTAGTTAACTACCATTGTATATTTCTTGCCTGAATGCTTTTTGTGCACTGTGAGAAAAGAGCATACTAATTGTCGGAATATTTTCTCTATTATTCCATGACAGGCTGTGCTAATGGGACCAGGGCAGCCTAGCAGTAGGGTCTAATGAAACAGACTGCACATATTCATAAAGCCAATTCAATCACACAAAGACTGGCAGCATATGTTATGTTTCTACCTATTACTGCACTACAGAATATGGTAATGAAGCACTGATTAAATGTCTGAGGCAGCGGTGGTTAAATGAATAACTGTGAGCCAGGTAGCATAAAGGCCTATCTGCTTGTGACCACTATACAGCAGATGCTCATGAAACAACGTCCATGGGAGAAAATACACAGACTGTCTTATCTGTCCTTTCTTTGCTGACTGTTTATACACACACAGTAGGATACTGACAGGTTATGTGCACATTTTATAGTTATATATACAGTATTTAGGATGTCATCTTTCATTTTTTTTATGTTCAGCAAATGCGCAAGGTCAGGTGTCAACCATCGCCGTGCTGAAGTGTCTGATGGCTAAATCCTCAAGAGGAAAAACACACACTGACGAGAAACACATTAGAACCAGCAGATGCTTGTCTTTCTGATTAGAAAATAGTAAGATAGTGAATATCTGTCTGTATACTGTACAGTATAGTATAATGATTTAAGATGGAACTGAATTATACAGGGCAGGCATATGACACAGGACAAAAAGGCAGCAAAAAAAGGAGTGGCATAAAGGAAGCATGCACTGCAAAACCATTTGAGGTTTACTTTTAACTCATGTTAATCTGTATTTCAGTTAGGCAATGTTTTGCGCTTATCTGTCAACCCTGGCACATCTCTGCTCCATCCTCTAAGCGTGCTGTGTCAAACTGCCAGACAAGCTTTTCTTTAACAACTTCCTACTAGCTGCATAGTGTGTTACATGTACAATGAATATGCTTTGAACCATTATTGAAGGTCTCAAAAAGAGTACATATTTGGAAAACGATAAATGCCGATCAACCCAAATACACTGATATATAATGTCTTGCATATGTAAAGTATTAACTCCTTTTGTAGTGTCACTACTTGGAATTGAAATTAATGTCTCCATGGACCTCAAAAGATATGTATATGTACAGTGGTGCCCAAAAGCAGGAAATTGATGGTTCAATTTCAAAGCATCTTTGATGGTTCCTGTTACTCGTTACTTTGAAGCATAGCTTTGCATTTTAGCAGATGCATTTTCTTTTCTTTTCTAAAATTCAATAGGACAAACACTGTGTTTATCACAGGAGGAAACCAATCACAGTAGACTATTCCTACACTCAAGTTCAAAGTGCATGCTGCATTTTTTAACAGTTCAGTTTGAACTTGGCCATTGGTAATGATGACTATGACAAATAAAAGTGAGCACCTGTCCATATCTGAAGTCCATGTTTGACATTTTTGAAATGAAGAAAGATTTGTATTTCATTACTGCCTACAAAAATTTGTCAGCCAACCTGAGAAAGCATGTTGAGGTATGTAAGCATTTGTTTAATTTCAAATAAATATTTTTAAACTAAGTTGTCCATGCTTGTAGTTTTTATGCTACAGTTGGTTAAATGACTATTTATGAATTTTTATGTATTTGCCTGCCAAGTTGTTGTATTGGGACCAGGTCCTATGCGAATCCACTGCTGATGCATACAAATAGTTTAAATGTTGAAAACATGAAAAATTACTTTTGAAATTTAAAAAGCATGTACTCCTGTACTTTAACTGAAGTAAAAATGTGATTGTTGCAGTGGCAGTTTATTAAGATGAACCAAAGAATCCAAAATGTGAAACAAGGTCAAGGTCAATAACAGAGAGTCACGTGATCAGCAAACAACATAAACTAGGCAAAGTTTAACTTGTGAAACCAGGGAACAAAACACAGTCAAAAACCAGAATCATGAGAACAATAACAAAAGGCATGGTAAGCCAATTGTATTCAGAGCAGTACTTTACCATGAGTGTGTTTGAGAGTCTTTTATATAAGTCAAGGTGTAATTGGGAACAGGTGTGCTTGATTAGAAGTTCAGCGACTGCGAAAAGTGAAATTGACCAAAATAAAAGGTGAAAGGGATTTGTAGGGTCTTACAGAAAAGAAACTGGCCTGTGACTATTCTGACAGGCAGCTGAATAGAGATTGAATAATGACTGAATAGAGATTAATCTGTTGACTTATATTTAAGTCAAGTCGAATATCGAGACCAAATTGCATTCTCATACGGGCCCAAACAAGATTACTTCTGATGCATGTTCCATTCCACTTAAAAAAAAATCTGTCCACTGCATTTCTTTAATTGTTCCCTGTGGAATGCAGTTATGGCCAGCATGGTTCCACCAGTGTGGCTGCAATAGTATCTCATTAAGCTTCGTTAGGCTGTTATTAGACTGCCATTAGGCTGCTATTAAGCTGTCATTAAAACACACACACACATGCACACAGAGAAAGAGAGAGATTTATCTTTGCTTTTGCCAAACTCCCTCTCGTTCTCTCTTTATTTCTTTTGCGCACACACACACACACACACATACACACACACACACACACACACACACACACACACACACACACACACACACACACAC
>JAQMYM010000020.1:3739525-3753217 GCA_030014255.1 Parauchenoglanis ngamensis | reverse complement strand
CTTTATAGATTTTGAGCACACACACACACACACACAGACACACACACACACACACACACACACACACACACACACCCACACTGTAATGTTATTACCATTATGTTAAATATGTTTACTCACCAAAGACTTGTTATTGAGTCAATCATATTTCATCACTTTCTCATTAAACCTGGAAAAGAACATTGGTTTTCAGCCCCCAAGTCTCTCCTGATGAGTTTTTGCTAGATGTATTGTTTGAAAACCTTTGCAACCAACACTCTGTATTGGTTTGAAGGTGAAAGAAGAATACTTCAAACATTGAGGCCCAATTTAGTGGTTGCTGATCTACAGTTTGTCCAGCAGACCTCACTGAGTCTATAATAAATATCTAACATGTATCGTTAATTTTGAAAGTAATTATACAGCTCATTTATGGCTGTAGTTAAAGTGTCAGGAGAATGATGGATCCAGTGATGTGGACGGGTGGGTGGGTGAAGTAGATATATTTGTTTATGATATATAAATGCGGCGAATTTGGTGTTGATAAATTATGACACAGCAGCAAGGACAGATTAAAGGGGGCCTGCTGTGTCAGATAATCTGTCCAGTGACTGGATGAAGCCTGGATTACAAATTCAGAGCTCAGGGAATCTTGTGGATTACATATACAAGCACATACACTAGGGGGGTAATGCAGTGCCATTATCTGTATGTGCATCTGTTTTGGGCTTCAAATATTCAGATATCTGTCATGCAACGGAGACAGAGACTGATGCAGTTGCAGTTTAGCATTTCATTAAAAAGACAATGGTAAACAATTTTAAAAAATGAAGCAAAAACCCTAAACAGGGGCAGACAGAAAGTCAGGCAATCAGCAAACGTGGAGTGATGTAGGCAAATCTGAAATCCAAAAATTTAGCAACAAGTCAAAATTAAAAACCAGAACAGTGAGACACAATATGCAAGGCTTAGTAAGTCAGGTAAACATACACTGAGCATTACTTCGTAAAGAGTCTTAAGCCAGCTTTTATAACTTTTCAAGTGATTTCACTGTAACAGACAAATTTCCAATGTCAGAATAAACTCATGAGAGTTTTGATGGAGTTGTAGCACACTTAATCGTTAGGTGTAAGGTGGTCAGGATAGCTGTGTTAAGTCAGTCTTTTTCTCATATTGAAGTTCTTATAAAATCAACCGTGTTTAATATCATAATAAGTTTTAGTCTTGGCAGCAACCCAGATATCCCACCTCCCCGGTAATTCTGCATATTGATAGTGGCTTCCTGAAGCCCACAAATTATATACAATATCCCAGAAAAATTTTTTTTTAGAGCAAGCAAATGGGAGAGAGACAAAGAGAAAGACACAGAGAGAGAGATGTAGCAAGAGAGTGAAGAGACTGATTAGACCTATCAGCTTTCTATGTAGGTGAGCTTTACAGTTGACTTCTCTCTCTCTTTTATTGTCCATCAGTTCAGTTTGGTGTCCTGAAGCATCATGACAGTGTTCCAAAAAATATATAAAGTGCACTTCACCCAAGACTACATTAGAAAAGTTTGCCCCTGCTTAATAAGGGTAAAAATAATAACAGTGTTGATGACTGCCCTGTTTGCAACAGCGACTTCTCTATTGCCCATGGTGGGTTAAATGACTGTAAAAAACATGCTGAGGTGAGTTTAACAGGTGTCATTTATTCATTAGCTAATATTATTTAAACTAGCTAACTCTGTGGTGGTGCTACCTCCCTGAAATGAGTTTTTGCAGAGTGGATTGTCTGAGCTCTCTCCAGCACCAAACAGGAAGAAGCAAAGTGGGTACATATGGGACATGATGGGAAATAATCTCAAAAGGAATCTAGTTGCAGTCTTGCAATTAGTGACTCCGCAAGATCCCCAGTCTTTGCAAAATCATAGTCTGTGACTAAAAACTCTATGAATTGTCATTAGATGCGAGAGCATTTAATGAGAGTCCCATTGCATCCGAATACTCATACTGCCGTACACAAAAAGCAAGAAGCAGTACGTAATAATTCGTAGGGTGTCCAAATACTCAGTAGGCATTTAATAGTAGTCTAATGGTATCCGCATGATCTACTACATCTGCAGTATGCAAACGTACCATGCTACATATACTACGCTATCCCACAAGTCAGATGCAGCCTGTGAATAACCAAAGAAGAAGAATTCTCCAAGGAAAAATGGCAGACCAAAGTGATGACGGTTGTTGCAGTGATGTACAAAATGAATAGTTTAAACATTTCTGCTACTGTAGAAATAAATATAAATATGTTTATATTTTTGCTGTGTATGTGGTATACTATGTGGTATACATCATCTGTGAACATTCAGGATAGGTAAGGACAGGTAAGATAGCAGCAGAGTATATATGAATTGTGTACTTACTACTTGTTCTGATGCCCATAGTATGTTCTAGAGTAATGGTTGGTAGGTACATAAAAAGCATTAGTACATACTGAGTATTCTGATGCAGCATCCGTGTATATATACGGTATATATATGTGTGTGTGTGTGTGTGATTGGGAACAAGTGTGCATTGTTAGAACTCCAGTGACTGTGAATGTGCTGTTGATGTTTTGTGCTGGGTATTGTAGTCTGTATTGACCACGTTTGTAGGACGTGGTGTGTTCTACCGCATGGTGTGTGAAATGGAGTTTCCAGTGGATTCTGGCACTGACCTGACAATATTTCTGAGTATTCAGATTTAACTTTGCATTGTCTAGATAGGACAATGAAAAAAGTGCATGGGAAAAAGACATAATTCTTCATTCACAAAATATAACAATATGCAGAACGTAACTTATAATAGTTCATCACTGTAAGAATACTATAAGAATAAGATCACTGTAAGAATTTACCACAGATATTGCAGTGATAATGAAGTCTAAATGGATACTTTTCTTTTATTATAATGTCTGATATATTTTCCAGGAAGACTTTCATTTAATAATGATGGAGAACATTCACTTAACATGCACTATGAACATCTAAGTTGATACTTTTTAAAATTAATTAAATTGTTATATTTGGAGACCCCCAGCAGAGATATGCAGCCTTGTACACAGAACGTTATCCAAATAGGCTATATGGAGTGGCAGCCCTATAAATAAAAGACTATTTCTTTTATGTATTTTGCACCAATTTGTACAGATTAGTGCATTTCAATTTTGTATCATGTTAATGAACTTGGCTCGGGCCTGCACCACATAAAAATAAAAAGCTCCCACTTGTGCAAGCTTTCAAAAACAAATAAGTAGGCCTACTTGTATCTGTTTAGAGCACATTATCAATTCACTGTGAATTTATTCGCTATGTATTAGGGCTACATCTCTAAGAGGTAGAAATGACAGTACTGTCAGCATGGTGTGTGAATTATTCCTTTGACAATTCTACATTAATTGGTCTCAACTAGAGATATACCTGGAGTTATTATTCTTGTTTGCACTTGTCAACGATATTTTCTAATGATTTATTTGGTTCTATTTTCTAAACATTAACGAGTGGCCTAATTTAACTCACTGTGACCCTGACTAGGCAGTTAGTAAGGAGTGTTGCACCTTCACATTAATAACCATGATTTTAATTTGTCCTGTGAGCATCATGCTTGAGAACACATTGCAGGAAAGTAAAAATCTCCCACTCAACTTGTCTAACTTTTTGTTGTTGTTGTTATTGCTTGCCAGAGAATCTAGTCTCAAATGGCCTTTCTGGCAAGGTTTCTAAAAATAAAACATTAAATATAAATATTAAATATAACTTTAAATAAATATTCCTATTTGACCTATTTCTCTATATTTAAAACAGGGCTGAAAACTTGCTTACTTACAGCATTCTCAGTAGTTTCAGTATTTTCCAGAGGACTAACATATACTACATGCACACCTGACCACCACACCTACGTTATACAGCATGTACTTGTTGAACATCCCTTTCCTGTTATCCTCCACTGTTCTAGGAAGGCCTTCCACTAGATTTTGGAAAGAGGCTTTGCATTAATGAGGTCAGGTACTCATTTTGGATGTGGAGAACTGGGGTGCAGTTAGTAGTCCAATTCATCGCAAAGGTGTTCAGTGGGGCTGAGGTCAGGGCTCTGTGCAGCACACTCAGTTTCCTTCACTCCCACCCTAGTAAACCATGTCTTCATGGAATTTGCTTTGTGCACAAGCACACGGTCATGCTATACAATTATGTGCTTCCAGCTTTGTGGCAATAGTTTGGATAAGGCCAAAATATGGGTGTGATGGTCGGGTGTCCACATACTTTTGGCATATACATACAGTGTGTATAGGATGTGAATCTTGACTTATTTCTAGGACTGAAAACCTGATTACTTATAGTTTAATGGAAGCCTAAGGGCAGTTGTTAAATTCTGTCAATGAATGCATAACATATGTAGTCATAAATTTGATCTTACAACTTTTAAACCTATTTGAACCTATTACACTGAGGAAGTCTTACCAAAACTGTTTTTTTATGGATTTTTATCCCATTCTCCAGGGCTAATACAGTAAAAAAGTAATTCAAATTACTTATGTTTTCCAATCAAGCAGGAAACATGACACAAAAAGGTACAAAATTATAAACATTTTGAGCTTGTTATAAACACTTCTGATGAAACAATTCATGAAAATGTTCTATGAAAACAAAGCAATGGAAATATTGGAAAATATGTTGAAAATCTGATCTGTGGTAATACTACAAACGGTTTAGATAGAGATTAAATTTTAAATGATGGTGTAATCCTTTAAAGTTATACTATGTTGATGATTATGACAGATGCAATAATCACACTCTTTAGACCTTCAATTAGACATATAATCCTACAGAACACATTGTGGTTTTGGTTATAGGGAGTAAAAAGGCTTGAATTTTGAATGAGCATCTCCATATTCAGTATTATCCTAATCTGTAATACCCAATTAGCATGAGAATGGTGGCCAGTGGTAGGGCAGTGGTAGCTCCATGGTTAAGGCATTGGAGTACTCTTGGGCCCTTGAGCAAAACCATTAACCCTCAAATGGTCAGTTGTATCCTGCCTCAACTGTAAGTGACTTTGGATTTAAATTAGGTAAATATAATAATATGAATGGTAAATTTAAATGTAGGCCATGTTTTCCTGACATGGATATACACTCATAAAATTTTCTCTATACTTACCTCTACATCCAGAATTTAATCTGAACAGCAACCTGTTAATTTAGCTTTTTACTGGATAAAGATACATGGATGGTCATTTTGGAATACTTTTAGCCTGGCACTTTTGGTCAAACATGTTTTATTAAAGTGGTTTATACACTTGTATGCACCCAGCTTATTAATGATTGTATTGCCAGAAGAACAAGGTTAGTGATATAATATCAGCTACCTGTAGAACAATGTCTTTAAATTCTTTCTTTTTTTTTGTAGAATACAGAGATTTGAATCAATGATGTTGAAAAAATGAAAAAAAAAGCACTTTGCAATTGCATGGCCACCTGAGCTCAAGTCGTAACTTTAAATATTATTTCAGTAGTACTGCTTTTCTGTTACACAAGAAGCTGTTCCAGATGCAGAAATAATTTTTTTTTAAGTTTGAACACCACAGATCATACATGGTTAGCAGCATAGGTGGCTAGATAGAGATAGACTGTAGGATTAAATCCAAGAAAGTGATCAAGAAAAGGGGCCTAAATGAACTTCTATATAAATGTACCTACAACATATGCTTTAAAATACCCCTTCAAAATTATAGGTAGAAAATAGTTTGAGAGAAAGAGAGAGAGGGAGAGAGAGAGAGCACGCTATAGAAGTCATGACTCAGAGAAACCATGCTGTGCAAAACAAGAATAATAATGAACAGAGATGAATCATCATGAATATTCTTTCCTAATTTGAAAAGCACACTGTCTGTTTTGCTTAGCATATAAAAGCAATCATTTGATGACTTGTTTCAGACCATCAGCCTTAAAAGATATCTGATGTTAGTCCATAATCCTTAGACTTTGAGGCTTACATTACTAATACTGCATGACTAAGTAAGGCATCAATTCAATAGACTGTGAACTGCTGCTACAAGGTAAGAACATCTGTCAGATGCTACAGCACATTTTGTAGACTGAACGCTTAAACTGAACTACAGACTCTGTGCCAAAAAAAAATTACTAGAATCCTAATATTAGAAATCACTTTTGAGACTATCCACAACAGACTGAACACAGTGTTGCTTTCTGGCCAGGCCCTTGAAGAAAAGCCAAGAAAGCAAAAAACAGGAGTGACAAAGAGATGGACGAGGCCTAGTAGCACAGCTGAACCTTCAACATCAGCATCCACTGCTTTTGCTATTTCCCTACTTTCACAATTAGTACAGCCACCCAATACCCTTAACCTCCATAGCTTTCGATCTACTGTATTTGCTCCCTCACATTTACATCCTCTCTCCTTATCTCTCATAGTCTGTTCCTGCTAGATTTCTCCTGATTCCTTTTCACTGCCAGGAGCGGTGGCCTTAAGTAGTATTTTTCTCTCTTTCTTCTCTGCACGCATCAACACGTACACCCTAGACTCTCTCTATTGCCCATGGTAGTGGTGACTCTCTCTCTCTCTCTCTGCACCTCACCTCATGACTTTCTGAGACACAGTCTTAGAGAAGATAATGCAGAAAAGGCTATAATATCTGTGCAGGTTACTTTTGCACCCTCCCGGTGTGAACAGGGGTTCAGCCCATGAAAAGAAATGTCCAGGGCTTCAGACACTAGATTTTACCTAGACACATCACTGATATTCTCAATCAGCCAAAAACAAGCACAAAGACCCTGCATCCAGAGGGTTGGAGTGCTTTACTGTCAAGAAGAGAGTGACTAAGAAGGGTATACAGTACAACAGGGAGATAAAATGAAGGTTATCTGTATCTGTACATCAAAGTCCTGCTGATCTCTGACATTTAAATGTATAACTTACAATGTTGTACATCATATAAAGCATGGAAGTGTGTATGTACTGTGCATATGCATGTGTATGTGTGTGGGAGTGAATATGTCTGGAACAGTATCTCCTAGCTGCCAGACATTTTCTCCTCATGTAAATCACATTATCAGCCATTTTAGCACTGTCAATCCCCCGTTCAGATGTTAATACTTTGCCTTCCAAACTGAGTGTGTAAATGCCACTGGGAGAATAGTGTGTGTGTCTGTGTGTGTGTGTGTGTGTGTGTGTGTGTTTGCACAGCTGGAGGGTATAATGTGCTTGGATCTGCATTTAGCAGGCTGTAGCTCCATCTCTGAGAGGCATTAGCCAGCACCTCTCCAGCCTTGTTCATTAAACTGCTCAGGTAGAACCACTTCCGCCTCGCTGTCAGACAGCACAGAGCTGTGTTGCAAATTAGCAACAATACGCAGCTACATTCATGTAAAATGGATATGCTTCCAACAGAGCTGTGCGCTTTAACTCAAGCGTGCCTCCGACACAGCCCTCCAGCACTACTAATTTCCTGCATTAAGACAAGTGCCACCATACTTCACCTTCAATAACAAATGTTATTAAATGGATGAATAGAAAGATCATTTCCTCTTGCCTTCACTCCTGTGAGCCCAAAACAGGCAGCAAGGACTCAAGACACACTGCAGTCCTCTCTCTGCCTGTCTGTCTCTCTCTCTCTCTCTCTCTCTCTCTCTCTCTCTCTCTCAGTTTTCTAAATACTCCTTCGCACTTGCTTTTTCACTCTTGTGCTCTTTAAGCTGTGATAAAGAATTTCTTAAGAGCAGCAAGATGGTGACTCACTTTGTTCACATCTGAGCGATTCCTGGTTTAATCCTGACCCAGATGCGAGGCATGAAATCAGGAGGAATTATCTGTAATAATAATTTTCTGCTTTACAGACATAGATGGATCTGATCAGACTGATGTAACTAAGCTTGGCTTCACAGCTGTTAAGTGAAAGAATTAAGAACGCTTCCTAATGAAAGAGGAGGCAGCCTTGCTATGCTGCAAAAACCTGTTTCCTTGGTGAAGTGTAGGCAAATTAGACAAACGATGCAGCTTAGCAATTAGAACATTTCAATGGGAGGCTGATATTCAGAAATGAGACCGTTAAAAGCAGCATTGCTGTTATTTGGTACACAATGGCTTAGTATACTCTAAGCCATAATCATCTATCCAGCACTTAGTGATGCTTTGAATATAGAACCACTGTTACACAACTTTAAATACCTGAATGTTAAAGTAACATGGCATTTATTTTGACTATACATAGTAGTAGATTAACTAACATTTTAGCCCATTTCCACTTCATGGCTAGACCCTGACTCGACTCTACTTGCTCGTAGTATCAGGTACTTCATTTTCCACTCTAGCTGACCATCATAGCAATGCAAGATGAAAAAAAAAGGTCTAAAAAAAATATAAAGATCTATCTTACTAAAAGTTCAGTACTCTACTGTTTTTTTTAATGAAGGCAGAAGCCTTCAGTCTGTAGTTTGCTTTAATATTCTTAATGACTACAGAGGGCAAAGTGCAGAGTGCACATCTATGCATTGGTTTTTACCAAGAGAGGGTTAGACATAATATCAATACAGGCTGTCTATTTTTAAGTAAGTTACCTGCAGCAACTTTCCTGAAATAATGTGTCGAATGGGGAAGCAAACCCACATCTTGGGATGCTAGGCCAGTTAAATCAAAAACTTGTTAAACTTGTCCATTCACTAATAATTTCATTATTGAAATTACTTGTGTGTGATTCACATCTCCAAAGTTGCCAGATGTTTCCTCACCATGACTTCAGGTGTAATGTAGACTGATGTATCACAACACATTTTAGAAGTTAAATATGCTGTCAGTAGCAATATTATGCAACATAAAATCAAGAGATACTGTAATTAGTAAAATATTATTATTTTCAAATGAAAAGTAGACATGTTAGTATTAAAAAATCTAATATCAGCTAAATAAACTGTGAATCTATGGAGGTTGATTATTATGAATAATCATGTTAATTTGCCATCTCTGCAAATTTTGTCTTAATTTTAGCCATCTGGAATCCACCCACAATAATTGGCTCCCAGCTTGTAAGACAGCATTTTGAAGAGCAGATGAATAATAATGCCTGATGAACTAAAAGTGCTTACCACCAAGATTTCTAGTAAGCATGCTGGACTGTTCGGTACTGGCAGAATGTGGGAAGCTTAGGGAGGGATAAAATGCTGTGACTTGCTATCGGGAGTGGCATCAGAAGGCGTATACACAACATTTTATTTCATATATATTTCATATTTATACACTGTATTTAATAGAGCCATCAAAAACCATTCAATAACACTGCCCAAAACATACATTTTCAGATAAAATATATTGGTTTATTAAATTACCAGACATTGCCGCTGGACTTAACTGCAGCTCCTGGCCAAGGGAGATATCATACAACAAAAAGCATTTCAGAATAGTAGATAACTGAAACGTGGCATTGTTTTGGGCAAATAGCACTACACATGCACTATTGTCCAAGCATCAAGTCCATGATGTGGACTGTGCACAATTTCAGTTCAGCTATGAATATAACCCATTCATCGGTGACCCATTCATTGTACAATCACAGGTTAGCCTGAAATCTCTGGAGATCAAAACACTGCCTCCCATTTATTACTCACTATTTGCTCAGTGTGCAATGTGCAATGTCAACAAATCATACCAGTCCATTACACAGCTGACCAATAACATGCTGCTACAGTATAACCGGCTGAGCACAAATGCAATAGGAAACCATTTCATGCTTGGGGTGTAAAAAAGAGCAAAAAGATAGTGAGCGAGAGAGAGAGAGAGAGAGAGAGAGAGAGAGAGAGTTGTTGGTGTAGATGAGTGTAAGATGAGTGTACCAGGAAATTACAACAGTGAGGGAAGTAAAGTCAACAGGAGGTTGACAGAGATGGGGAAAAAAACAGGATGGAGAAAGAGTAAGAATCAAGAACAACTGGCCATTCTCTCTCTCTCTCTCTCTCATGCACACACACACACACACACACACACACACACACACACACTGAGAGTGACTGAGAGAACGCGAGAAAGTGTTAGTCCCGCATGATCCCTGCTGAGGACGATTACACTTAAGGACACTAATGATGTGCACTTTCTTTTCAGCTCGACAATGCAATTAGTAAGACATCCATTTGTGTCTAACCCTGAGGCATTTCTCCACTTCCTCTTCCTTCTGTCTCTGGTGATGCTTTCTTTATGATTCATGAGTGGTCTTCTGTCAGTTCACATGTAATTGCACGTTTGTAGACCACAAACTGTCAGCGCATCATGAAAAAAATATATTCATGAAAAATCATGAAAAAAATATATCATGAAAAATATATATATTACACTGGCCATAAAAAGTCTACACATCCATGTTGAAATTACAGGTTTTTGTGATGTAAAAAAAATATGAAACCATGGGAAGGGTCTTTTTCACCAAACCAAACAGGTCATAACTGTTTTTGTGAAGTTACTTCAAAAATACAAAAATAATGGTTCTTCATCTTTGGTGGCCTAGGCCAACTACCACATTTTTTAACAAAGAAATACAGTAGATATAAAGTAGATAAACACTCCTGTTAAAACTGCAGGATTTTGTAATGTAAATAAATAAATAAATAACAACAAGAAAAATCCCATCAGATCATTATCTACCTTTAATTTGATATAGCAACCAACAAAATCCTAGTGAGGAACAAACAGAAAGGTATTAGGAGGTGTGGGAAAGAAGGAAAATTAACAATGCCAATTTGTTAACAATAACCTGGTTGCACAGTATGAACAGCCCTAAGTATAAAGCACTTTGTAAATTATTTTGTACTCCTCTACTGATCGATATCTTTTGACAATGAGACCCTATGCATGTTTTGTCAACTCTTTGTGAACTACGGCTTCAGCAAATAGATTAAGCCAATAAGTTGACAGCTGATGTTTATAAGGGGTTAATTAGAATCACTTCACTGATGACAGGTGTATGATAATTACTTTTAAACATGAGTTTGAATGTGATTGGTTACATCTTTGCTCAGTCACTATTGCTTGCTCCTGCATGACCGTATCACGCTCTGTTCTTTCATAACAGGAGCAGTGTCAGAACTTTATGATCACACATTGTATTGTGTATTAGAGCTGTCAACTTTAATGCATTAATGCTTGCAATCAATCTGGAAACCTTAACGTGTTAAATATTTTTTAATGCAAATTAATCATATTACCAATTTTGATAATGTCTTCCTCCCAGCATGGATGTTTACCTGGCTGAATTACTGAAAGGCGTGGAAAACACTCATAACACGATTACTAAGGAGACATCCACTTTTTCTTCTTATTTTTCTTTTTCCTTTTATTCTTCTTTTTCTTCTTCTTCTTCAATTTTGTTTTAAAAATCTTCCAGATGGAAGTTGAGATAATATCAAAGTTGTGTGCACATATCACAGTAATGAACTGTCTTTCCATTGAAGCACAAGTCTGAAGTACCATCTTTTGGCAAAATTCATTTTTGATGATGTTAGCAAAGATACTAGCACTGAGGCAGGACGAAGCCATGTTCATCAAACTACACTGGCAGAGTGCAGCCAGGGCAAGTCATGCATTTCTTTATTCCAACATCATGCATATTCGTTTTATCTGCCCAAGAAATCAGTAAGTAATACTAGTATTTTAAGCTTGTGATTAATCAGTCTATTACTTTGATTAACACATTTTTATATTTATATACACACATATATACATTATATATATACATATATACATACATACATACATACTGTAATTAAATTTCAATGTGCTACATATATTGTATTATATAAAAATATACTACAAAACCAAATATTGCTCAATTATTTATATTTTTTAAAAAGGATGGGAGATCAGAGTGCCACTTCCATTGATAAGGGTAAGGTGAGCATCCTGAAACTGCACTAATAATATGTACTTACTTATGGAACATTAACCTGCAGTTATTTTCCACATCTACTGGTGAGAAACATAAAAATTACTTTTCTAGGCCCATCAAGTATTTTATTAAAAATCCTTCAAACTGTTCTACATTTCTCCAAAGATTTCATCTGGTTGTGTCACCTGACATGGTGATCAAACATGCCTTTCACTATATATCCAAAAAACCCAGCAAATGTATTTCTCATCTGACAAGTATACAATCACATCGAATTTTAGATCACAGGTTTTAATGCTCACTCAAATCTTGGGACTTCAGTATTTGAAGGATAAAATCTCTGTGATCCCTAGAAAAATATAAAGATTAATTTATTTGTTCTATTTATGCCACATCATATCCCAGCCCCAATGGACTATGAGGTCACATACAGTATGTGCTTGATGCTTTAATGCAAACTGTAGCCTGAAAGAGACACAGAGGAGAAAAAGAGTGATGGGGAGAGGGAGAGAGAGACAGATGAGGCCCTAATTATTATTCCTTACACTGAAGACTCAGCAACCTTACATAGCTCACTAGCAGAATTTTCAATTCAAGTAAACATTTACATATGGTTTGTTTGCTCATTATATGATGGTATGTTTACATTAATTCATTACATAGGTTTTTACACCATCATTATGTAATTGTGAATGGGCCTTTGGTCCTATTCCATACCCTGTTTAACATATACAGTACCTTACACAAATACTCACCTACTTTTAGCAAAATTATTTTTAAATGTAAAAAATTGCAGTGAATGTCCTTCAGAGCACCATTAAATCAATTGTTGAAAAAAGAATAGGGCACAATCACAGCTCTGCCTAGAGGCCAAGAAGTAAGTTAGTGGAAAAGGAGGTGATTATTCAGAGAAATAACAACAAAGAATCCATATTGTGCAATGGCATAAAAGTAAAATTTTGGTCTCTTCAGTTCAGAGAACATTTTTCTACATGCTTGCTGAGTATCCAAGATATTTGGTAAACTCTTCACCTGATTTCATATGGCTCACCACTCTTCCATACAGCACACCTTTGAAGAGCTTTGAGCTGTTGATCTCTCTGACTCCTTCAGAGTTATCTTTACAGTCTTGCTTGCTTTTATTTCTAATGGTCTCCTCCCACAGTTTTTTGTTGATTGAGTTTTGGTGAAGGGCCTCTTTTATGCGCAGGTGCACTGTTGTGCCATATTCTTTCCACTTTTAATAATGGATTTACAACACCTAAACATGTAAAAATCAGTGATTTCATTTATTAACTGGGCCTGCATATTACATTTACAAAAAAGGCAATGGAAAGATAACATTAATAAGCAAGTTTTCTAACGGTACTTGGTTTTAATTTCTTTTTCTTTGTCTTCCTTCCAGTGCTTCCCTCCTGATTCATGCTTCTGCTTGTAAAAATGTGAAACACAGAAAGTGCTCTCTAAGGGTTTGTCCATTCTGGGGTACTGTATCACTGCAACATAGCATCTCTGTGGAAAAGGAGCCGCCCCCTTTAAAATTTTGTATTTATTTCTCAGACCAACCACTTGTAAAAGTTCCCAATGAATCACTTTTAATTTATTCTCACAAATTCATCTTTGCTTTGTCCGCAAAAAAGCAATGACACAAACAGGCTACTGAGCTATATTTAAGGGAGGTTGTTTACCATATAAAGAAATTTAGGGGCATTTCTTTATGCAAATGAGCATGACCATTGTTACAACCCATGGGTCTAGTCTAGGGCATTAGGGCTGGTAACATTATTGACATACCAGTGATCTAGGAAAAGGG
>JAQMYM010000020.1:3706677-3738154 GCA_030014255.1 Parauchenoglanis ngamensis | reverse complement strand
ATGTTATGTCTAGTATGTCCTTGTGTTTTTGCACATTGAGCCAGGAGAAACGCAATTTCATTCTACTATGCAGTCTTTAATTGTATGGTCTGAATGGCCAAGTTCACTTTGACTTTGACTTGACTTTGATGATCAGCACCCAAAAATCTATAAGAAACACCCAACCGTGTTCAAGAAGCAAAAACTTTGTTGTGCAGTGTAATTGTTGTTGTCGATCCATGTTCTGTGATTAGAAGAGATTAGATGATGACAAATTTCACACAACAAAGCAAGCCCACTAGTAGCAAATGCCTTATAGCTGGGGTGTCAAACCTTATCCGGAAAGGGCCACTGCGGGTGCAGGTTTTCATTCCAACCAAGAAGAAGCGGCACCTGAGTATATTGAAAGCCAAGATCAACTGATTAAACAGGTGGAATCAAGTGTGCCTTCTGCTTGGTTGGAATGAAAACCTGCACCCACAGCAGCCCTTTCCGGACAAGGTTGGACACCCCTGCTTTACAGAAACACAATTTGAAGTTATATTAAAAAAAATAAAAGTTATTTAATTAATCATTCTGGATACAGGATGTGGATAGGCCAAAAATTATTTCAAGCATAGTTGCCATCACTACTTTCCTCTTCTTTTAACATGTCCATAGAAGGCAAAAAAGTGTGAATACATTCTGATACAGGCACTAATTTCAATGCTGAGCAATATTACACACACACAAGCATAAAGGCTATAATTATTACAGTGAGTCTCAGCACTCTCACAACTCATCAAAATCATCCCTGGAGCAATAGGGACCAAAGGAAGGAACATTGCATTTACTAATATTAAAAGAGGAAAAAACATGTATCTTCAGCACTTTTTTGTTGTCTGACATCACTATGACAAATAGGGCTGTGGGAATTTGCTGAATGTCCTGGATCAGGAAAATAGTTCCGGCTGTATATGCACTCAAACAATCTAGACATTGCTTCAAATACTGAATACATAAAAATTGCCACCTTTTTCTTTGCTTAGATCCATTTTGTTTTAATTTGAGAGAGTAAAAAATCTTAGCTAAATTAATTGTAGTACATGAATTCCCATTGCTCAATCTTGCTTGTTGAAAAAACATCTTTAGTTAGCTTCTTAACTAGCTTACTGCATGATGGTTGTCTCTGGCAGGCTCTGGCTCTGTGACTGGAACTATAACAGGCTTAGGCGCAGGTGGTACAACTGGAACAGGCTCCTTGGCTTGAACTGGAACATGTTCTGTGACTGGAAGGGCTCTGTGTCATGAACTGGAACATGTTCTGTGACTGGAAGGGCTCTGTGGCATGAACTGGAACAGGCTATGTGGCTTGAACTGGAACAGACTTTATGGCAGAAACAGATGCAGGCTCTATGGCTGGAGCAGGTTGTGGCTGTGAAAATGTGGCTGGAGTGGGTTTTGAGACTTTTAATACTGGAACTGGCTTGAAAACTAGAACTGACTTGGAGGCTGGCTCAGGCTGGGGTGCCAGCTCAGGTGTTGGCTCAGACTTGGGTTCAGGCATAGACTTGGACTTGGACTCAGATGTGGACTTGAACCCATATTCAGGCATAGGCTTGGACTTTCTGGATTCAGATTTCTGGATTTTTGGATTCAGACATGAACATGGGCTCAGGTATGACATGAACTCAGGCTTGAACATGGACTTAGGCATAGGTATAGACTTGGAGTCAGGCATAAACATGGACTTGGACTCAAGCATAAACATGGATTTGGGCATGAGAATATACTTAGACCTGGGCATTGTGACAACATCATTTTTGAAGCCTGGCAGAGGGGTGACGATGTCATTCTCGAAATCAGGAAAGTGCTCTAGAGTGAAGGCCTCCCTTTTTGTCTCTAGAAAGGACTCAGGAGCAATGGCAGATCCTTCAGCCACTGGAGGGGGCTCTGGAGCAGTTGCCTCTTCTCAGGCACTGAATTGCGCTCTGGGGCGGTTGCCTCCTTCTCAGCCACTGGAGGGGGCTCTGGAGTGCAGGCTGCCTTCTCAGCCTGTCAAGGGTACTCTGGAGTACAGGCTACCTTCTCAGCCTGCTGAGGGATCTCTGGAGTGCACTTGTTGCTGCAGGCCTCCGGTCGGCATACTGGGGCAACTCTTCAGTGCACTCATCACTGTAGGCCTCCCCATTGGCCTGCGAAGCCAGATGGCCTGATGGAGCAGCTTTAGCATGTTCCCAAATCCTAAGTGTTACTGATTCTCTGGTGCTCCAAACACTGGAGGTAATTGGTCCAGTGGCGTGCAGGCCCCATGAGCCAACAGACCATGCACCGGACCCAAATGTCATCAGCTGGCTTTGGCTCTACCAAGCTTTCAAAGAACAAGCAGCACTGTAGCAGGAACCCATTGGACAGAAAGTCCACATTGTTGTAAGGTGCTGGGGTGTCTTTAGTTTGAGAGAGTAAAAAATCTTAGAAAAATTAATTGTAGTACATTAATTCCCATTACTCAATCTTGTTAGTTAGCTTCTTAACTAGCTTTCTGCGTGATGGTTGTCATGTATATGGGATGTAGCTGGACACATTTTCAGGTATGAGGCAACAGTAAAAGCAAACATTTATTATCTCACAGAGGAAAAGGTACAAAGTCCACAGGCAAATTCACAGTTCAGACACAAACAAGGTTCAGGCGATCATCAGACTGAGTAGAGAAGGCAAAAAGAGAAGCAAATATCCAAAAACTAGAAACATGGTCAAAACCAGGAATATCAAACCCAGAACAAAAGGCCTGGCAATAACATACAATAAGGAGTTGAAATAACTAATGCTTTGCAAAAGCAAAATGCAATTTTGACAATAGTGAACATTAATAAAAGTCTTTTTTCATGATAGCTGGCTAATACAGGAAATAAAGTGTGTGTGAACATGTGACCACTAAAAGGAAATGGAAAAGATCAGGCAGGGATAAAACAGGATGAAGACTAAATCTGTTCACAAGAAGCCTACCAGTGACAGAAATCACTATTGTTCTGTTAAGGGCCAACGTTTCAACATGGTTATTACCTTTCACATATCACTGTGGGCTTACTTTGGGTAAGTATGCCATAATATTACTGTGTTAGCTAGCAAAATCTTTTCCATTTTTTCCTTTCCCATCTATTGTCAGATGATTAGATTATGGTAGGTCTACATCCAAGCTTTGATCAGAAACTGCTAGGGCCCTAAGAGATGACAGAAAGGAAATTAAGAGTTGATTAATACACTCCTGGGCAAAAAAAAGAGGCAAAAAAAAACAATATTGCAAATCATCAAGCTTTTAATGGTCTCAACAGCAAATCACTGGTCAGGGAAATTAGCAAGAATTATACAAATAGATAAAATAAAACACTTGCAGATGGCTTTTTACAGAAAGAAGAGTCCATGTTTTTCCACTCAATGTTAAAGTCTTCAAACAGAAGATATTTTTGGAAAATTTTGAAGACCCAGACAAGTTAGTTTCAATTTTATGATTTATTTATAATATATTTCATAATTTTCTCTTTGAAAGTAAGACTATGTAAGTGAACTTCCCTGTTTCCAGCTGTCCCCCCAAGAGTTTCAGCAATGATCATTAACGAGCAAAAGTAGGCAGAGGTCTCAGGAGTGCTTTTTTTAGTTCTCGTTCATTTTCTGCCCAGTGATTTTTGTTGAGACTATTAAGAGCTTAATGTTTTGTAATATTGGGTTTGCCTCAATTTTTTTGCCCAGGAGTGTACACATAAATGAAATACATCATCACAGAACATCTTGCATGAATGTAATGGTAGTTTTCTGTTTTTTGTTTAACTTTACTGCTAATGTAGTTTCCTTGGGTTGTCTAAGGCGTGGGTTGGTACAGAGCTGGCCTGTCAGATTTTGTCCTTTTGTTCATCATTTTAGTCTCCTGACACCTCTGTGTCTGTGTATGTGCGTGTCTGTCTCTCTCATTTATCAATCTATTCTTCTAAGCAGCCTCTGCAGTTCCACATGACTGGTCTTTTCTACTGTCTCTCTGAAGCAAAAATGAAGGTATAATATTGTATCTATCAATCAACCGAGAAACAATGAGAAAGAAATGTCAAAATTTTCATAGAGATACACAAGTTGTCAGCTAGAACTAAAGATATAAGAAAGAAAAGGATGCCACAAAACAAGATTAAAATGGGGCCAGTGAGAGATAAAGAGGAATGCACTTTGCTAAACCCATGTGCCAGTAAATGCTGCACTATGCTCCTGATTAATTTAACTTTCTTGGTGAAAGATGGATTAAACTGAAAGGAAAAGAAAACAGGCATAAGGTGTTGAAAGCTTTGTTTATAATATCAGCTTCACTTACTTATCTCACTGTAATAGTTGAAAGTTACTGTCTGGGTCTATCTTCGTTCTCTCATTTGATACATGTTTATCATTCATTCATTCACTTCTTTTCAGTAACTGCTTTTTTCTGGTGAAGGTTATGGTGGGAACACTGGGCACACATACATACACATACACACACTGTGATATCCACAGTGACACAGCCTCTCTGTCTAAGGTGAGCAAGTGCTAGCAGTGCTAGTCCTAGCAGTACATCTCCCACTCGACACAGAACTGTCTTTGTGAGCATGTCTGCACTGCTGTTTTAATTCTTTTGATGATTTTTTTCCTTTGGGATTTTTAAATAAAGTGGACATTTTTTGACACCTCCTAACCCCTTGTGGTTGTCTCCTGTGTTGTCTACTGTGCTGAGGCTCACAGGTGGTGGACAGTGCAGGTCTCAGATGACATAGGTACCCCTGGCCCTGTCCATTAACCCTGTGGTGTGGCATTTGCTCAAGTCCAGCCTGGAGCCGGGCCTATTGAATCAGGAACTGGTCCAGGGTCTTTGTTTCATGGCCCAAGATTTGGGGCATCCCCACTGCCACCATTGCCCTTCCTGATCCTGCCCAGGACCCACAATGCCTGCTCGCAAAGATGGCAGGGACAACAATGTAGAAGCCTTCCTGGGGGTGTTTGAAAGGAACTGCAGGAACAATGGCTTCACAGCAAATTATCCCAGCTTCTGGGCCTAGCCATGTTTCATCACTGGACATACTGGCAAGACATGGAGCCACGATGTGAAGCCAATAGTCCACTGTGTGACCATTGACCAGATCCTGCGAGGTCTACCAGCAGAGGAGCAGAGGACCATGGGGATGGCTTCCCCAAACACAACAAAGGAGTTATCGAAAGCACTGGATATGGCCCTCTCATCATTGGAGATAAACCATCCAGCCAGCTGGGAGTTTCAGCCCACACATCAGACTGTAACCTCACCCAGGTCAAGTTCCTGGCCCACAGCCCAGTCCCCAGCCATCATCACCTGACATACCCATGCCGATGGAGCTGGAACAGCTGCTGTTACAGATACCCTGGATCACTGGCTACACTCTTCATACAAGGCCTGCACCTGGGACCCCAATGAACATGCTTTAGCTGAATGGCTCACCTGTGACCGCATTTCTCGACATTGGAAATGGTGTGGCAACAGTTTGTACCACACTCACTGCCATGTACTTCCACATCCACAATGGCTTACTATATTATGTGAGCGGGTACTAGGAGGACGATATAGACCGACACGGGGAGACAGCGATGCGGTGAGTAACAGAGTTGGTTTATTCCTTTTAGTCCCAGTGAAACGCAGTGAAATCCAACAAAATAAATAATATACTCAAGTTCTCAGTCCGTGAGGTGTGGAGTGAAATGGGGATTTAGCTCGCGTAGAGCATGAGGGAGTGCTTGCTTCCGGGAAGCGCAGGTATTCCTCTGACGGCACAGCTTCTCCTGGAATGAGGAAGCGGAGGTGGCAGGGAATCCTCCGGTGTCGCGGGGTGGTCTCTCACAGGGAATCTAGGTTTGGGAGAAGCAAAGAGAGAGAGAGCATTTAGGTTACACTCGCATTCAAATTCTCTCCCCATGTTCCGCCGTCATCTCCCTTTTATCCATTGCCATCGTGAATCGGAAAGAGGCTGGGAATTCTCCTCCAGCTGTGCCGGATTACACAGCCCCACCCCACTCATTACTGGCGAGTGTTGCGTGGTGGGAATCTCTCCGCTCCTTCCGGGGTTTTCCGGCGGGGAGGAGCGCTTTCTGATCCGAGACTCTGGGGCTGTATGGCCATTGGCGTCACAATTATCACAGTGTGGCAGGGAGCCTGGTATAAACTGGTGCCTCTGAGACTGGCAGAGACGCCATCCTTTCTCAAGACTTCGACAGAGAGAAGCATCCGATCCTCTACAGCAGCCTGGAGGTTGGCCCCAACTGAAGCCTTGACCTTTAAGTGAGCCATTGGAGGAACTGCGATACAACCTTGCTGGCCAGCAGTTCATGCTCATAACAGACCATGCACCCCACCAATGGCTCACCAGACACCACAACAGAAACAGTAAGATCATTAGCTGGTTCTTGTTATTGCAAGGTTATTGAAGGTTTTCCTTCAAGGTGATGCATCGAGTGGGAGCAAAGCATGGCAATACTGATGCCCTCTTGTTCCACTACACTCCTGACTTGGAACACAGGTGGGTGGGGGCACTGTGACATCTGTGGCTTCACATTTCCCCATTATTTATGATGTGTCCCTGTTTGTATACAAGAACATACATTTTTAAAAATGAAGCATGGACCAAGGTGTCTAAAAGTAACATTAATGTTAATTAAAGACCAAGGCTAGTAAACATGTCCTATAAACACATACCTTAATGTTGACTTAGCATCAATACAAAAGTCACACCACACATATGGCTATTAATTAACTTTTCTTACCAAACATGGAATCATAATTGTTCATTATTTTCTTTTATCCATCAATTTTATTCATTTACATTTAAAAGATTTCATGAGGTTAACTTATACCCCACATGTGGTCATTCAGCACAAAGATACAGGTTGACCTGTTTGTTTGCATTGTGACCCCTTTAAAAAAAATTGCAAGACACAACATTCTGAACTTGTAGCCATAGAAATCCTGAAATATCTATGCTTGTAGCTGCCAATATTATCTACATCACAGAGCGTCATTGCCAGGGCAGTCAGAAAAATTGAATTTTGATGTGCTCACCTATCTTGGCCTGAAGGTACAAGAAGAAAAAGAAGAAGCCTTTATCTAGGTCTATCTAGGGTTACATAAAATTCCTTAACTGCAGTGAAATCAAAACCCATAATGCAGGATCACTTAATAACTAAATTCAGAATTTCTGTTTTTATCAGGATTTAGGCTCTGTTTGGCCAGGCTTTTGCATCTTTTTACACAGTCTTCCATTTTTTGTGAATCTGGCTTAACTGATTATTAATGCTTAGGCTTAGTACTCATTCAAGAGGTCCAGTTCCTTCACAATATAGGCCTATATATACCTCAATCAATTATGGCTGAACTGGAGCCATCACCATAGAAACAACGTAACAAGCAGAGCAACTAGTAGGGCTAATCGTGCAGAAAATCTCTCTCCCACAGTTTGGCTGTGTTTGTGTGTAGGCTGTGTGAGGTCCTCTGTCTGTTCTCTTTCACCAATAACACACTTATCAATTTTCACACAAATGTCTGTTTTGCGTTCCCCCCATGTCTTTTGTGTGTGATTTGGAAATGCTGTATGATGAGAATATGATAGGAAAACAAATTGTGCCCCTGGAGCGGGAGAACTATTCCCAACACAGCAGAACTCCTGATCTTACTGCTACATTCACTTATGTATAAATTTTTCTAACTTATTTCCAATATTCTATCTCTCTATCTGTCTCCGCAAGGTTTTCCTAATGTAGTTTCTCCCTTTATTATATATCCTAATATATACTTTAAAAACACTGAACTTTTGCATTTAATGTTTACTAACAATCAACAAATTAACAAAACACTTATGGATGTTTGTTATCTAAAAGTAGTCATAAATTAGCACACAGCACAGGGTATAAATATTACCCTCCACTCCCTTCAAGTTTCCACCTTTTTTAAATCTTTTAGATAATTGATAGATAGATAGATAGATAGATAGATAGACAGATAGATATAGATAGATAGACAAAAAATAAACCTCATTTTATTCAGATCTATCTACTATCTATTTATCCAACGAAGGACCCTTTCTGCACTCAGATAACCAAACATTGGTTCCCAAGTTACAATTAGTCACTGCTACATGGGTGCTGCTTCTAATTTGCATAAAGTTGAATTCTGTTCAACTTTTTTGCCACATTGCAATTTCTTTCACATATTTTTATCCCTTGCATTGTGTATGTTCTTGTTTTAAATATTTAAGCAGACTTATTTTGAATAAAATATTTATCCATTTGATGGGATTTATCCAGCAGAAAATTTATGCCTTTTAGGCTTACAATGTAAAATGTAAAAGAAGATGCTGTTTATGTTAATTTAAAATGCTAAACCGATAAATTATAATAAAACTGTTTTGTTTCCATCTATAAAAAATAATTAATTTCAGTATTGCCTAAAATAATTGTAACATTTTGTTCCTACATTGAGTGGATATTTGTAGCAAATAAATAAATTCAGTACAATGATTCCTTATATCAATAATAATACATTCTACTATGCACTGCATTTTATTGTGTTCAAACAAAAACAAATGTTACTGAAAGCCTTCTCTGAAGATGCTAAAGGGCCTGACAATATGCCTGGTGACACACACTAGTGACCTACAGTAACCCAAAAGAGAGTATAGGATTCAAGCCATAGTTGTAGTAGAAACAGTAGCTGTGCAGTTAGAGATGAGCAGCCGAGTGTTTGGTAGAAGCACAGTGGCAGCTGCAATGAGGATGTCGTTGCAGAGAGAGCCCCCTCAGGCTGTTCTCCAGGCACAGTGGCACTCCCCTGTGCAGACTCATTTATCCCTGCTGATCACTAATATCTTTGAGTACCAGCCATTACTCAAGACACATCATTCCAGAGGGGAGCTACTACATTTAACAGCACGAGTAAGCCTTATGTGTATGAGTGTATGTGAGTGTATGAATGTAAATGTTCCTGAAAACCACATGTTTCAGGCTTCGCCTTTCCTCTTACATTCTGATTTCTTCTTTTTAACCTTGCTTTTTTGTAGCCCTTGTCTGTATACCACCAATCATTTACCTTTATGTGAGGTCTTTTTCTTTTTCTCTCCTCCATTTCTCATTTTCTTGTATCCCCAACTCCACTCTGAACATTGAGTGTCATTCATCTTGTTCTTATCTTGATTGTAGGGTACAGATATGACCCTATACTAGTAGAGTACGAGAATTATTCTACTCTCTCGCTCTCCCTCTCTCTCTCTCTCTCTCTCTCTCTCTCTCACAGACACACAGCATGTAAAGATAATTTAGGCAGAAATCCCAGATGCTTAATCAGCATGTGGACTTGCTTTCTCTAGATAAGTGGCAATACAACAAATATTATATGGTTAAAAAGATTCTTTAAGACAGAATATGTAAGTAAGTAACTGTAAGTGTAAAAGTAATGTAACTGTAAGTAATGAGAAAACGAGTTCAATTAAAGTGTTAGATAATGGTAAGTAAGGTTAAATTAGGCTAGGATATGTGAGAAATTAGTCTTGACCTATTCGAGTAGGTAAGCTGAGGTTAAGTAAGGTCAGACTAGATTTGTATACTGTAGTTAGAGTAGATTAGGTTAGGTGAAGTGAATGAGTTAGATAATGTAAGGTAGGGTAAAGAGGTCAAGGTTAAAAATAGGTTAGATTAGGTTAAAAATAAAAGTGGATTATTTTATTATTAATATAAATTGATTGAGGATTGGTTATGTAAGTGTAGCATAGGTTAGATTAGGTTTGGTTAAGTTAGGTTAGGTAATGAAAGAGATTCAAGTTAATGTTTTTAATGAAATTGTTAGGTTAGTATAGGGCAGGTTACGTACACTGGGAGAGCTTAGCTTAGGTTACGGTAAGTTATGTGAGGTAAGGTCAGGGTATTGTAGGTAAGGTAAAGGATAGTTTAGGCTAATATACAGTATATATGGTCAGAATAAGCCAAGTGTGCTTTGTTTCTGCTTCCAGCACTTACACTGAGTACAACACTCAATGGGGAATTTTATAAAACAGATACCTCTGGTCCAATAATTTGATTGGTTGAGCAGCATTTCAAGAGTGCCTATATTTCCTAGATCTGCACTGGCATGTCTCACTGTGTGTATCACTCATCTGTGTTTACCATGTAAAATTCCCTTTCCTAGCTTGAAACAACAGTAATGTTAGCGGTATATAGGTGGACATGGCAAATGATACTTATAAAGAATATAACCTTTGACTTAAAATACGAAGTCTCATCAGAAGATGAAAAGGAGGAAGGGATGCCAATTTTACCATAAACACCTTTAATGTTAATATACAGATCAATGTGACCTAGCTATTGAGCAGGCTAAACGATGGGCTAAGAAGTGAGTGTGGTTTCTTTGATATCTATTTCCTATAGTAGAGCAAAAATAAACAGAACTTTGGCCATATCGTGTTCAAAATGTCACCAATTCGATATAAATTTCTTGTTTATAGAGCATAAATTCAATGTTGAAATGGTTCACCTAAACTGAATATCAGCAAGGCTGTGATTACCTACATTCAAATATAGTTATTCAGTATAACCACACCCTTGCTCATGCGATTTTGCTTAAATATAAATAAAGTGGGTTTAAACAATGTCAGATTAGGTACAATTGGTGAGGGTAGATTTGATTAGACTAGTTGATGTTAGATTAGGTGTGGTTCAGTGTTAATTTTGTCAATAAATATTTTTAATAATAAGTATTCATTCATGACCTTTTTATTTCATGACTAAATTCATAACTACATAAATGAAAAAAATATTTGATAAAAACTACAGTGAAATTTCTGTTCATTATGCCCTGATGAGTAAAGACGAGAAGAAATAGCTGGTTCTGTTCCACCAGACAACTTACTTGTTAAAATAATTTTTTACAGCTAGGAGAAAGACCCTTCAGCAATATTTTTATATTAGTAATATATTTATAATTTATTACCTTCTCTGTTTAATGTTCCTGACCGTAGTTGGGAAGCAAGGGAATCCGGCTCACTATTCTTGTTCACTTAACGGCTCTCCCAGCTTTCACAATGCTCCTGGATTCTAACAGGTATACGGGTCATAACACACATATGGTGTTGGTATGAATGAAGTAACATCCTTGTATGAAAATAGCTATCGTCACCATCACAGTGTATAAAATGCCGTCTTCACTCAGTATCTAGCAACACAGTAACAGAGTCGTGACTAGCTCCACAGAACTTCTGCATTGTGACAACACCACCAGTCACAAAACAAAACAAAACAAAAAACTTCCAAGCAATATCCCTCCTGTAATAGCCGGTATTGAAGCTATAGGGCACATTTTACAAGAAGTATCCTGAAACTGTCTAAGAAAATTATGACTAAAACATTGACTAAATTAGACAAAAATGAAAAGTTCCACTGTCTAAATCTCAAGTAAAATAAAACAAAAAGAAAAGAAAAAGAAAAGTGACTAAAATGTAAGTACAATTTTAAGTAAGCAACTAAGACAAACAAAATTTTACAATAAATTCTTATCAAAAGTAAACTGATATGGCTGTATTAGCTTCATTAGGTTAGTTTAGATAAGACAAAGGAAATACATGTGAGCAGTGGATGTTAGGGTAGGTAACATTGGTGAAGACAGATTAGTTTAGGTAAATTTAATTCAGGTGAGGTTGAGATTGATTAGATTAGTTCAGGTCAGGCTAGATAAGGTAAAACACTAAATTAGTATCAGCTGAGCAGTAGCAGTGTTTTAATAATTTTTTTTATTAGGGTAATTTAGGTTAGAGACCAAAAGAAATCAATGCAGTTGATAATTTAATAAAACATGTTATATAATGTTAGGCTCAAAAGGAGATGAAAATAATTTAATTTTTAATCAAATTGGTAATTTTGCTTAGGTTATGTTAGGGTAGGTAAGGTTAGGTAACATTTAAATTGTTACA
Organism: Parauchenoglanis ngamensis; assembly: GCA_030014255.1. Lineage (NCBI taxonomy): Eukaryota > Metazoa > Chordata > Actinopteri > Siluriformes > Auchenoglanididae > Parauchenoglanis > Parauchenoglanis ngamensis. Next base: position 3,726,209 of record JAQMYM010000020.1, on the reverse strand, counting down.
TTAAGAAGTGAATTTGATTACATAGAGTGCACAAATGAGCTGGCCACATTGCTACATATAAATACAGTTGTCATTTATAAACTTACCACTGAATGGGACTTCTGAATTCATACATATATACATTTCCAGTTACAAATATCTATCCATTATCTATAACACTTATCCCTCAGGATTACAGGGAAGCTGGAGCCAATCCCAGCTTACTTCAGGTGAGAGGCAGGGTACACTTTGGGCAGGTCACCAACCTAATGCAGAAATAACACAGAAACAAACAACCATTCACACTCACATTTGCACCTATTGGCAATTTAGAGTAGCTAGTTGATCTAATCTGTATGTCTTTGGGTGGAAACAGAAACTCTGAAGTTATTATGTTAACAGTTAGTATGTTCTTGATAAAGCACCACAGCAGCACACTTGGGGCTTCCAGATTTGTGAACACAGCCATTCCTTCTTTTCAAATAACACTGCCTCATTTTTCAAGACTGATGACAGAGAGACTGATTAAATTAACCTGCAGAGACAGGATGCAGAGACAAGGTGATCACCCAGAGCTCTTCACCTCATATCTGGACAGCTAAAGGTTGTCCCTCATTAGCTTCTGGGTTATCACATTAATATACCCGAGCCATAATGGATGCTGTGTGCCAAGGCAATGTGACTTTCTGGCTTCCATCACACATTCTCTTGCAAAGTAAGCTGCCAACATTCTCCTTCATCAACATGACCATCAAATGTAAAAAACAAATCTATCATTCTCTCTTTCTTTCTCAATTTCAAACAATATCTATCTCCAGAGAGATTTATGTGAGAGATTCCCTTTCAGCCATGCCACAATTTTTCTCAAGCAAGTGTGTACACATCTGTGCATATGCATATATGCATATCTGTGTGCGTGTGTGTGTGTGTGTGTGTGTGAAACACGTCACATTGAGAAGACTCATGATTTTCTTCCTAACACCAATTTATATCTTACTGTTCTTCTGAGATAGAACCAGTCATGATACGCTTAAAGGAAAGTGATGTGAAAATACACCATTTGGTTTATATCAAATGGCTTCTTTGGACCCATACAGGCCTCAGAGGAGTGGTTCTGAAACTAAGAATGAAAAGACACTTATTTTTTTTATTCCATAAAAGCTCTGGTGTCACCACATATTCTTTTTACATGTGGAACTTCAAGTACTCACCTTCAATAACATGGCCGTACATATTCAACTTTAGTCAAAAACCAGACTACTATCCAATTCTGCCTTTACCACTGTTCTCTCTCTTTCTCTTTTCTCAAACTCCATCACCTCTTGAGAGATTACTTTGAGTAGTTCCTTGACAGAAATTCTTTCAGCCTGTGGTCTGCAGTCACCGTGGGTGCATGTGTGCATTCAGCTGTGTATATATGCATGTGCAGTAGGCCACAATGAGAAGACTTGTTTTTTTTTTTTTCCAAGGTAGCACTAGCCAAGTCATGCATGAAGGAAAATGAATAGGAAAAAAACAAAGAACAACTGAACGTAGAAGACAAAGCATCTGCATTGTCCCTGGTCAGACCAGCACACTTGACTAACTTTTATTGTTAAAAAAAAATCTAATCTCATCACAGAGCTAATCTCATCAGTTCTTTTTGCAGTGTTGGTGTTAATGAGACAGAAAAAGCTGGAGGCATAAAATAACACAAAGGGATTGTGCAGAAGAATGATAACAGAGAGTGTTTAATCTCAGTAGAGGGACTGGACCCTTGAGGTCACACCTTTATCAAATCCATAAACACATTACTGTTTCTGAGTGAGGTTGAGTGAGAGTGAAATAGAAAAAACTAGAGAGAGAGAGAGGGGGAGTGAGAAGAAAAAGAAGAAGCTAGAGGTCTAGGTCATAAGTTATTAATAATCAAAAGTTTCTTTCTCTCATTCACACACACATACACATACACAGTTAATGGTGCTAATGTGACCTACAGTGACATGAATGAATTCTGCCATACAGAAATGTGGAATTAATTACTCAGATGGATTAAATTAGACATCCTAGACATTTTATAGTATTACTGACTTAATTCTGTGTTGTTGTTGTTGGTGTTGGTGGTGGTATTGGTGGTATAATATTGGTGGTCTTAGTATTAGTAGTCTAAGAAGTCTACACTCCACTAATCTGAATCAATTTCTAAACCCATCAGCATCTAATTCCTGAGAACATAGAGGGGTGTGTGTCTGTGTGTGTATGAGAGAGAGAGAGAGAGAGAGAGAGAGAGAGAGAGAGACCAAGAGCTAGGAGAGTGTCCTACATATCACGTTTAGTTCAGACAGAGACATCTCTTACCCATTAGAAAGAGATCAATATTGCAAGTGTAAACATCATCAGATGGGTGAGAGGAGGCCAGGCTGGCATGTTGGGTAATTAAAGTGTCAAGGACAGGTCTCACATCAGATACCAGAAGAGCCCAGTGAAAGAAGAATTGAGATTTGGCTTCAGAGTCAAGAACTTGAGTTTTTTTATTGGCTGTGGGGGGAAATTTACCTAGAAGGAGTGCAGATTTTCATTTCTGTTTCTGTTATAGCCTAAGGATCAGAAGGGCTTCTCTCTGTTTATTATGTTGGATCTAGAATCTGATACAGAGAGGAAGTATGGCTGAAGGGTTTCAATGTGAAAGGGTTTTATCTGCAATGGCACTGTGAGCAATATCTTTTAGTTTCTTGCTAAGAGCTTGTTAACACTTATAGATCCCTCTTACTTCTGTTTTTATTACTCTCTCTCTCTCTCTCTCTCTCTCTCTCTCTCTCTCTCTTTCTCATTCTTTGTTTGTCTTTACAGGTTGTGGGAGTTTATTCACATCACAGAGAGGTTTAGAAGAGTGAAAGGAGGACTTGGGCTTATGAGTGTGTAGTCATGTTTCACAAAGGCCACTAAATGAGAAAACATCGTGGGAGGCTAATCAATTATAAACACAATCTCGCCCGAGTGGCCAAGCATAACGGCCAAATCAGCCAACACGCTAATAATTTATCTCCATGAGTCTTTTCATTTTACACCCAGAAGGCTATGGGGTGCCCAGCCATCTAAGTTCATCCAGAGAAAAGGGCATAAATCTCCCAGAGCCACAGGTAACAATGTGTCTGTGTGTGTGTAGCTGAGCATGGTTATTTCATTACAACAATGTCACCATTCTTTTTTTTATTATTGGTAATGGAGGCAATTTTAATCCAACTGATAAAAATTTTCCAGCCTAAGAGATGCATATTTTACAACTGAGAGCAGAAGAAGGAGGAAGGAGATGGGGCGAGAGAGAGAAACTGTGGAAACTGTAAACTAACTGAATGTGTATGTGTGTGTGTGAATGGATGATTCATCATTCAATATGACTGACATCCTACCCTCCTACCCAGGCAGCAGTAATCCTCCACTCATACCCTGCAGTATTGAAGCATGGCTGCAATAACAAATGGACATTTACACCCAGCATACAGATGAATAAAAAAGAGAAGGAGTAATAAAACCTTTGCAGAATTGCATGAAATAAACAGACTAAAGAGCAATGCTGACAACAATATCATGCTGACGTGTGTGTGTGTGTGTCTGTGGTATAGAACAACATAGACAGTTTTTGAAACATTCACAACATCATGTCTTAGTAGTATGCAGAGTTGCATATCTGTGGTTGTGATAAAGTGAACTAATTTCCTTTGATTACTGAGGTTAGAGCTATGGTTATGTGAAGGCACTGCATTGCAGATTATTGTACCAGAGCTGCTTTATGGTGAAAAATTCTCTGCAGTATTAAAGACTTTTAAAAGCATGTATTGTTTATTAAAAGTCCATAACCAGTGAAGTAGCTTCTAAAATCCTGACCAGCCAGACAAAAAAAGAAATGTTTTCACAAAAAACATTCATGATTTTCACACACAACAGTCTTTAGAGTTTACAGTGTATGGTGCAAAAAACATCCTGTGTGCAGAGGGTGTGCAGGGTGAAACACCTTGTTGATGAGAAACAAGGTTGATGAGAAATCTCATCACCTTGTTGATGAGAAAGATCAGAGGAGAATGAAAAGATTGGTCTTAGCTGACAGAAAGTCTAGTATGTGAGTACTAGTAACTCAATTAAGATCTACTTACAACTATGGTGAGTATAAAAGCATATCTGAACCACATCAAACCTTGAGGCAGATGAACTATAACAGCAAAAGACCACATCAAAGTCCAATCTTTGAGTCAAGAATTTGAGGCTATCATGGGCACAGGATCAACAAAATTAGACACTTGAAAACTGGAAAAAGACCACTTGATTTTTTTTCTTCTAATCTTCAAGTGTCCAGTTTTAGTGACTTTATCCCTATGATAGCCTCAAATTGCAGTTCTTGGCTGACAGGAGTAGAACCTGATGTGGTCTTCTGCAGTTGTAGCTCATCCACCTGAAGGTTCAATGTTTTGTGCATACTGAGCTGCTTTTCTGCTCACCCTGGTTGTAAAGAATGCCTATACAAGTTTCTATATCCTTCCTGCTAGCTTAAACCAATCTGGCCATCTTCCTTTGACCTTTGTAAACAACAAGGCATGTCCACAGAACTATTTTTCACTCAATGGTTTTTGTTTTTCACACCATTCTGTGTAAACTCTAGAAACTGCTGTGTGTGAAATTCCCATGAGATCATCAGTTTCTGAAATCTTCTCAAAGCATCCCATCTGGCACCAGCAACCATGTGACAGTTATAGAAATAACATTTTCCCAATTCAGATTTTTGATGTAGTTCTTGATCTGTATCTGCATAATTTTATGAACACTATGCTGCTGCCACATGATTGTCTGACTGGATAACTGCATAAATGACCAATAAAAAAACCTTTCTCTCCAAAAGGAATATGAAGCATGACTGATATTTGCATTTGAACAAACCAAGTACTAGAACAATATTTGGACTGATTTGGCCAAGGTGGAGATGTTTTTTTCACCATGCATTGTGCCATGTTTGGCAAAAACCAAACACAGCATATTACCACAAACACATCATAACAACTGTCAGCCACAAGACCTGGGAAACTTGCAGTCATTGAGATACTGATCAACTCTGGAATATTCTCAAGACAAATGTGAGCCCATCTGTACAAATCCAAAACCAAGTTGGGCCAAAATCTGTTCACGGTACAGAACGATGATTCCAAGCACAACAGCAAATGGACATCTAAATTGTTAAAGAATAAAAATAAGTCAAGGAATTGGAATGGCCTATTTGAAGTCCAGACCTCAACCCCATTTAGATGATGTGGCAGGATCTTAAGAGAGCTTCTTGGAAGTGCATACAGGCATGTGGGGGCCATACACACTACTGAGTCACATTATGAGTTGTGATGAAATTAATACAAGGTGGATCAGCCTGTGATTTCAGATTTTTATTTTGAATCTCGGTGTGATTTTGAATCCAGCCCTCAGTGGATTAATGATTTTGGTCTAAACTGACCATTCTTACATAATTTTGTTCTCACTGAATTACACAATGTATATCAATATTTTGAACATTTTGTTTTTACATCAAGATGTAATTTTTTGAGCAGCATATACAAAGTGAGCTAAAAAAATTATACACATTTCAGGAAAAGAAAAATTTGTATAAATATTTTAATACTAAATTTATTCAGACATCACGAGATTAATACAAGTTACCTCTGGCCTCTACAATTACAAGAGGTGCTCAAAGTGGTGGCCGGGTCCTCTACCGGATGCCTGTGAGTTTGAGGTTCTGCGCAATATCTTAGCTGTTCCAAGAACTGCACATTTCTGGGCAGAGACCTCCGTTGTTTTACCTGGAATCTGTTAGAGCCACTCTCCATGTTTGGGAGTATGCACAGCCCAAATGCTCATATTGCCACTGGGATCACTTTGGCCTTCATCTTCCACATCTGTTTTCATTTGTTCCTTCAGGTCTTGGTACTTCTCGATCTTCTCATGCTCCTTCTTCCTGATGTTACGGTCAGCTGGGATTGCCACATCTATCACTACAGCTGTTTTCTGCTCCTTATCACCCGCCATTATGTCTGTTTGGTTGCCCAGCAGCTGCTTATCTGTCAGGAACTTGAAGTCCAACAGGAGCTTAGCGCTGTTGTTCTCCACAACTTTCGGTGGTGTCTCCCATCAGGACTTGAGAACTTCTAGCTCATACTTGGTGCAAATGTTTCTGTACAATATCCCTGCCACTTGGTTATGCCTTTCAGTATATGCTGTCCCAGCCTGCATCTTGCACCCAGCTATTATGTGCTGGACAGTCTCAGGGGGCGGCACGGTGGTGCAGTGGTTAGCACTGTCGCCTCACAGCAAGAAGGTGCTGGGTTCGAACGCCGGGTCACCCAGGGTGCCTTTCTGTGCGGAGTTTGCATGTTCTCCCTGTGTGTGCATGGGTTTCCTCTGGGTGCTCCGGTTTCCTTCCGTAATATTCCGGATTAGAATAGAACTGAGTATTAGAGTAGAACTGGCTACTCTAAATTGCCCATGCGAGCATGTGTGGTTGTTTGTCTGTGTTGGCCCTGTGGTGGACTGGCGACCTGCCCAGGGTGTACCCCATCTCTTGCCCGAAGATGCTGGGATTGGCTCCAGCTTCCTCCCGCGACCCAGATGGATAAAGCGGTATAGATAATGGATGGATGGACAGTCTCAGGGGCATCTTTGCACAGCCTGCACCTTGGGTCCTGCCTACTGTGGTACACCCCTGCCTCTACAGGTCAGAGCCTCTGTGCCTTCAGGCCTGTTTTTTCTAGCCACTGGTAGGATTTCCTGATGTCAGCCACTTCCTCTATCTGCCGATGTTACATTCAATGGAGGAGTTTGGTCTTCAATAATGCTTTCTCATCCTTATCATCTTCTGTCTTCTGCTGCCTGAGACACTCTTTCATCAGTTCATCCTGGTGGCCATCTCCTTGATGTATTCACAGATTTTCCTTATTTCATTCCGGATAGTGGCTCTGACACTCACTAATCCTCATCCCCCTTCTGTATATAGAGTCTCAGGGAGCTGAACTTCAGATGGAAACCACCATGCATCGTGAGGAGTTTTGACACGTCCATGTCTTGACATCAGCAGCATCTATTTCCCCCTGTGGCCAGTTCACTATTCTATCTGGTTATCTGATGGTTGGTAGGGCGTACACGTTCTGACACGTACAACTGGCTTCTGAGCACTCATCTGAAGATTTTTGGCTGTGGCTGATCTCCTTATAACCTCATCATGATTTCCATTGGCCTGTAGGATACCAAGGTACTTGTAGCTGCCCTGTATACATGATGTTTTGCTCTCTGGTAATTCCACTCCTTCAGTCCTGATCATCTTCCCTCTCTTGACCACCATGCATTCGCATTTATCCAGTCTGAATGACATCCCAATGTCCTCAATGTAGATTCTGGTGGGGTCACTCTTAGCATACAGCTTTATGTCATCGATGTATAGGTCACTCCACTTCTGAACTTGTATACTCTTTATAACTCTTTGTGATGATGTGGCTGAGGGAGTTCATGCCTATGCAGAACAGCAGCAGGGACAGCACATGACCTTGGTTTATGGTGACTTGTGTGTTTATGGTGACATACATGTGTGTTTATATGGTCTGGGGTTGTCAACCTATTTCAGAGAAAGTGATTAACATTCAGTCACTCCATTAATTCATATGGTCTGAGAAACGGAGAAGGAAAGGAGGAGAGAGAGAGGAGAGAAAAGCTCCAAAAAACTGCTTAAATGAGGTTAAGACACCATCAGGCCCTATTTACACGACATTATGTAGACCTACGGATGTCTGTCAATGAGCCTATTCATTAAACAAGCCCTGCAATTAGGCATCAACACCCCCCCCACACACACACCCACCCACCCACACACACGCACACACACGCACACACACAACGCGTCACATTTCATTACAGCAATCATCTGGAACAAAAGCATTAGCTGACACACTTCTCATGCTCTGTGTGTGTGTGTGGGGGGGGGGGGTGTGTTCGTGCATATGCTTCTTATCAATTGTGAATGTAACATTTAACAGATTCATTTATGAGCCAAAATTGTCACTCAACTTTGAAAAATTCTTTCCTAAAAAGTTAAGTAAAGTCATGTCAAACAGTTCCCATTTCAGAGTCATTAGACATAAATATACTAATAAGTAGAGAAGTGGGAAGCATTATATCATGTTATAACATTTTAATTTCCTGGTGGAGTTTTGAAAAGGTAGAAGGAAATATGATACTTTTAACATTTGATAGCAACCCACTAACGAAAATTGTTAAGGGCTATTGTTAACATTTATTTTGCTATGTATTCCTCTCTCGGTCCGAGTGCTGCACAATTTCATCCATGGCACACCTCGCCTCGCTACATAGTGTTCCACATTTTGGCTCATTACCGAGGACTATTTAAGGTCTATGCTCACACACTCTCATTGTGAAGTATTGTTGTTTGATATGCACTATGCAAAGCCATTGGTTTTTGCGATTGTCATTCTGTCTCGGTGTTATTCTTCTTGTGCCCTCGACTTTGGATTTTTGGATTGACCTTAGAAGTCTTGTTTGCTGTTCACCTGACTCTTTGCCTGTTTGTTAACCAATGTTTATGGTTTCTTTGTCTGAGCTGTTTTTAATAAACTGTATTTGTCTACCTTTCTCATTGATAGATTTCAAAGTCATATGGATTTTAATTAATGTGAGCAATTTAATATGAAATAAGTAGTAACCTCTTGCTTTAATGCGATTTCAATTGTTTAATACAAATATGTTAATATGAAATGTAAATTTTGTGATAACAAAACCATGTGGGCTAAAATTTAATATTCTTGACTTAGATTTTAATAGACTGTGTAGAGTTTCGTATGTTCTCTGTATGTCTCTATCACATGGGTTTCCTCTGGGGTCTCTATGAGTGAACATCTTTATGTTAATAGACTGAAGTAGTTTTGGCTTGTTTATGAAGATTACCTAGCAAATGAAATGTAATTATTATCTCAAGGCAACCAGTAATTGTAGCTAACCTTTAATTTGTATGAACTGGGCTCAGATGAATATGTGACATGCAAGTGGGGCTCATAATCCTTGCCACTGGTGGGTGTGAAGCTAATGTGACACATTAGTGATATCTTCCTTGCTACTATCTGGGGGAAATGCCAAATTGAAATCTGTTCTGATTGATCAACTTCAGAGCATGTCCCAGTATGTGGTGGTTTCAGTAGCAAAAACATGGAATCAGTGTCTCCTTAAAAGGGCATTGCACTCAAACTACATGACTGAATATAGTGTAGAAATTATCATTAAGTTAGTTTAAAAATAAAAAACAGATGAAAGACAGTATACCCCATGTAACAGAGAAATGGTGTACTATAATTTACTGAACATGAATGAATGAACAAACAAAAGAACAAATGAATGAATGAATGAATGTTGAAAATTTCTATTGTAGCTTTAGTGATGCATTGCACATTGGGGTAGGAAAATCCATGAAATATTTCAGCAATGTGTCAATGTTTTGAAAATGTTCAAATTCAAGAACACTTCAATTGTGATTTAATAATATGCTGGTATTATTAAAGTATCCTGTAGCAATAATGCAATCAGTAGGAAGTAACCCAATTATTCCAACTCAAAGTAGCAACTTGATTCTAAGCAGGCTTTTAAAAAGCACTAAAATACTAAGAAATGCTACATACATTCTCTACTTCTAGCTGAAATCATGACAAAAGTTAACACTATTACACCTATTGACGACTGTTCATTTTCATCTCTCAGAAAGGAATAAGTGATTTCACCAGATCTGTATTATCAACAGATCAAAGTAACAGGACAAATTCCCTGCTCTTCTAAAGATTAGTGTAAGAGAATGTTAGAAATAATCATTAAAGAAAGTATGAGTCCAATATCCACAAATTACTTTAACCTCCTTAAATTCCCATGAGCTCTCAGAAGCTACAGGCTTATATTCCTCTTAAAACTGCATATTGTCCCTAGGTTCCTTGAAGTTACTGAATAATTCATAGAACATAATGAATAAAATGTTTTAAGAAGAATACCTAAATAATAAGCCAGACTTTAAGGGGATAAACACTTCTTACACAGTAAGAACATTTTAGAGAAGCCAAGCAACATGTTGGTATGTAAGAAATCAAATGATACTTTAAATTTACACTTGCATTTAGAGAACCTGGTCTTATACTTGGCAATCTGCACAGTAAGAGCAGAAGTAATTTCATCTCAGTGGAGATGCATGTTGAGTTGATTTGGAGGAGTTGTTCTATTGCCAAGCAACTTCGAAACAACATATTTAAAAAGTTGTATATTGTTGCCCCCATGTTATGCCTACTGTTTTAAAAGTTTCTCACCACTGGAAAGGAGAAATCCTTTATTTTTAATGGTATGAAAGTTTCCTCTTGGTTTCTTCAGTGCATGGCACAAAAAAACCCACATACACTTGAGGAGTGATGGGTGGACCAGCAAAACTTGTGTGAGTGGAACAAATATGGCACTTATCTAATGCCCTACAATTTATGCTCCCAAGAATGCAGGCCTCAATGGCGTTTTGTCATTTGTCATTAAGTTGACATTTTTCAGTGGCATTTATAAATGATAAAACACCATAGAGAACTAAGAATACAGAACCTTAACATGACAGTCCCTAAACACCAAACATCAAAAAGCACACAACTGAAGCACATTCTGTGGGTACCAAGGCTCTGAACTCCAAACCATCAAGAAATTGTCAAATGCAAGTCATTTTTTCTTTATTCACAGCATCTTTTTAAAACAGCACTTTTGAATGTTGTCTAAATCTTTCCACTCACAAGCCCATGTAGAGCTATGTATCTACATACAGAGGCAGTATCTGAGAACAAACAGAATATCACACTCCTGAGTGATATATACAGGTGTGATGACACTTTCAAGCTCTGACTAGCTTAAGCAAAAAGACATGGTGAAAAACACTCATTTTAAAGAGTCAGTTAGGAATAAGAAGAGCAATTGTTAAAGGGGAAGGAGTGAGGAGAGGGAAAATACATAAAAAATGCAGGGCAAGTCAATTTATTCTGAAGCTGAATAATGCATCTACTGTCTGATAACAGTGTGCTGTGACATGGGCTGGTTGTTGCTTATGAAACTCTTTTTCTTTGCTTTGTCACTGCTATGCCTGTGTTTTAAAGACAGTGGTCCTGACTCTGGCACTGCACATGCAGTATATTATGGATGAAAGGCCCTGAATGTTGTCTGAAAAAGCATCACTAGCACAAGAAAGGAAGGTCAAACAGTCTCTTGTGTCTAGCATGCATAGAACGATACAGAAAGGAGCACAGTGAATGTATAAAAGGTAACATGACATTTCACTTTCCACTAAACTCTGTCAAGCCCCATGAGCATTTTCAACCCAGCAAATGTATCTAATCATTGATACTTTTTGGTGGTAATAATGGCTCATTAGCCAAGAGCCTTCAAGCTATTTTTCCTCTCATAGAAGAACCACATTAATCTTTACAAACATGTTCTATACCACTTCTTTTTGTACTATTTTGTGGCGTTTGTGGCTATGCAACCCTGCCAAATCTCCGACTCAAGCCCTCCCTCCCAGCAGGAAACCCCGGCAACGACGTAGCGTAGGAACACCGGCAACACAGAAGAGACGTAACCCTGGCAGAGGCGTGGCTGCCGAATCCGGCACGTCTGGAAAAAGATAATTATTCCTTCTCCAGACCAAGGCAGCGGACTTTAAACAGGAAGCGGCGGCACACATGGGTAAGTGAGAAGCTGTGCACTCCACATGTCTCAGCATTTTTCTGTGTCTGACCTTTGTGTGCAGATTCCAGATAGTGCGAGTGAGGATTACCAGCCCGAAAAATGCCTTTTCCCTGTGTGGTCGTCTTCTCCTAGCCACGAGGAATTTCCCCACATATTTTGGACACTTTCCTTTGACTGTTTCCCCGAGTAACTAATCTTTTCATTTGTTACTTTCACTTTTGTTGTTAATAAACTGCATGAACTTTGGTTTTCACCGCAATCCCTGTCTCCAGCATAGTATGTGTCTCGTCCCTCAATGCTCACATGCTATAATGGTGGAGAATGCAGGCAGGGGATGAGAGCTCTTCGCTGACGGCTCTACACGTTGACCCCATGGTGCAGCACCTCCTTGAGTCTTGCTTGGAGCAGGGCCACGTTAACCAAGAGCTGGTACAGGGGCTCCGAGTGATAGCTGCGCTGCGGATGCTCCCTGGAGCCACAGTTGCTCTTCCACATCCCGCCCAAGATGTGCTCACCTGACAATAACCTAATGAAGATGATGCGGAACATCATCATAGAAGCATATCTTGGGAATTTTGAGAGTACAGCGCAGCAGGAGAGATGGCCCCAGGAGGAATGGCTGCAGCTTCTTGCCCCGCTCCTCATCAGTGAGGCCGGATGGAAAGTCATTGAAAAGTCAATGGAATGTCAGTGCTTCTGGCGGGGTGCCGCACAGCCAGGTGGACGAACTGCTATGTATCACTTGGCACTGGCTTCAGCTGGAAGCACTGACTCCCAAAGAGATTGTCCAGTGGATTCCCATCAACAGATTCCTGTGGGGCCTTCCCACGGAAGAGCAACGAGCCATTGGCATGGCCCACCCCTTCCTCCACCCACGAGCTAGTGGAGGCTGTTGAAATGGCTCTGTCTATGCTGGAAATAGGGTGCTCACACTCGTGACCCGCCACCCTCGACCCAACTCCTCCTTCTCAACTCTTCAGGCCCTCACCTCGACTGACAGCTCCCCCAACAGCCAACGAGAGGCTGTTGTCAATGCCAATGGAGCCGGACAGGTCCACTTCCCCAAAGCTGTGGTATACAGTCTGCGTGCTACATGAAGACCCAGCACCAGCCATGCCATCTACTTCCGTGCACCTGGAGGGATGTCCTGTCTGCTCTACTGGACACCGGCAGCAGTATCACCCTGGTGCAGCCTTCCATGCTCCCGGCCACTCCCCATCCCAAGGGCAAAGTCCTGGTAACATGCATCCATGAGGACGTGCATGAGGTGCCAGCCGTGGAGGTTCATCTGGGGCATCAGAGAGGTGAGTGGCCAGTAACAGCAGGACTAATCCCCATTCTCCCAGTTCCTCTCCTCATAGTTCAAGACTGGCCTGGCCTCCAAGTCGCCCTGTGTGAAAAGGTGCCAGTGAGTTGAGCCCCCCCGGATGAGGAGGAGGAGAACATCTATGTATCATCTACTCCGAGTCCTTGATGAACTGCAGCAGACTGGGCTCACGGGCGAACCTGAAGAAGTGCCATCTGGGGCTGACAAGTGCACTACCTAAGGTACAGCATCGGCCAGGGCTTCCTGAAACCCCAGGAGAAAAAAATGGAGGTGGTGTGGAACTATCCACATTCCCGGACATAAAAGCAGGTACGTGCCTTCTTGCAGCTGGCAGGAAAACCGGCACTTTTTTGATGACTTTACCTCTCTAGCTTCCCCCTCACAGATCTCACCAAGAAGGGTGAACCTGAGATGGTGCGCTGGAACCCGGCAGCCGATCACACCTTCCAACCCCTATAACAGCTCTCACCAGCTCCCCATCATACATAACATGGAAATGACTGGAAATAACCTGGATTTCGAGTGGCCCTTCCTGGTGCAGACTGACGCCTCTGAGTCAGGCCTAGGAGCTGTCCTGCCCCTGGGGTTCGATGGCGAGAAGCATACAGTACTCTACATCACCCGAAAGCTGAACCCCGCTGAGCAGCACTATGCAGCCATCAAAAGGGAAGCCCTAGCCATCAAGTGGGCCGTGAAAGAACTCCACTATTATCTAACGGGAAGACAGTTCACACTAATCACAGATCATGCAACCCTGGAGTGGCTTTTCAAACACATGGACACCAATAGTAAACTAAGATGCTGGTTTTTGTCTCTGCAAGGCTTCTCTTTCAAGGTGCTGCACCAACCCACGGTGAAACATGGCAACACCGATGCTCTCTCCCATCACTACCACAATGGCTCGGAGGTGGGGAGGGTTGGGGGTGCTGTGGCATTTGCGGCTATGCAGCCCCGCCATATCTCCGAAGCAAGTGCTCCTCCCCAGCAGGAATCCCTGCTGCGAATTCTGCATGTTTCCACAGCTGCAAATTCCACGTTTCAGCATTTTTCCGTATGTGACCTTTCTGTGAAGATTCTGGATATCACAAGTGAGGATTACCTGCCTGAAGAGCACCATTTCCCCATGTGGCTGCTGTCTTCCCCTCGCCACAAGGAATTTCCCTGCACTTACCGCAGCACAGAGTTCACTACACCTTCTTCCACATATTTTGGACACTTTCCTTTGAGTTTGTTCTCCTGAGTAACTAATCTTTTCATTTGTTACTTTCAATTCCATTGTTAATAAACTGCATGAACTTTGGTTTTCACCGCAATCCCTGTCTCTGGTGTGGATTGTGTCTAGTCCCTGAATCCTCTCACACTACAATTTATAAGATTCTTTTTTTTCCAGAACCACCAATTTGAGGGACAAATAGTACTGAAATACAAGTTCATTTATAGCTGGAAGGAAAGAAAGAAAGAAATAAAATATAATGTGATAATTTAAATATAAAACAAAACACATTTAAATCCTGCCCCATTGCTAGTACATTCAATTGATTTTTTTTCCTCCATAAAACACACCCATTTTTGTTCATAAACAGCTTCAGCTCAAAGTGACTCAAGCAGCCAATGGAATACCAGCTATATGTCTGCTGGCTTGGCCTGACCATTTTAAAGAAGCAGTTTGTAGTTCAGACATCCTCCTTATTGCCAGAACTAGAATGTCCAGCTCTGGTTTAAGAAGCATTTGCAAATAAATCTGAATTAGCTGCTACCAGCTTGCATGCACAAGCAGACTCCCAATCATTTGCAACAACCACCCTCAAAATGGCACCGGCTAGCATTAGCATGTGCTCTTCCACATGCACCAGTCACAAAGGACTTCACTGTGCCACAATGTACAGGCTAGTATATTGAGAGCATTACTTCTATATTGTGCCCAAGCTCCATGCTTGGTGTCTTAACTAACAGTATGTATTACAAGCAGGTTGGCCTAGGCTGCATACCTGCAGTTGTGACTTGTACTAAGTCACTGGTGGTTTTACTGGATAAAGCAGGCACACTGCCTGAGCATACTGTGTACAGTGAATTCATAAGCATTTTGCTGCATATTGGAATAATCATGCCAAACTGCAGCTACATCATTCTGTATTGAAGGTGATCAAAACTTTGCTTCTGACAATGGTACACCTACTTCATGATGCAGGGCATTGCATGTTAACCATGCTACAGGCCTTGTGTTTGTGCAAACATTAAACCTCTTTGGGAAAATGTACAGACCTTGCACTTATGCAGACAATATTGGACACTAAAAAATTATGGTGGGCATCAAATGTGTTCCCAATGCCTTGGCACTGACCATCTAAAGGGCATTTTTTTCTGACTCCGAAATCTATGTTGCCTGCATAGTGTGGGCAGTGGTAGCTTAGTGGTTATGGTGCTGGGCTACTGGTCAGAAGGTCATGAATGTAAGCACTGCAAAACTGCCACTGCTGGGCCATTGAGCAAGGCCCTTAGCCCTCAACTCCTCAGTTGTATAAATGAGATAAATGTAAGTTGCACTGTAAATGCATAGTAGGGATTAGGGTTTTTTAGACCACCATTGTCAAGTTCAAGACCAGGACAAGTTGAGATGTAGTCAAAATCAAGTATAGGCGGGCTCAAGATAGATAGTCTTCTAAATGAAAGAAATTAGAATTACTTTCATTGCCAAGATTTTACACAAACAAGGAATTTGTCTCGGTGTAATGGTGCAGACAATGATACAAAAGAAAAATAGGAATAACGATAAAATTTACACAAATAGGCAATATAAAAAAAAACTATAAAAATATATTAAAAAAAACTACTTACAGATTGTGCAAAAGATGTAAAGAGTATACATAGCATAAATATGTGCAAAAAGTAAGTGTGAACATGATGTGCAAAGTACTAAACTACTCTGCTGAGTGCAATGGAGCCCAATGTGCAAATCTTTTAAAGGCCTGTGTTAAGGTAACACATTAATTGTGAAGTGACAAAGCAGAGGAGTGCTTTGCTATGTTAAGTAGTCTGACTGCAGATGGAAAAAACTGTTCTTGAGCAGTGAGGTATCGGTCCTCTGGACCGTAGCCTCCTGATAGAGGGGAGTAACTCAAAAAGTTTATGTCCAGGGTCAGAGGGGTAAGCAGCAATCTTTCTTATGCCAGGTCAATGTCCTGGAGAGGTACAGGTCTTGGAGAAAAGGCAGATTGCAGCCAATCAACTTCTCAGCAGAATGGATGACATGCTGCAGTCTGCCTTTGTCCTTGGCAGTGGCAGTGGTGTACCAGATGGTGAAGGATGTGAGGATGGATTCAATGATGGAGGAGTAGACGTGCACCATCACTGACTTTGGCAGGTTTAGTTTCTTCAGCTGCTGCACAAAGTATATCCTTTGCTGTGCTTTTTTGATGAGGGAGCTAAAATTTAGCTCCCATTTTAGGTTCTGGGAGATGATGGCTCCCAGGAGGTGGAAATACTTCACCATATCCACTAGTGTGTCACCCAGGATGATGGGGGGTGGTCGAGCTGGGTTCCTCCTGAAGCCCATAATCATCTCCACTGTTTTAACAGGATTGAGCTCCAGGTTATTGTCTCTGCACCAGGTCACAAGATTGTGAACCTCCTTACAGTAGGCAGACTCATCCCCACCTGAAATGAGCCTGATGAGGGTGGCACTATCTGTGAACTTCAGAGTTTGACCGACTGGTGACTGGAGGTCCAGCTGTTGGTATATAGGTAGAAAAGCCGGAGAGAAAGTATACAGGCTTGAGGAAAACAAGTCATGATTATGTGAGAGTCCAAGACATGTGTGACCCAGCCTTGCATGCTGCCTCCTGTCAGACAGGAAGTCAGTGAGCCACCTGCAGGTGGGAACAGGCACATTCAGCTAGGAAAGCTTCTCCTTCATGAGAGCTGGGATGATGATTTTGAAAGTGAAGTTAAAGTCCACAAAGAGCATATGTCAACCTGGCATAGGTTCTTATAGAGTCCAGGAGCTGGAGGATGAAGTTTAGTGCCATATTATCTACATCATCTACGAACCTGTTAGCTCTGTAGGCGAACTGCAGGTGGTTTGGGTGGGTCAGTGATGGATTTGAGATGAGACAGCACAAGGCACTCAAATGTCTTCATAACCACAGAGGCCAGGGTGACAGGTCTGTAATGATTAAGGCTTATGATCCTTGGTTTTTTGGGTACAGGAAAGATGATGGAGGCCTTGAAGCAGGCTGGCACATGTCTCCAGCGAGGTGTTGATGTCAGATAGCTAATCAGCACAATGCTTCAGGGTGGATGGAGAGACAGAGCCTGGTCCGGCTGCTCTGCGAGGGTTCTGTCTCTTAAAGAGCTTATTTACTTTTCTCTCCACTATGGAGAGCGGTGTCATGGAGGGGGAGTCTCCTGATGGGCAGCAGGGAGGAAGTCTACACCCTTCAGGCTGTTCAGGCTGTTGGCTAGATCTGAATTGTTGGTGGAGTGTGGGACTTTAGGCTTGGAGTTGGTTAACTGCCTGAGCCCTTTCCAACAGAAAAAGAGATTGAGTCTGGGTCTGTACTCACACTAGGTTCAACTTGCCCAAACTGTCCCTGGGAGCAATTGCCCCCCCTCCGCACTGGTCTGCACTCACACTGCACTAAACAATCATCTACGGGGTGCTTACATCACAAAAGACAATGGGAGCACAGAAAATACACTGCATTTTTTAAATGCAGCACAGCAAAGACAAGTGTGCTCGCTTCTCACTCCATAGTTTTACCATTGTGGGTTATTTTGGGCACAGCCCTCTCACATGCAGTACACACTTATTAATTATGAAATGTAGTGATTTTCATTAAATCATGCTACATGCATAAAAAGATTTTTACAGAACCAGCTGACATTGCAGGAGAAAATTGCAGCTTCACTCACCATTCATCAATAAGGTGAGAACAAGACCCATTATCAACCTTAATATTCTCCAATTAATTGAAAAATGCATGTGATAGTGTTCATGTTTGGAGCCTGGGTGCGGTTAGCGATCACACTTAGCATAAACCCAAGCAATCTGCTCCTGGTACAGGAGTGGTATGGAGCAATCACACTGGTCAATTGATCTCCATTTTAGAGGTCAAATGCTCTCGCTACTGGTTCGGCTCACCTGAGTATGCGGTGAGCGATGAGTATGCCCTGAGTATGAGCAAGACTGAGTTAATACTGAGACTGAAAACAAGTGGAGTTTGGGTGGTAAAGGCCTCTGGACTTGAAATATTGATGGAACCCTATACATACACCTGATATGAATTTATATCTGCTCCAACCAGAAAAAAGCAATGCTGCTGAACTATTGCTACTATACACAGTTGCTACTATAACTAAACAGCAAGTATTCTTTGAGCAGCAATATACAAAGACTTATTATGAACAGTAACTAAAGCCCAGAACCTGAATGACAAACTAAAAACAGAGAGAGACAATATGATGAAAAAGCTTAGTTATAATTAATAGCCATAACAAGACAAGAATACAAAGGTAAGAAAATTATTTTTCAGGTGTGTGTGCTCAATACAGAGAAAAAGAACTGAAAGTTTACCAAGCAAAAATGAAAAGGACAGTTTTATGACAGCTATTTTGACAAATTACCCACACAAATGAGAAAATATCCAAAGGTGCACAGAGGTGTAGTATGATCTGGACCAGTGGTTCTCATCTGGCTTTGCTTCAATACCCAAATTTTATGTTGGATATCGAATCGTGACCCAACACTACACTGTTTATCATATGTAAATGAAGAAATGCATATCAATTTTTTATATTGATGTTATTAATACTTGGTGTGCAACTATATCATTGCTTTCTTCTGAAAAAGTGAATAGGCTTATCTTTATGACTTGAATGTTTTGTCTATAAATTCATTCTGAATTTCAATGGTTTCATGCTTTCCTCAGCCAATAACTCACTGCAAAAAACAGACTGTAATTTAGGAATTGTTGGAATGATTATGGAATGGTCATCAGTTTCACAGCAAACCATGGTAATTCCAGACAGTCAATTTTTCCATTTCAAATGTTTATTTTCATTAAAATGGAGGTTGACTACCACAGTTTGAAAAACTTACCGTATTTTCCGTACTATAAAGCGCACCGGATTATAAAGCGCAATATCAATGAATGGGTCTACTTTTATACATAAGGCGCATCGGATTATAAGGCGCATTCAGCGAAAAAAAACAGTCAGATAAGTCAAACTTTATTCAACTCATTCTCAATAACTCTCAACATTGTTCAGTTGTAACATAAAATCCAAAACAATACACTCACTTTTTCAGTTCATTCCTCTTCCACAAATCCATCAAATTCTTCATACTCAGTGTCTGAGGTAAACAGTTGGGCGATTTCAGCATCAAGCATGCTCGGATCTCTCTCGTCATTATCCGAGTCGGTCTCATTGCTGTTACTTACCTGTTTAGTGATGATTCCGCCCTTCGTGA
>JAQMYM010000020.1:3680838-3691940 GCA_030014255.1 Parauchenoglanis ngamensis | reverse complement strand
TTGGATTTTTACAACATTATTGTTGAAATACACAGTCCTGAAAAAGGGACGTTTCTTTTTTTGCTGAGTTTATATTAGTATCAGTGATAGTATACACTGCTAGGATATAAGGTCATATTGGACCACAACATAGTCAGACACATAAACAAAACTTGTGTTAAAGTTGATACCCTGTCACTAAGGTATAGCACTTACTAATGACCCCACAGTGTGTTCGTCTGAAGCAAGTCATGTTGATGTTCTGCAGAGTTAAGAATAGGCTCAGTATTTTTGAACCAAATCCTATTTTATATGATGCAATTTTCCGCAACACCAATCCCCCTCATGAGAGTAGAACTTGGTTTTGCATGTGAAAACTTGCCCCGTTATATTCACTTGAGAGTTGGCATAAATTCACAACATGGGCCCAATTACCAAAATGATTGTCCATGGTGAACGACAGCCAGCCACAAATGCAATTAAAAGACATTTGGATCAAAAGTTATGGAACCAATAGTATTCTTTAATTGGGACTAGCCTCTGTTTGTGTGTGTGTGTGTGTGCATGTGTATAAAATTGTCTCTGTGCTACAGCTGATATCGTGGGACTGACATATTGGGCTGAGGATGATTTAAAGGTCAGATCACAGTTGCTTGAGTAAACAGTGTACATTCTTCCCAGGAGTTTAACCTCACTGTAAAATTGACTATGCTGGTGGGCTGCAATAACTTACACTGTCACCTAAAGGTTCAGCGTTGCCAGAGGACATCTTTCAGCCTGTGGTAATATATAGGGCTCTCACATCACCACCACACTGATAAACTGCCTTTACAAATGCTCAATAAAGAAGTGTAACTCTGCTCAGGAGTGCGAAGTCAGGGAACACTGCACAAATGCATCCTTCAAAAAAGCAAAATAAAACAGCTGAATCAATAAGAACTTGAAGTATGGAGCATGGTAAAATAACAAAATCTTCACAAGGGCAGATAGAACTGTATATTTAAGAGATGTTAGAGATAAATGTGGGCTTTAAAAAATAAGCTAAAAGGAATGTTGAAATACTTCTTTTAAATAGGTCTTTGATTATTCATGATAATTAGTGATTTCTGAATCACGTTAGATGTGACTTCTTGTTCTGATTTTTTTTGTTCATGCTCATGTCTTTCTTTTACCATGATATTTCTGTAAGCAACCTTCAGCAGTAAGTAGAGGCAAGGCCTGAGAAGCCCTCTTCAAAGGGACTTTTGCTTTTCAAAACCCAATAAATGGACTAAAGATGTATTAAGTACTTTATTATCCCTGAAGGCACATATTTGATGCTAAAACATGTCTTAAAATTGGTATGAGCTTTAAAGGGATATTTTAAAGGAATTTGGCACAGTAAACCATGAGCTATAGCTTTCTCGCCTCAGTGTCTTGACCAAATGCAAATCACAACATTGCACATGTTCATATTATGCATCTAATCATCTTAAATGAGAAACATATCTGATTCCTCCCTGTTTAAAAAGATTGGATTTGCTCCCAAGTGGCACAACAGAAAAGCGGTCTGGGAGGGAGGGGTGGCTTAAACTCTCTCCCCACTCACTCACAGTGACACCAGCATGGGCAAGCAGTTTGAAAAGAAGCAAAGGAAGCATGTGATAGCCTCACCCTCCCTAGTTGGTGATATCATGTGATGGGGAGAGACCTTACTGGCGCATGGGAATTGGAAATGGCCAAATTAGGAAGAACATTAGGGGAAAAAAGATTGGATTTATGGATAGTGGGTTACAACAACAACCATATTTGCCAATTTTCTTATAGCTAGCTAGCTAGCTAGATAGCTAGATAGATAGATAATATGAAGCTTGAGAATATTGAAAGAAAGTCTGAGTATATGGAATGAAACTTGAGAATACTGAATACATATGGCAACCATGCAAGTTGTTCTGCTGGTATCTTTTAAAGTCAGTTACATTTTACTCTGCACTTTCTCTCAGCAGGAGTCATCCTCTCAAAGCCTGACATTTAAAAATACATCCACTTTATCAGGCCCATGTTGAGCAGAAGTTATGAATAATTGTATGGAATTAATTACATTTTATTTAAAATTCTTGGAACACTGATATAAATTCCTTTGCTGTTATATAGTATTTAAAAATATGATCGATTTTCTTACCCCTGAATATTCTTTGTCCACACTGTTTTTCAGACTCTAATGGCATTATGCATATGTATTTGTCTCCAAACTGATACACATATTGTAATGTAAATCAAAAACATGTATATCCCCAGGCACAATATAAAAATACTATTAATGAGCTATAATTGGGCTCAGGCAATGACTTAAACATGTGAAAACACTCAAATCCTTTTACATCAAATCTAATCTAATCATTTCCCATATTAAATCTAATAAGTGCACTAATACTCACACCACTATTCTACACTAAATGCACACCACTCACTTAGCCTGAACACCTCTAGTTTAGCATTTTCATGAACTTAAATAGGCAGTTTAAATGCAGACAAATATGGGTGACCCAAATTTTATGCAACTCTGCCCAGCATTTGTATCATAAAGGTGGCTTTCCCCAATATTACTCACTTCTGATTCACCTCTACTCTCCCCATAATGAAATTCATAATTTCATAACATGTAATGGAATTGTAAGCCCATTAACACTTTGCAAGATTAACAAGGTTAAGATTAACCAGAATGTTTACAAAACAAAGATTCACTGGGAATTGGCACTCATGATCCTGTACATGGCATATATTTTTCCTCATAGTCACTTCATTTTAGGGCACTGGCCTACCAGACTGAGCTTTTGTTGGGACACTGCACCCTCTGGATGTCCTACTGACGCTATGGATGCCCTACAACCCAAAATTCCCCCCTCAAAATTGGAAATCTCTCCTTTGTGTCCTCTGATGTTGGGATACATGTCTATATTGCTCAAAATTTTTACAGAGTTCTTCAAACATGCTCTTGCACAATGATAACATATGCGGACTCCTCTATCGTTTTAGCTCCTTCTGCAGATACTTCTTCCAAAACTGTAATTCTGTAGTACCCAGTTTGTTACCATGACTATGAGTTGTTGGAGTGATGGGAAGCATTGGCATGGGGCACACGGTTATGTACATGTGTCAGGTCAGCATACAGTGCATCCGGAAAGTATTCACAGCGCATCACTTTTTCCACATTTTATGTTACAGCCTTATTCCAACTCTGCGAATGTCCTTGAGTGCCCCAGCCAGAACCCATACTTGAATCCGATTGAACATCTCTGGAGAGATCTTAAAATGGCTGTGCACCGACGCTTCCCATCCAACCTGATGGAGCTTGAGAGGTGCTGCAAAGAGCTATATTTGCCTCTGCCTTGCTCATTGAGAATGCATTTGTTACAAAAATTTGTTAAATTTGTTACAGTGTCTATTGTTGAAAGCAATATATAAATGAACCTGAATTAAATTGAACTTAATTGAATAGTTACATAGCACCAGGAAGCAGGCCTGTCAGAAACTGAATGCTCTCAGTGGCCGCAGAGTCCTCAACTTGTCATCAATTCCAGCTCGATTGCCTACTGCAATGTCGAGATTGCTGTGATGTCGACAAATGAATGTCATTCCAACATCCCACAAGTTAGTCCATTTGACGTTTGGATGCGAGATATTCCATCTAACACTGTATGCATTGCCATTTTTTCCATACTCAACATGTTTCACAAGCAAATTAAATCCATAAAAATACAGCACAATCATCACTTGTCAACAAACTAAAGGTGTCATATTATCATTAAATTATTAGTTGCTGATGTAACAATAATATTTTAGAAAAACACTCAGATACTAAGACAATATGTATACTTATCAGCATTGCCACTTTCCAAAAATATGTAATGAATCAATGAAATTCATAATTATCACTTTTAACTAATACAATTCAATTTTTTGCACACAAAAAAACTTTATACAAAATAAAGGCGAACTAAAATGCATCATTTAAAAAAAATAATTCATAAGTAACACTTAGTTTTTGATCTTGCTGAAAACTAAATGTTACTTTTGAATTATTATTTTTTTATTTTCATCATATGTGTTTTATGCAACTAATTGAATTGTAATAGTTAAAAGTAATAATTGTGAATTTCACTGGTTGTACTAGGGGTCTCCAATTAATAACCAATGTGAACTATTGTGTATAGGTTTATTTTTATAAACATCTCGTGGACATTGACCCCTAATATCAATAAGACATTGACAGTGGACATCAATCTGATGTTTCATTTTGGACATTACATTGCCAGTAATTTGATGTCACTTGTTGACATCAATTTGACAGTAGACCTCATATTGATGTCAACAGTTGATGTCACAAAAAGTTTTGTTTTGGACATAGGGTTGATGGTCAGTTGACACCAGCGGTTTATGTTATTTTGATGCTGATTTGACACTGTGTGCCCACTGGGCTGTTCCTCCTCCAACATTGGGTCATTTGCCAGCCACCACAAGCCACACTCCCTCACCTGTATTTTGTCTACAATGCAAAAGTCATAATATACAACTGGGATTCAGGCTGATGGCATACAGTACATGTGAAAACATTTGTTTAAATCAAATCTAATCATTTACTACACATGAACAAATACCTACACCACTATTCTATAGTGTATGCACACCACCCACTTCCAGTTGCCCGTAGTAAAACCTGAAATGTAAATAATATGAAAACTAAAAACATCCAATTAAATCTATTTTAAACAACAATAAACAAAAGGGAAAAAGATTGTAGGAACAATCTCAGTCCATGTACATTTGCTGGCACTATAATCCATGAATAAAAAATGAGTGTTGTCCATGGGAGACATTGTAATGCTTCGCAAGCCTTTGTTTCCTCATTTAATCCATCCATCCAGGAATTCTACATACTCTCCTGCACTAGAAAAAAGTTCAGATCAGAAGGGGAACTCAGTACTATAAACAGTCACCCAGGAATACACAGTAATTTATAAAGAAACTCATTCATCATTTAAACATTAGGGTTGATTGCATGACATGTTTATCTGTTCATCTATCATAGATGTTGTTGTCAGTATTATCCTACCTTGTGGTTCAATTCATGGAAGAGCTGCTACTCATCTGCTGCTTATGTCACAAGACTATCACACTTGAATTATGCTATAGGATACTATCTAGTGACATTTTAGAGTAAATTTCAAATTCACTAATTAAAGGAGAGGCTTCAAGATAGTTGCCAGTCTTCCCAGCAAATTCATTCCAAGGTCAGACAATTTAATGCTCAGAAATGATAATAAAAAAAAAGAAAAAAGAAAGAAAATGAAAACCCCAAGAGTTACATTATGTGACCTACAGGCCACTGTAAGCACAATTAAATATTTATGTTCATGACAGCACAATCAGAAAAAGGCTAAACAAGTATGGCTTCCAAGGATGGGTGGGTAGGAAAAAGCCATTTCTTTCCAAAAAGAATATGGCAGCAGAACTTAGCTTTGCAAGATTGCATCTGGACAACAAACCAGTATCCTTTGAACTGATGAGACCAAGATGGAGATGTTTAGTCATCATGCACATGATTAGGGTCATGTTTGGCCAAAACCAAACATAGTGTATCACCACAAACACCTCATTACAAATGTCAAGCATGGTGGTGGAGGGGAAATGATTTGGCTTGTTTTGCAGCCACAGGGCCTGGCAACCTTCCAGACATTGAGACATTGATGAACTCCATGTTATACCAGAATATACTCAAGACAAATATGAGCCCATCTGTCCAGAAGCTTAAGCTAGGCCAAAATATGATCATGCAAGAGAACAAGGTTCCCAAGCATATCAACAAAGCCACATCTGAATGGCTAAAGAAGAAAAAAAAAAATCAGTGTGTTGGACTGGCCAAGTCAAAGCCAGACCTCAACCAACCATGAGATTCTGTGGTGGAATCTTAAGAGAGTTGTACATAATGGATTGAAGGAGGGTATGCTTTCTTTTGGACATGACTGTAATATCATTAGCCAGGGTTGTCAGGTTTCAGCACAATTTCAAGCCTAACTACATCTAAAAAACTACACAACAATCCTGAAACTTGCCTAAAAATGCAGGTATTGGAAAAGTGAGAAGTTTTCTTCTTTTTTCAACCTTTGTGTGAGAAACAAGTTTAATTTGGTACATTTCCAAGCAATCTCCATTTCCAAACTTTGCAATATACCTTAAAATAGAAATGGTTCTGTACATCATAGATACATTGTCAGATCTTACAGTTTTCCTTTGTAGAAATTTATGGTAACACTTTACATAATGGTTAATTAATGTTAATATTGAGTAGTAAATAGATGTGTTACCATAGTAGTTCTTCATTAATTACAAATCACTATAATAAGGTAATGTCATAATGTAAGGGAATGCATCTACTAGGAAGGTGACCAAATCAGTGGTACATCAGCTTATATCTGTCAGATAGCAAATTTTTTTAATCGGTGGTCAATCAAAAGCGGTAGTGGAACAATCTACTTTCTAGAGTTTACCAAAACATGCAATTAATAACATAGGATTGCATAGCATCTCTTTGCTTCCTCCTCTGCCATCCACAACGCCACTTGTCATTTGTCACTCTGCTTGTTCATGCCATGCAGTTGATTTCATATTTACATATTCAAAGATTAGGTTATATTGCTGCAAGTTTATTGTCACTCTGGACACAGGACAGCAGGAAGTACTTACAGACAATCATTTTAAACCTGGGATAAACTGGTATGAATACCTCTATATCAGCCCATCCTGAATAGTTCTAGCAATAGGAGAATATAAAAAGAAATTTGCTGTCAATATTGCAATATTATGGCCAAACAAATATTACTGCTATGTCAGGCACATAGAACAGATGGAATGAAGTGTTTTGCATAATTTCATATATTTCAGCATCCCAGGTCTACATAGACAATTCAATCTCATGCACAATCATACATTTCAAGAAGCACAAGCAATATCCTTGTACTAGTATTTCATATAAATGAAATAGTTAAAAAAATAAAATCTACAATCACTAAATCAAGTCCAGCACTCTTAAAACAATTTAGTGGAAGAAATTTCTCTACTATACAGAAATGCCATATATTTTAATAATAATATATATTGTTTATAGGGTTTCCCAGGAGGAAAAAAGAACCTTTCTAAGGAACACATTGAATCCTAACATTGTTAAGTTTTCTGGCAACCTACTTGTGCAAATTGTTACAAAAGGTGAACTTTTATATCAGTACACAGTTTTATATCAGCCTAGTGTCATCAGCAGGTCACCCGCAGGCTTCAGGGACATGATGAGCACAGACTGCCTCAGAGAGCAGGGTCTTGCTTGCATTTCTGTATGAATTTTGTAGAAGCCGAAACCTGCGCAGTGTGATTGATCGCATTGTGCCTGCTGTTCAGGGAGCTGTTGGTAAACAGGGAGCTGGAGCTTCTAGATGAGACACTGTCTCACTCTGCTATTTATGAGTGAAGCGAAGATGAAAAAATCAATAACAAAGCTGCTCGCTGGATTCATAATCATTTCTGATGTGTGTTTTTCCTCCCTCTCTATAGTTTTTTGCTCCTTCATATCCCATCTCTCAGGGGCTGCTTTCCTGACTTCTCGGCCGTTGGTGAGAGGCTATCCGGTTTTATCTCAGCTCGGTGATGATTAAATCAAGCCATTATTTCAGTATGTAGTTTTCTTACCCACAAACCACAGCAGATGGACCGATACTACTGTTGCACTAGATACTGAGCCTATTTTGATCTCCTTAGTAGCAGTATGTTCTTTTCTAAATTGAAAAAATGCACACATTTCTGTATTTCCTAAATCATATCCAACTTTGAAGTATTCCATAAATATTATACAGTTTACAATTGAGGCACCATAGTTTCTACTTACATGTGCCAAGTGTTGTTTGGAAGAGTGAAGTTGATTGAAGTAAATTGTGATCAGCCAGGAGTGGTACTGTGAAATAAAGTTCTCTAAGTAGGAGGCTAAAATTGTGTGTCCTTGTATTCATTCAGTGCCAATTTGAAACCCACTTTAGTTCTTAAGCACATTTGAAGACAACATAAGACTGGAGAACAGAAACGTGTGTTGATTTTCATAAAAGTTTCCAGCTTTCTGTTTTCGAGTACAATTGTGCTACTGGAATACAGTAATACTCAAGAGGACAAAATTACCACTTAAGTTAATGAACTATTCTCATTTCAGCAACTCCTTTGCTAAATTAATTACACCAGAGTGAAATGTTTGTGGCTAATCACTGTAATTAATGGGCTCAGAGTGTTGTTGTAGGTACCACAAAAGTATGATCAGTATTAGAGCTTGCATTCTCATCGGCAGCTATTGATACTCTGCCTGGTTCAAATGTACTTCAGTCTAATGCATCAGCTTAGGCAAAGCCAATTAATGAGGCATGTTATTGTTACTCTTTCCTGTCGGGATATGATAATAAGAACATTTAATAGTCTGCAAATGGAACGGATGAAATTCATAGTGATCCCATGCCAGTTTACATGATGCCACCTGCAAAATACAACACTAAATAATAAGAAATATTGGATAGTGGGTGGTGAAGTTTAAAAAAAAAGAATGGAAAAAGAAAGGCTAGACACTGGCTGTCAAAATTAAAAGATGAAACGCAGTATCCAACCAACAATTTGAGGCTTGAAGTTCTGGCTTTAACTATTTAAAAAAAGAGAGAGTGGGAACTGAAGCATGAATTGAGTACATAAAGGAGCAGAATACATAAACAACATCAAGTCTGATTGTAAGTTTAGTTTTGTAGTTTTAAAAATGCAAATGTTTTTGGGAATGTCAGTAATAGGTCTACAGGGAATAGGCTAGAGATAAGAAAGTAAACAAAAAGTAGCATGATCATCATAAAAAAAAATGCATAAAAAATTTAAAATAGTCTAATAAATAACAGTGAAAATGGCAACATTATTGCTCTAACTGTTTAAAGTGGTTGCGGTGAAAATATTTGATTAAGGACAGTATGTTGGCTTTGTCAAAGCAAATTTAATGAAAAAGTGACTCCTGGGTGTGATATTCCCCTAAGTAGTTAAGGCAGAAGCTACTGTCAAAGTGCTGACTCAAAACAGCAATAACTTGCTTAGACATGTTTCACTATGAAGACCTCTCCAGGGAAACAGGCTGAAAACATATGAGAGTATTTAACCAAGGAAAAGAAGACCTTACCAGGAGCAGCGTTGGCCACTCGCCATGTGCTTGTTACTAATTCCGTAGAACAAAATGGGAGCTGAACACAGTCCAACAGCAGCCATGACGAATTGCAAGCTATCTGCCAAAGAAAAACCATTCAATCAAGATGCTGATAGAAGCAGCTGTGGGATAGGAGAGTGATACGTTAGCAGCTGATATGTATATTGGTCAATCAGTGTTGTTTCATCTATAAGTAGTCACATTCTGATTCAATGTGGATGAATCGCAATGCTGCTTTTATGTTACTAAAAAAGGTGTGGAAGCTGAATAAATCTGCTTGAATACAGCTGCAGTTGGGTAATTCTTTGTGTGTGTGTGTGTGTGTTGCAGAGTGATGCTATGTTGTTAACTGCAGCTCAGCTGCCTGTGTGTTTAAGTGTTCCGACTGTGAAAAATACTGACCCATTTACTCTTATCAGTGTAGAAACAGGAGCACTCAGGCACAAACTTTATGTATCTCTCTCTCTTTCTCTCTCTCTCTCTCTCTCTCTCGCACACACACACACACATGCACACACTTACTTGTATAAACCTTTGAAATATTACACTATATGTGGCTAGAACATCTGATTAAAACTGTAATATCACAGGTCTAAATTGGAAGCTAATTTATTTATTTATTTATTCATTTGTTTGTTTGTTAGTTAGTTAGTTAGTTAAAGTTATCAATATAATAACAAACTTGCCATATCTGATTGTGTTAAAAATCAGTATGATAACCAATTAATCATCACGAAATGACAGTGTTGCATGATGTAATCTTTAAACAATCAGAAGCATATTATTTATTGCCATAGCTGTAGGCCTGAGCCTGAAATGCCACGAATGCTGAATGCTAAATTGTCCTACTGTATCCAACTCGCATTCACGCACACCGCTGCAAGCTCCAGAGGGTCTCTCTTCCACGAGTCACAGCACAAGAGCCTCCTCTGTTCCTTACAGTTTAATCACTGCTGCTGTGTGGTGTGCTACTGTGGAATGAGAATCAATTTCCTGCTTTACTTCAAATTAAATCCCAGATATTAGTACGGTGAGAAAACACTAGGCTCTACTCCTCCTCTCCCCTCTCTCTTAGCAGTCAGAGTTATATTACAAAGTACAGCCAAAACAATCCATTACTTTAGGGGGCTGTTCAGAATCCATCTCTGCCATTTTCTGTGTGGGTGGGCTTTTTAGACGGAGCCTTCCAGCCTTTAGTCTTCATCTGACCAGGTATAACTAACATTTCATCTTTATATGACAGTAGGATTTTCTGAAAGCATTTACAAGCAAAACAAGCAATAAACTTTTCCCACCCTTTTGGGAATGATGAATAAAAAAGCAATAGTTTTCCACAGACTAAATACAAAATGAACTATTTCATCAGCATGAAGTTCGTCTTGCGACAATGTGTATTGTGCTCTGTGTGGCCTATATTTTGTATTGCTATTGTGGACTCTCTCTTAATACCACTGAATGCCAGTGCAAATACATGAGCACAATAAAATGCCAATCCAAAGATCAAATCAAAAGCAAGTATTTGGGGTATATATAGAGACATACACTTATCATTGACTTTAATAGGAACACCTGTACTCCTGCATATTTATGTTGCTATCTAATCAGTCAATTATGTGGCAGCAGCACAATGCAGGTCAAGAGCTTCCGTGGCATGGTTGCTGGTGCCAGATGGGCTGGTTTTAATAATATGAGCTAAGTATTTATCCATCCATCCATCCATCCACTATCTATACCGCTTTATCCATCTGGGTCACGGGAAAGCTAGAGCCAATCCCAGCATCTTCGGGCGAGAGGCGGGGTACACTCTGGGCAGGTCGCCAGTCCACCACAGGGCCGACACAGACAAACAACCACACATGCTCGCATTCACACCTATGGGCAA
>JAQMYM010000020.1:3654133-3679198 GCA_030014255.1 Parauchenoglanis ngamensis | reverse complement strand
TTGCACAATGTACATATTGCTACTAATCCTCAGATTTTCTATATTACATATTTTATCTCTAACAATTTCTTTATTTTATTCGTAATTTCTTCATTTTTACTTGTTTCAGAAAATTCCAGGGTTTTTTTATTACAATTTACTTATGTTTATAATATTTGCACAGTCAAAAGGAGCGGTTCAGAATACATTTCAATGTGTGCTGTACTTGTATGACTATGCATGTGACAAATAAAGGATCTTGATCTTGAAAAAAAAAAAAGAAGATATATATGTCACATGGCAGTGAGTGACCTCCGGCAGAGGCTCGTTTGCTTAGCCCTGGCTCCTTCGTTTTGGTGATTTTGATGTTTTGTTTGATTGTTTAATCTTGCTCGGACAATCATTATTTTGGTTTTGTTTCTACCGTGACTGTTTCTCACAAATTGTACTAAAATAGACCAGCAAGTTACTAAGAGTAAAAGAATAAATGCTATAAATGCATCGCACGGGGACTCACATTCATTAACAGAAATGTTAATGAACATGCTTTTTCTTCCACTCACACATACCTGCGTGAAATTACAATCCTTCTGCTTGAGTGACTTTCTCATTGCGTCCCACAGGATCCCAGTCCTGATGCACACATCTAGTCCGAACCAGCTTTCTAGTAAGCTTTCTTCATATCTGTATTTGTTCGGAACATATTATTTGTTCAATCCTTGTAATGTATTCGCACTCAGTTACATCCTAAATCTGTATGTACCAACATGTAAACGTAGCTCAGATCTGATCTGAGAAGATTATTGTGATCACCCAGCTCAGAGGAAATCACAATGTTATCACATTTCAACAATATGGTGTCAACTTAGGCCAATAGTTACTAATAAGCTGCTGCTCACACATACAAATAGTGCACATATAATCTCTATGCTTACTTCTGAGACAAGTAGGCACATCGCATGCCTACAGTCACACATAGTCTGATACACACCCACCTCACAAACATTATAAACCCAGACTTTTCTACAGCCATGGAAATTTCACTCTTCTCCTTTTCCCTGTCTCACCTTAGCAAATTTTATTTCTATTTCTAAATAGTATTCATTTATTCCCCCAGATTCAAATGAGACGCCTGGTGATCCAGAAAGGCTTAGCAACTCACTTGCTGTGCCTCTTTTATTCTGCCTTGACAAAAGATATCAGATCAAACATAGTGCCGAGGACCATTTGCTTAGCCCAGGCTCCTTCGTTAAGACTTTGACGCAAGTACCCAGGAAATTAAGAGATGGGGAAATGCTTGTTTGTTGGTGTGTGTATGTGTGTGTGTAGGGGGGGGTCATACAAATTGCAACTAAAAGCAATTTGACTCAGAAAGCTGAAACGTGGTAATTAGTTTGTGCATCTGCCCAGAAACCAGATGATCTCAGGACACATATGCATCTGTTTGGGAACATAAGGGCATTTTATGGCAAGAAGAAATGCATTGTGGGCAATCACACTGAAGATCCTGACCCACATGCAGCCACCTATATTTAATGCTTTTGCAGGATATCAGTTTTGGGTGGTTAGGGATTTGCTAGAGAACTCCTAAATCACCAAGCCTGAATCCTAATGGCTGCTGCAGGCATTTTAATGGTGCAGGCAAGTTCATGTTTGATATATTTAATAACGACAACTTCTTAAAGATATTGTATCAGTTGCAGGAGTATTTTAATGATGGTGGTGTTGTAAGGGAAACTACCTCAGCTACTAAGTAATGAGGTACCGCCAGAGATTACACACATTTACACAACTCTCTGCTACTTGGCCATATTAAAATTGTCTATGCAGCAAAGCTGAACTTTAAATATCTCCAAAGTACATCAAACAATATATGCTCTCTCCAGAGTGCTATTAACTACAATGACCTGTACGTACACGAACAAAACACAAACCGCAAATCAGAAAACACAACAAAATCAAAAACATGACAGCAAAGCAGAAAACACAACAGGAAAAAAAAACACCACATGATATTTAATTCAGAAACATAACAGCACAGCAAATCCCAAAACACAGCAGCAAATTTGTAAACACAACAGCAAAACCAAGAACATGACAGCAAATACAGAAACAAGACCAAAAAACGGACAATAAAGCCAAAAATCCCAGCAGAAAATTTGGAAACACAACAACAAAACAGGAAACAAACACAAAAGCAAATTTGGAAACAACATCCATCCATCCATCCATTATCTATACCGCTTTATCCGTCTGGGTCACGGGGAAGCTGGAGCCAATCTCAGCATCTTCGGGTGAGAGGCGGGGTACACCCTGGTCAGGTCGCCCGTCCACCACAGGGCCGACACAGACAAACAACCACACACGCTCACATTCACACCTATGGGCAATTTAGAGTAGCCAGTTGACCTAATCTGCATGTCTTTGGACAGTGTGAGGAAACCGGAGCACCTGGAGGAATCCCACGCATGCACGGGGAGAACATGCAAACTCCACACAGAAAGGCACCCTGGGTGACCCGAGGATCGAAGCCAGGACCTTCTTGCTGTGAGTGCTAACCACCACACCACCATGCCACCGATAAGTATTTAATATTGGATATTGGCTTCAAATGTGCTCCCATAGGTTTTTTAAGAATATTTACATCATCAAAACATGAATTTCAGCCTGACATATAATATTTACCTGTCAAACCGTAGCACTGGACTGGACTGCTCCCTGCTTATGCTGATATCTTGCCAGAAAATAGACTTATATTCAAGGTCAGAATTCTGTCTTAGTGAGACATCTTATTATCTTCATCCTGTAAGCACAACTCCCACACAAATATCTAAGTAGTGTGTAAGTCTATAGTTTGAATACTGATGTGCAAAGATTCAGTACTAACTCCTCGCTACACGCATGTAACTAAACTCTGAATACAGCACAATGTTCATAAATTGTGGATCAAAATCCCACTTCACATTAGAGAAGCAGACCTTGCTTGTATCAATCCAAAGATTTTTGCTCTTGCTTTTAATTAGTGTCTCATTTGCATGTGTACTCATACAAACACATCTTTAATTTGCATTTTGACTAACTGCAAATTATAAATCACAGTGGTCTGCAAAATCCGTAATGCGATTAATATTGAGCCAAGTATCACTTTTAATCCCAATGCAATTTTTCCATAATTTACTGATTGCATAATAATAATTAAATGCAAGAAATGCACAGAACAACATTAGATCAAGGAATAATATAGTTAAAATGAATACTTATAGGACAGACTCAAGATTACAGACTCACATTAAATACCTATTATGCCGCTCAGCAATGTTTTAAATAGTGGAGAAACAGAACAAGTATAGATATTATTCAGTTACAATGTATAATACAGTTTAGCAGTTACCATCATACCATTATGAATAAATATGT
This sequence comes from Parauchenoglanis ngamensis, assembly GCA_030014255.1. Taxonomy (NCBI): domain Eukaryota; kingdom Metazoa; phylum Chordata; class Actinopteri; order Siluriformes; family Auchenoglanididae; genus Parauchenoglanis; species Parauchenoglanis ngamensis. Next base: position 3,675,802 of record JAQMYM010000020.1, on the reverse strand, counting down.
AACATGGACAGTATATTCAATTGAGAAAGTCCTAATCAAACCCAACATTTGTCTAATGCTGTTCTCCCAGCTTATTTGCACCTAATGTCTCGACTTGGATGAATTAAGATCGGTACTTCAAAATATCCGCATTGCCATTGATGTTCCATCTCTGTCCACATAACAGACATTTAGATGAATGATATTGAACTTCCCTTTGGTGAAATATGTTAAAAAGAAAAATTTAATCTAGGTGTATCATACCACGAATATACGAATGGCAAAATCATCTGTTGTGAATATTTTCTTATTCATTTATTTAAGAAAAATGACAACTCAATAACCCGACTGACAGAGGAAATACGAAAAGAGTCAATTTACAATAAAATATTACACTTATGAAGAAAACTCATAAATAAGCATCAATGAAATCATAAGCAATGCTTAACGTGTCTCTCATACCACCAATATAATCTCTCATCAGCACAAGATGAGCCAAAAGTGAAACTCAATGTCATGGTAAGTCTTAATATATACTTGCCAAACACTTTATTAGGAACACCTTTACACCTACGCATAGTACCTAATCCAGCAGATAACAGGGTAAAGTGGTAACATCAACCAACATAATGGGGGAAAATGTGATCTCCGTGATTTTGACCATGGCATGATTGGCTGATTTGAATACTTATATAACTCATGATCTCCTGGGATTTTCATGCACAAAATTCTCTAGAGTTTACTCAGAATCGTGTAATAAAGAAGAAATTGTCCAGTGAACAGCAGTTGTGTGGATGGAAATACCTTGTTGATGAGAGCGGTCAATGGAGAATGGCCAGAGTGGTTTGAGCTGACAGAAAGGTTGCAGCAACTCAGATAACCACTTTGTACAACTGTGGTGAGCAGAAAAGCCTCTCAGAATGCACAACACTGAGAACCTTGAGGTGGATGGACTACAACAGATAGCCCAGGTTCCAGGTTCCTCTTCGGTCAGCCAAGAGCAGAAAGCTGAGGCTGCAATGGGCACAGGCTCACCAAAACAAAACAGTTGAAGACTGGAAAAACGCAGCCTGGTCTGATGAATCTTGATTTGTGCTGTTGCTGGCACACAGACGGTAGGGTCAGAATTTGGCTCCATGAGCATGAATCCATGGACCCAACCTGTCTTTTTTCAACAGTCCAGGCAGATGGAGGTGGTGTAATGGTGTAGGGAATGTTTTCTTGGTACACTTTGGGCCATTAATACCAATCAATCATTACTTGAATGCCTCAGCTTATTTGAGTATTGCTGCTGACCGTATGCATCCCGTCATAGGCACAATTTAGCTTCTAATTACTATTTCCTGCAAGATAATGAACCATGACACAACGCAAAAGTCTCAAACTGGTTTCATGAACATGACAATGAGTTCAGTGTTCTTCAGTGGCCTTCCCAGTCACCAGATCTGAATCCAGTAGAACACCTTTGGGATGTGGTAGAACAGGAGGTTCACAGCATGATAGTGCACCTGAAAAACCTGCAGGAATTGTGTGATGCAGTCATCACACAATCTGAAAGGAATATTTCTAACATCTTGTGGAATCCATGCACTACATAATTGTGTTTAGAAAATGTAAAGCTGAAGATAAAGGTTTCATTATCTGCCATTTCCTTGAAACACCTTCGCAAGAGAAAAAATGTTTAGTGGTTTAAGACTATTAGGATCATTTAAAGGGCAAATTACTGAGATATTGACCTAGTGGGTTTCAAAAGCAAATGATGATTCTATCAATATTCAACACAAAATGAACATCAGACTCAGTGAAAGGAGTTATATGGCCAAACGTATGTGGACACCTGATCATATGTGCTTGTTGAATACCCCTTTCTATAACTATTGTGTTTTCACACTTAACACAAACACACTCAAACATGTGTGCTTGCTTCTCTATTCTCCTGAAATGGTATCAATATGCATTCTAACAAGAACCCGTGGAGCCGCACAACCCAACATAAAATAGTTCCTTTATACGCAACAAAAACCATGTTTATCAACATATAGTTAGTTCTTCTTTGTTGCTATAACAGCCTCCTTAAGGTGATTGCTTTAAACTTAAAGACATATTTCCAAGTGAGGGTTTCCAGGTACCCACTACACCACTCACAAGAACTACTTGAGCAATTTATTTCAATTATACAACTCTCAAAACAACTCTCAAAACAAGTCTCTAGAGTTTACATGGAATAGTGAAAAAAACAAATAAACATCTGGGTGGCAGTTATGCTGGTGGAAATGTCCTTAAGAACACATTTTTTTAACATGAAAGAGGTTAGAGGAAAATGGCCAGACTAGTTCCAGCTAACTAGAAAGCTACAGTAACTCAAATAACCACGCTTCACAAATGTGGTGAGCAGAAAAGTATCTCAGAATGCACAAAATGTCCTACCTTAACATGGATGAGCTAAAACAGCAGGAGGTTCCACTTCTGTCAGGCAAGAACAGGAACCTGAGGCTACAGTGAACACAGTTTCACCAAAGCAATTGATCTGCATGATACAAGCGTTAATAGTCATCAGTGACATGGCCACACCCACGATTGAGGTCACTGAGACGTCTGTATTTTTTCAAGATGTATATAATAAAAGTCAACTTTCTCAACTTTCTCATGAATGATCTAGTCATAAATACAAAATCTTTACTCAACAAGGTGGTTATCTGATTATGTTAACAAATCAGACAGGCAGCTGAATGCACTGAAGTGTGATACTGGTAATGTAATCAAAGTATTTTACTAGCAGACCGCTATAGTTCAATGCCATTCATCCCCAGGCATCATCTGATAAATAGTTCCTGTGTGGTCATGCTACGTTAAAAAGTGGCTGTCCATCATGAAGCCACTTTGTTAGTTTCACATGAGTGAATAAACTAGCTAGGTAACATTAATTTTGTCCATCTAATGTCAGACTTATAAACTTTCAATGAAAGTTGAAATGCTTTTCTTTCAATTCAGTTTGTGAAAAGGGTTGAAATGCATGTTAAACTGAGGTACCGCTATATATTTTTATTTTCACTGCAAGATTATCCTAGCACTAGTCAGTAACATTTGCATTTAAATATCAATTGACCCTATGTTTACCTTCTTCACTGATGCAGATGAAAATGATAAAATTCAGCATTGGTAAGGGAAGAGATATGGGACAAGATGAGGAGACTGAGAGAAAAAGAAAGAGAGAAGGTGATAGCAGTAAGAGAGGAAGAGCAGGTACTGCACACTGTGCCCAGGAAAGGATAAGCATTATGTCCCTGTGTAGTTCAACACAAACAAAAACTGACCTGACCCCATACAAACAGTGCAGGTCTAAATACCCTATAGGCTCAACTTAAAACCAATGCAAATCTAGCATAATTAGTGTTATAATATAGTATTATTGTTTAAATATATTAATGTATGACACGGGGGTGGTGTGGTGGTTAGCACTGTCGCCTCACAGCAAGAAGGTTCTGGGATTGGCTCCAGCTTCCCTGCGACCCAGATGGATAAAGCGGTATAGATAATGGATGGATGGATAGATGACACATTTTGCTTATGTTTATGTACTGATTGAAACACATTTCTATAATTCAAATACAAATGATGTGCACTCAATCATAAAGATGAAATAAAGTAGGTGGGTATATATATAATACGAAAAAAAAATGGAGGGGGCGTAGGGATGCTTGGTTGGGGCAGGAACAATGAACCCCCTAGCAAGCTCAGTTTTTAGACTGCAACATCTCTGAAACCATGCATTTGGCTATGGTCAGTGACATTATGTTTCAATGGTTTTTTTAGTGTTCCTTAAAAGTGATGTTACAGTGTAGAGTATCATGTGGTGAGCGGTTTGTGCTTTGTAAAGAGTAACAATTAGTATAAGTGTAATGGAGAATAAAATTTATCAGGCAAAGTCAGTGTCAGTGATTGCTGCTTTTTATGATTTATTTCCTAAACGGCCCCTCATAGCTTTTGGGTCTTTCTTAAAATGATTTTAAAAAAATGCAGAAGCATCATAAATGACTGAAACAGGAATCTAAAACCTTCTCTCAGCTTGACAACTGAATGATCTACCTTTGATGTCCCTATTTATTAATTAGGCAATGCCAATCATGATCATGCTGATTGCACTTCATTTAATGATGTAGGACTCACATTATTATTCATGTGATAATTTTCTTTCCCTCAAAGGAAGGATGCACTGAATATCAGCATGTGCACTGCCTCTCCATGCCAGACTTTGATATGTTCCCAGATTCTTAGTTTCTTCAGCTTAAACTTGTGTGGCTGGGCCTAAGTACTTTCAGGCCTCCAGACATTATTGATTAGTCAGCACAATTAGACCAGATAAGCACTTCTCAGCTGAACAGATCGACACAGGCTTTCATTTGATCATTAAGTCTTTGAAACTCCATTCCCATTCATGTTTACATTATCATTACGTTGCCACAATGCCACAATCTTTCATTTTATTTTGAAAATTTCAGACACTGAAATTACAAAAATTGAATTTAACTTTTCACTACACACACAGGCCCAAACATTTTGAGTGTCAAGATGCACAATTCTGAAGCTCTTTACCTCACAGCCGCAGGCCTTACTTCCTTTGTGCGAATGTCTAAAAAGTTACATTGACTCAACAAATCCAGGCCTTTTGCAAGTGCTGCGCTGTTGTTCATAGCCTTTTGTGCTCTTCGATTTGTCTTCCACAATAAGCCTTGTTCAAGGAGAGCTGGGAAAGAGCATTGATTTATACCAGAGAAACAACCAACAATGGCCTTTTGTAGATGATGATCATTTGCACACTTTGGAGGAGCCACGCCTGAGTGGATTTCCCACATCTTTTGTAATGCTTTTGTCTGCACACAGTTTGATGGCCTCACCAGACATTTAAATCTCTTGCCAGATGAAGTATAGCATTTGTGGGAAAGCTACTGGTACTGTACTAGAATTAATAAAGTTTTGTAATGAACTCAAGTTATTGGCATAGTGGAACCATCCAAATGTACAAAAATGCAAAACTAAATAATTACATTGTTAAAGGAATTGTTAAAGCAGACTACAGCATTATTTTCCATTAAATTCTTTAGATCAGAATCGTAATAAAGACAGTTGTGTGAAAGGATATAATTGCAGAGAAAGATGCCTGTGAGCCGAGAGTGGAGGAAAACTTATGAAAGATTAGAATATTTGAAAAGCCTGTCTAGTGATGCAAATTCTCTCTGAATTTTAAAGTGAACATGTGCACTGAATGTGCACTGCTATTATCTCTTATTATCATACAGACCAGCATGCAATGCTCCGCTTTTTTTTACCACCTACGTGCAATAACACTCTTATTCACACATTTTCTTTGACGCACACACATTCATGGTAAAAATGAGTGCCACTAATTTTGATAAAGATGTGCATGAGGTTCTAAAATCCTTTTGTAATACCAAACTATTTTCATGTCTGTAATAAGGGACAATAAAGTAAAAACAAAAAAAATAGATTAAATAGCTTGTGAGTCTTTGCACATGCATAAGACAAAATCTGTTGCTGTTAAGCTTAGTCTTAGGCTGTTGTTTAAAGACTGGTAAATTAAGAATTCTACACGGATATTAAAGAACAAGATCAGAGTTAATCCTTGATCAGAGTTAATCCTCCATAAACACAGAAGACCAACAATTATCTAACTCATTACCTGAGTCTTTCTCTCACACACACACACACACACACACACACACACACACACACACAGAATATAAGCATGCACATTAATGAGTTCTATACTGGCATGGTGTAGGCAGTAAATACTTTTTCACACCACAATTCATTTGATGTCACTGACACAGACTGATCAGCTTTAGAACATGAGTCTAACTCTGAGTCTACGAGCTGAGCGATTCCTTAAACAACATGATCACTGAATTAAGACTTAGATCCAGCTGCCACATCAGCTACAGCTGCTCATGATATTCAGTGTGTTTTATATAAAGAATGTATTATCTGTTCTACAATAATATTGCAATAAGTAAGAAATAAAACATGATAGGGCATGATGATATAGGAAAAATAATTAATGATGAGGTGTGAAGCGAATCATTTTTCTACACCTGCATCTCCTGAAGTGTTTTATTCCTCTTATACTACAGCCATTTGATAACAATTACAAATACAAGCTATTTACTGCATGACCTAACTGTATTCTTGTATTCTTTCATTATGGCATGCACATATTTTCCTGTAAAATTGTCTGTGTGGAATTTTGCCTGTTCTCCGCATATTCACCTTGCTTTTGTCCCAGCTCCCAAAACCATGCTGGCTATACTAAAGTATCACAAAAGGTGAAAGTGTGTGTGTATGGTGAAAATTTATATTTAAAACATTTGAAAGCCTAAGGCCTTTGCACAGAACTGTATGTCAGTGGATTTCATTGTGAATATAACACTAATGGACTGCAAAACTGTAAAACTTTGGCTTATTCTGAGGTTGAGTCAAGCAGGTCTGGAGAAATTGCTTTGCTTTTTGGGTAGGCCAACACATCTCACCATTAAACATAAAACCTAATTTTGGACACAAGATGACCAGGTGTTTTGTAGTAAAATAAAAATTGTTGTATACTCTTATATGGTTCAAGGGCAGGGCAGACACAGGGAGAGACTTTCCTTTTTATTGCCCACAGTACCAATTCTAAGTATCAGACTGGTATATTCTTTCTCCACAAGGTGTTAATGAAAGCCAAAAGAATATAAAATGAAAGGTAAGATTTTGGCCTGGCTGACTGGTCTGTGGTGCCATTTAACCTCAGCATTTACTGCATTTTACAGCGTCTTAAAAAATTTTACAGGGCTGATTTCATTTCCATTATTGAGTGACAAAGAGAACCTTTCAAATCTATGAGGTCTATTTTTAAATCAAACAAAGTGTAGTAAGTCTTTTTTTTCACAAATCCAAACACAGCTCATTAAATCTCATTATTTCCCTTGAGCATATCTTTGGATAATTCGAAGAAAGAACGAATTATATCGTTCATTTCATTATAACCTTTTTTCCCTTTCATAATCCTAATATTTGAGGCAAGATTATAGCACTTCACAACAACAGAAAGTCTTCACAATACATATGAATGTACATCTGTAAGAATGTGTGTCTATAGATCTTTATGTAAACACAAACAGCCCAGTGAAAAATATTTTATATGAAACATTGCTTATTTTTGTAGAAAAGAGTAAGAATAAGGTTCCTCAGTTTACAGCTATAGTCTTATTCATGCAAAGATGTCTTACTGCTTACAGTGATATATATGTATATATTGTGTTTTACTGTGAATTGTAAAACTTGAGTGAATTAAAATATCATGATATAGGATGTTCAGTTGCCTATTGCCTATTAATAAGTTGCTACTTATTAAATGAAGAGCTAAGTACAAAATATTCACAGCTTGTTAAATATTTTAATCATCTTAATTTGTTAATGATAATGAAGGTGGATCTAGTAGACAGCCACTCACTCCAGCATTAAGGAGAGCATGCTTTCAGTTGTCTCCTTATCTCCTTTGTCTGTTATTCAGTTTGGTGTCTTTTTTTGTCACTGATGTTTGTTCTATACTCCTGCAGTTGAAACAGAAGTTTTATAAAGTCCTTCTGTCTGCCTACAAAGACATCTGCAGACTCTATGGACATCTGAACAAAGCTGCAGAGAACTGGGTCAGATTCCACATGTCTGATTGAGAAAGAGGGTGCAACTGAGAGAGAAAGGGAAAGGCAAAATGAAAAATGAAGAGGTTTAACCATTGCTAATATTAAGTACAGGCTGTGGTCTTATATGAACTGTTTCTATAAGTCTATTAAGACTTTAAATATCTTAAGAGTAATAAACTAAACTATAAATCTATAGTATTTTTATCTGTTGCAGTTTGTAAAAACAGTTTGATGTTTTTGTGGGTCTTAGTTTTCCAACATTTAGCACAATTTTCATACATTTAGAGATAAATTCATTCTAAAAACTGTGTTAAGCTTCCTCATATTAGTTCTTGCTGTGTAATTGTTAACTCTAAATGTTAAATCTAAATCTAAATGTTAAACATTAAGTTTAAATGATAAATCTAAATATTAAATCTAAATATTAAATGTTAAATCTAAATCTAAATCATTTAGCCATTTAGATTTAGCATTTAACTTTTAGATTTAGATATAATATTTAGATTTAACATTTAGATTTAGGTAAATGTATGTGGACATCCAATTCCAAAACTATGCAAATTACTATTGATTTGTTATAATACTTAATATAACAACCTTTGCTGTTATAATAAACTCCTCTCTTCTGGGAAGGCTTTTCACTAGGCTTTGGATTGCTGTTGTGGGGCACTGATGTTGGGTCATGTATCCTGGGGTGCAGTCAACATTCCAGTACATCCCAAAGGTGTTTAGTGAGGTTGAGGTCAGGGCTCTGTTCAGACCACTCAGGTTTTACATTCCACACTTGGTAAATGTCTTCATTTTAAATGGATCTTGTTTTCTGCATGGGGCATTGTCATGTTGGAACATGTTTGGGCCTCTTAGGGTTTAGTGAAAGGAAATCTAAATATTACAGCATACACAGGCATAATATACAGTTTTGTGCTCCCTACTTTGTGGCAATAGTTTAGGGAAGGCCCACATGTTTGGCCATATAGTGTGTGTCAGAAAACAAACACTGATTTGTGGACTGGGCAAACACTGAAATAGCTCAGTTTCCCCAAAGACATTATAGTGTGGAGTGTAATTATATGAGGCAGGTATGAATGATGGCTGCATTAGCTGATTTACATTAACTGACACTTAGCTAGGTGGCTAATTATCATCCTTTGGTCAACAAAAACCCAACACAACCCATTAAAACAAAGCCAAGAATCTGTGCCTCAGATATACTGCACTGCACTATACAGCTGAGCTGAAGTGATTTTCACCCATATATACACTCTTGTCCACAGCCCCAATCAAGCACATTACATCTGAGAGAGTGAAAGACACCAAAGCATCAAGTGATTACTGTTTCCATGATTACAAGAGTGATGTATTTTTCCATGGTTGTAGATGGACGTAATTTAGAACCTCATGGTTCAATCAGTGAACCTCATGGTGAATCAGTTATAACAGGTTTTATATTATTGCTAATAATCAAATGCTGGGATACCCTTGAACATATACATTTGAGCCTCGGACATTGGCACACACTCAAGATTAGAGCATGAATATTCAGCTATTGATTTTCATGTATTTATAATAGCAGAGGGAAATTTGTATTTTGTGCCTTTTAACCTGCCAATGGTGTCTCCTAAATACTATACTAACCGAGGACTTTATCAGGAACTCCTGTCCATCTTTTCGTCCATGCAATTGTCTAATCAGCCAATCATGTGGAAGCAGTGAAATGCACAAAATCATGCAGATACAGGCCAGCAGCTTCAGGTAATGTTCACGTTCACCAAAGAAGAATGTGATCTCAGTGATTTGCACGAGGCCATGGCATGGCATTATTGTTGGTGTCAGATGGGATGGATTGAGTGCTTCTATAAGTGCTGATCTCCTTGGATTTTCATGCATAGCACTCTGTACGGTTTACTCAGAATGGTGTAATAAAGAAAGAACATCAGATCAGCAGCACTTTTGTTGACAGAAACACCTTGTTGATAAGAGAGGTTAATGGAGACTGGCCAGACTGTTTCAATCTTAAAGAAGGCTTCAGTAACTCAGATAACCACTATGTACAATTATGGTGAGCAGAAAAGCATCTCAGAACAACACACTGAACCTTGTGGCAGATGGACTACAACAGTAGAAGACTACAGGGAATGTTTTCTCTGCACACTTTGGGCCTGTTAATACAATCAATTATCACTTGAATGCCAGAGTCTATGCAGTCTATTTGAGTATTGCTGCTGACCATGTGCATCCCTTGATTTTTGTTCTCCCAATAAATGGAGTGAATGTCCACATGTGATGCAGAAATTTGTTCACAGCAATAATGACAATACAAAATTAATCCACGAATTAGGACCAGGATTGCTAAATATGTCACAAATATTTCAATATAATCATATTCAGTGTATTTCAGGGAGGAATTTTCCTTTATGTTAGCTATGTGTGTTTATTAATTATTAAATATATCATGAAATAATGTAATGATTATAATGATTTTTCAAAACCTTAGCTGTTATTGCTTGCATCATCTGCAATGCTGTCTTAACTGAAATAAATGAGAATAAAGTCAGTCAAACGAAAGGGCAATCCGGCTGTTTAATTACAATGACAGTTAACCTATAAAGTCACTTTATATTTGCATATGTCATTATATGGTATCATGATAATAATCTTCAGTGCCAACATTATCCTGGTCAGGGCTGTAGTGGATCTGGAGCCTAGCTAAGGAACACTGGGTGTGAGGCATGATTACACTTGTTCACACCTTGGGCCAATTCACCTACCAACATGTTTTTGGAAAGAAACTAGAGAACAGTGAGGAAACCAACACAGACATGGGGAGAATATGCACATAAACGCCACACAGACAGTGCCCCGAGCTCAGGATAGAACCAGCGACCTTAGAGCTGTGATACAGCAATGCTACCCACCGCCCTATAAATAAATTCATGAGTCAATATTGTGATCTTATTGCTGTGACGCAAAAATCCAAGTGAAAGCTGTCATAACTGTCTGAATGCCAGAGTTCTATCATGGGGAGACATGCAAACATTTTATTACAAGTGCCTTATATAAGAAAATAACAGCTCACTCATCCAGAGACATCTCATGAAAGATTTGTCTACAGTTTTTCTACAGTTTTTCCTTTGGTAACAACAACATGAACAACAAAATCAATATTTCAGAAAACACCACAAAAACACATGATGCCGTGCATCTATTTTGTGCGATGAAAAAGCAATAATGAGTATTTGCTGAGTTTCCTAAACATACTAAACTGGCAGAGATCTGATATTTTAGGAGAGAGTTGTGGATTTAATTGTGGATTTGTCAAATAAGATTTAAAAAACAGTTACTGCATGCATTGCTGCTTTGTGTGAATTATACAATGTTTGGAAAATCCCAACATAATAATTTAGTCTATCTGAGCTTCTTTTCTGCGAAAACTGATGCATAATTTATGCTGACATTTCCAAGTTTTAATTGCTGTTGATTAAGTACAATTTTAGTGGCAGTTATCAAATATGTTATTAAATATGGTCCAATCCTGGTGTGTGTGTTTTGCAGATGGCCTTTTCGTATATTAGGTATCATTCTCCTTAATTGCCTAATTTCTTTGTCTTTCTTTCTTTCATTTCCTCAGGTTTTAAGAATACTATCAGTTAAAAATCTACAACGGAGGAGTCTGTATGAATTACATGTCGAGGTGGAATGACAAGTCAAGGCTTTTTTTGTAGTTCTTATTTATGTGCTCGATGAAGAGGTAGGTCTTCCGTCTTTGTTGTGAGACTGACTTATTCAGACAGCCAGGGGAAGTTCATTCCACCATGTGGTTGGCAGTACTGAGAAGAGTCTTGAGAGATGGTGGATGAGTAGGTGGGTCAGTTTGAGCTGGGGAAAACCTAATAGTGAGATGCAGTTTTCCAATTTCAAGATGAAAAGGGACAGAACAAGCATCTGAGTGGCAGAGAAGGCTGTTCTGATGGACAGAACTGCACTAAGGTTATTGTCAAATGATGTGATCTGAGAGTTCTTTGGGGAAATTGCAAGCTATTGACTTAGGAATGCATCCAGGGATATAAAGTAACTCAGTCTTGCTGGGATTTAGTTTCAACTGATGATCTGCCATTCATGAAGAGATGTCTATCAAATATGCCGAAAGGAGAGGATGAGTTGAGTGTCATCAGCATAGCAGTGGGAAGAAAAAAACATGTGAGGATATTACCTCACTGAAAGAGCATAGTGGGACACCACTGGTGTGCCTGCGTGATACAAATATGAATCCCCACCGTGTCCATTCTTCCAAGTCATAATGGGCCACTAAGTCCTCACTAAGTCATGAGGATGGAAAGGAGAACCTTGCAATTAACAGTATCTGCTGGAAGGTCAAGGAGGATGAGGACCGTTGACAGTTTGACTGATCTTATGAGTACTATGTCTCTCAGTAACAGCCTCAATGATGGTTTCTGTGGAGTGTGCTATGCCAGGCTAGTTAGAATCTCAGAAGTCATTCTGGGCAATAAAAAAAACAACTGGTTATGCAAACATGTTCAGGAATTTAAATAAGAAGGGAAGGAAGTCATACAAGCTTGCTGATATCTGAAATATGTACTGTGGGCTTAATAGCAGTAAGATCAAGCCTTTTTTTACTTTTACTTTTTACACTTTTTCTTTCTGTCCCTGTCTTTCTCTTTCTGTCTCTTTAGAAGTCACATTACCATTTGTTTTTGATTACACTAATTATGATAAAACGTTCTGTCCTAATTTGATGATGATGGGGTTTCTGCACTAATTTTCCATCATGTCCAGATTTGAGGAAAGCTTGAAAAACAAGGGTTTTTCAGCATTTACTTGACAATAGAGGAGAATATTTCATGTATGCGCTTTCACTGAGGTATATCAAAAAGTAAGTCATTACATTAATCATTAAACATTTTCCACCACATTTTCTGGGTTTCTCAGACTAAAACTAGAGCACATTTTTCTTTTCATTTTTTACAAACCTTTCCTCATGTCTGCTTGTTACCTTGGTTACCAGATTGGAAAAGTGTTTCTCATCCAAAAGGCAAGACAGCGCTGTTTATTGATCACTAATCAGACTGTCAAGAATAGTGGTTATTGAATTTCTGAGGCATGAGATAATCATGTCATGGAAAACATGTACGTTAGAGAGTAGCAGTGGTGGTTTGTCAATGGGGGTGCTGGGGCACTTTACATTAATTATACACTGCAAAATAAGTTATAAAATTAAAAAAATTGTTTACTTGTACAATGCACCTGGTAGTCTGTCAGTGCCAGTCAGCATTCATTAAAAATGATTTCCAAATTGTGTTTGTTTAATTTCTGTGTGAATGCTGTACATATCCTTCCTGATTAAGGATGCAGGCCAAATGAGTGTCTATATATGGCCTTAACCTTTTGCAAGCAGGATGCGAGTCCCCCGCTTATGAGAAGCGGTGTTGGGCTGGCTGGCTGTGGTGTAAGTAATGCCTTCACGCGTTCCTTGTTTGCTATTTCAAAGTGTGAGCACCAAAGCATTGTGGATAATGATGGGGTAGAACAGGCCTAAAACACCGTTCTGAAAAATGCAACATTTTTTTGGGAGGCTTAGCATTTTCTATATACAAGTTCAAGAACATGCATTTTGTGTATGACTCTTCCAGTGATTAAACATAACCATTTACAGGAGACATTTTAATTTTTGAATAAGAAGCTTAAGTTTTTAAAGCAAATGTCAGTCCAATCTGATTAATACATAATTAATATGTCCTTTAAAGGTTTATATTAAACATGTGACATTTGAAACTGTGTCCCCAACTTTTTTTATCACTAGCTGCCACTGGAGAATAGTCACTGAGATTAGAGTCATTGAGATTAGCCATTGAAGTTATTTAACATATAAATTATTAACTAACTTAAACTTAAGTTAACCATAACCAAATGTATGGTTTGTCTTCTCACATGAAGTTAGAAGTGATCTTGATGGGCAAATGAAGAATGGTATTGGTTAGCTGTTAGTGCTACAGAATTGCAGCCAGACTCATTGAGGAGGACAAGAAAGTGAGTCCTTGACATGGACTATGGGCTGTGAAGTAGAAAACATTTCATCTTTTCATGGTCAGAAAAGGAAAATTATTTGTTTGTGTACTGAACAACCTGGATGAATCTTTGGTGACATAAAAACATTAGGTAAAAAGGGCTCAATTTCACCATAGAGTTCAGAAGCCAAGTAAGCAAGCTAAAACTGTATGCGATGTTTACAAGTTAGTGGAGAGCTGTCAATTTGAAACAAGTAGGGAAAAAACATAAGGGAGAAATGTGATCTCTCCTTATAGACATGGCAGGGCAGGCTACAGAAAAAGACTACATGCAGTGTCCAGGAGCTTACACATTTCAAAGAGCAGATTCAAAGAAGGAGTTTCAGATCAATCCACATCAGCGACAGCAAACCTGGAAAAACAAAGGACACCCTTGATCATAAGTGTGCCTGGTGCTGCAATCCCACAAGTACAAACCAAGGATGATGACACAGTGTGAGCTTCAGAATGCATATTATTTAAGAGAAAAAAACAACTCGCTGAACTAATGCAGGACTGTCAGTCAGAATGTTACCTTAAAGCTATCTGGAAACCTGTAGTAGTGTAAAAAAAAAAAATCAGGACCACACTAGTAGTATTCATGATAGATATTGCTGATGAGATCAATGAAAGGTCTTTCCAAAAAAGCTAAAACTAAAATATGAATGAGAGAACTCTAGTACAGCACTAAACATTTTGTTACATTGCATTAGACATTTTAGTATTAATGTGACAAAGAAAATCAGACAATATGACCTTGTATATAATGATAAAAACCCAACAATAACCATTCTTCTCAGCAGTATGGCTCCATCTGAAATGAGCTGCATTGAAAAAAGCAGTTCAGTGTTTGGGGAGCACAAAACATTAAAGGCTGAAGATACATATCAATGATGGCACTGAGCCATATGTTGTCAACACGGCCTGTAGAGTTCCATAGCTTTTGCTCCCAAAAGTGAAAAAGGAATTTAGCAGAAGAGAGGATTTTTCTTTTTTTTTGGAGAAAGTGAATGGGCAAGGAACATAGTAAGTGCTGCTTATGCTGGATATTCAGTCAACTTTAGTTTGAAATTAGTTTAGCTCTAAAGTGTGGAGGATAAGATCTAACAAATAAACAAACAAACAAACACACACAAAAAAAATACCAATTAGTATATACAATATGTGCAAAAAATAACTAAATAAATGAATAAATAAATGTACAAATAAATTCTAATATCAGTAGTTCTGTATTGAGACATAAGCTCATTATTTATTTTTTTTGCATCACTAAATTATTTAAGAAATATTTAAATTATTTAAGAATTCGCACTCGCTCGCTACCAAATATCGGCAAGTCTGTGTATCGCCGTAGGCACAAGGGTGAGTGCCGTAGCTAATCGCAACAGAACCAATATTCAATATATCTACATGACTGCATACTCACACTAGTTCCTTTGGGATTAACTAGAAACTTTGCACCCCCAACCTTACTAATGCTTTTGTGGCTGAATAGATAAATCCCTACTGCTGCAATCCAAAAACATGGGGTTTATTATACAAAGAGGGACTAATTCAGGAATGGAATGTTCAGCAAGCACATATGGATGTGATAGTCAGGTGTCCACAAACATTTGGCCATGTAGTCTATCAAGGTGCCTCATTATCTGCATTGGCTTCTCAGTATCAGATTCTGATGCCTTGTTCCAACAACAGTCCCTCAACTAATGACTGCATAGAGAGATTTAGAAAACCTATCATAAATGTTTAGTCTGAATTATTTAATATTTTAGGTCAAGACTGAAGACTGTACTGATGCATTACTGAAAGATTGAGCTACATATTGCAAGTATTAATTGCACCTATTTTGTGTTTTGAGTGAGCTGAATAGGCTACATTCTCCCAATGTTAATATCATTGAGGTAAGGTGCCTAGGATAGCAGTAATTATAATTCCATGGTATGAGCTAAGCATTGCATAAACACATGGACACTGTTGTGAAAGCACACTACAAACACCATCTTCATATGTTCTCTGCATTCTTCTTCTATCCACAAACCCTTCACTCATCACAGTCCTCCTCAGCCTGGGATGCTCTATCTGACTCAGCTAAAAAAACAAATGGTGCTATGGATTATTTATTAAAGTCAGAGGTCAGTCATGAATAACCAACCATCCATCCATCTATCCATCCATTATCTATACCACTTATTTAGCAGGGTCGTGGGGACGCTGGAGCCAATTCCAGTCATGAATATGTGAAATAAAAAGAAGAAATAAATAAGGAATGAAAGATGCAAAAATGATTCAAATAGCAAACCAAGCATCTGCTTATTTTTTAGTTCTACAACTTAAGATATTCATGATGTTGTTATTATAAAATGGCCAAACCCTGAAGAAACCAGAGGGCTAATGCTGTGTTCTGTGGTGAGTGCTTGATTTAAGTGAGCTTTACATCTAATATGTGTTGGTTAAGGCTTGATTGGATTTTCCATTTATGTTTCATTTCAATCTGAGGTTAAGAGCCTTTCTTTACATTTATGTCACGATAACAGAAAATGTTAAGCAGCTATAATCCATGGAACAGGTGGGTGCTTGTTGTTGTGTGTGAGAAAGTGATGTTCTATGAAGGAGAAATGTCTTTCATAAAATTGGTTTTAAAGCCTGCCATGGCACAGAGGGGAAATGAGAGATTTAGCAAGATGTAGCTGATCTGATAGAGGTCAACATAAATCCTGTACCTAGTGACATTGATACAGTTTCATCCAGGAATCTCATCATAAACACCCTATCCTCTGGCAGACAGGCCAATATTACTGTTTATTAGAAAGCTCTGTTTCAGAACATATGTAGAGATCTGTGCTCTCATAGGAAATGTAGAGGCACTTACTATATTACTGCTTTTTATATGAATGTTGGCTGTAGTCTATCAGGTGAAATTTCTAATAAGCAGTGAAAATTTTTGCACAACCCAGTTGGAGAAACAGAAGCTGTGACCAGCTAGTGATACTAACTCTTGATAAATATACTGAAGAATGCTATCCATATGCATTTGCACAGTGTCAGAATGCATAAAATGTGAATTAAGACATACCCTTCAAAAATATAATTGTCTTACTGATATATGCACAATTCCTGTTTTTCCCTCTATATTATATGTATATGTAGGCTCTCTTTCTCTCTCTCTCTCTCTCTCTCTCTCTCTCTCTCTCTTTCTCTCTCTCACACACACACACACACGCACACACGCACACACACACACGCACACACGCACACACACACACACACACACACCCCAAACCAAACATCCCAGTTCTCCCAGCCTAATTATGGGGCCATGTAAATGCACTCCTTAGGGAGATTATATTGCTTGATTTCTGACAGGTAGAAATTAGATGCCTAATGGAATGGAAGCTTTTTACTCAGGATGGAAAAAATGAAATGCACTTTTTAATTTAGCAGCCCCTTAAATTAGATTTTAATTTGGAGAGCAACATGGAGGAGCTAATAGACTGAATCTGCTTGGCTTTGACTCAGGTCTAGTGTGTGTGTGTGTGTGTGAGTGTGTGTGTGTGTGTGTGTGTGTGTGTGTGTGTGTGTAAAACTGTTGGGAAGTCTATTATTAAGCTTCTCAGAAGCCATTCCATTTCATAATATATGCATAATTGCACTTTATTCAAAATTTTTATCGCTAACTTAATCATGTAATTCACATACCACTGAGGTCAAAATAAGAGCTCCTGATTAAACATCATAAATTTGTCACTCGGCTTGGCCAACGTTTTTTCAAGCTAACCTTTGTTTGGCCTTGTCTTCATATCCAAACTTTTATGCCTCCCCAGTTTCTGTCCAATTTCCCATGCAGCTTTTCTGTCTAATTTTGAAGAAATTTCTTTTTGCTCAACAAATTTGTTCCAACACACATTATGTATTTTAGCATGGTTTTTAGAAGTACCATAGTGCAAAGTAGTGTTGTTGTTATTAAAGTGTTAATAAAGTAGCACTATTGACCATTATGTTTTAATGACAAGGTTAGAAAAAAAATTATTAATTTAAACAGATAAGTTCATAAAAACATAAGTTTTTAAATCATTAGCATTAGGATAATTTTAAGAACATAACAGACAGCAATGCAATGTCCCACACAATTCTGTCCCAGACACTTTATTGTTCTTCCCTTAAGTATACCCCCGTTTATGTGTAATTTGTAAACATTATTTTGGCTTCCTTGCTAATTAGCTTTGACTTCTATGATAATGCACAATTATATTTATCAATACAACAGATTCACCAGCACAGTTAAACAAAAATGAAAGACATAAAAGAGTGAAAATAAACTTCCTTCTTGTTGAAGTCTGATAAAACTGATTATTGATTGTACACTGGAACTCACAATGACAACTTGAAAAACTATATATTATCATTTAGGAAACACATTCAAAATAGGACATATGCTAATCTTACACATTGCTGTTAATCTAGTGCATGTTTTATAAGCCTCCAGCTGGGCCATTACATTGTGTTGCTGGCCAGCTGCGCTGCTGAATTCTTATGTTTAATTAGTTTTAACCATTGACTGTAAAAAAAAAAGGATGATGTGCTCCTGTTGAGTCTCATTCTATATAAATGAAGCCAAAATATATTGTTGGCAAATTTGCAGCCAGATTGTGCACAGTAGAGACTTTCTCCTCCTTGAGTTTGCGCAGTAGAGCTGAGAGGCTTCTTTGTTAGCCCGGTCTCCTTCTCTGGAAATGATTAGACGAACACAGTCACATTATCAAATTTTCTTTATTACATCTATTCAGAGAGCTTAAATAGTTTCAGCTGGAGATATTTCATTAATACAAATGTATGTAGGAAAGACATTTATCACATGAACTGGAAATTTGCTGAGAGATGGAGGTGACTAATGCAGAAAGAGCCAGCAGTGAGCTCACCAGGGTAAGTTAAAACTCATTATTTGGTATGTATGGTTATTGCTTGGTTATTCCAAGCAAACTGTAAACTAACTACAAATAAAATCAATGCTTATGTTATTGGTAGTGTGTGTTCACAAATGACAAATGGCTCTTGGCCAAATTTTGATTTCTATATGTTCTACGTTCTATGCTTTAATATAAATGGCTAACAGTTTGTATTTCTGCATGTGCCCAGAGTAGCTATATGATGATAAATTGTGTGGTGAGGTTAACAGGTCTCTTTGGGGGAAGGCTTTCAGTCATGTATCCATGCCTTCTTACGTTATAATAGAATAATGTTTTAAAAACTAATTTCTGTGGGGGAAATAAAAAACAATTGCAGATAACAGTATAGGAAAAACTACCTCACTGTAGATGGAAAGACAGTTTAGATGAGAAAAGTGACATGGAACATAGTTTTATCATTGAAACGTAAAGTGATGGGTGGGCTAAAATTGTACTGCAGCCAGCCAGCAGGGGCGCCAGACCTGTGAGGGCTGCACTTTTTAAATGTGATTTGCTGTTAATTTTTTATACAGTCCATGGTTTTAAGTAGATAAAAATGCAGAAATATGCATCCTTACAAGGAAAAGAAAGTCACATTACCCTACAATTTATTGGCTGCCCATTAAGCTCATGGCATTTAAAGTGCTGGAATATCTTGCTGATCTCTTGAAGCTGTATGGCATGTCCCAAATATTTTGCTTAGGCAACTTTTTTAGTTCCACTGTATTAAAAACATACTTGATTAACCTGGCTTTGTAATTTTCGTGCTTTTCCATGATAAGTAGTCATGTTTTAGTCAGATTTATTTTCTAATTATTACATGCTTGTATATTGTTTTATTATTGGGATTTATCAGGGATATCATATATTTAAAAATGTTGTCACGTTATTGTATGTTAAAGCACGTTGTTGTTTGTGATTATTGTTATTGTTGTTGTTGTTATAAAGGCCAGTCTGTTATGTCCACTTGGCAATCAATACATTTTTTTTTTTTAAGAAACAAGAAAAGCACATTCCCTGAGATAAACCTGCCATTGATGGATGTTTTTTTCCAACTGGGGGAATGAGTAATGTTAGCAAATATATTTCAGAGGAAAAGGAAGTTGGCACTACTTGGTATCTTGAGATCTGGAGGTGAAAGCAGAGAATTTCAAAACATGATGTGAGAGAGTGTGATAGGAGACAAGAGGAGTGCTGTGTTATAATATCAGAAGTTTCTCAGCCTGCAGTGAAGCTCAGAGTATGGCACAGCTGGGAAGATAACTGCAAGTGAGCAGATCCCAGATAGCCAATTCAATAAGGACTAGGCAAATGCTTGATCGTTCTATGGGGTCCACCTCTTTCAGTTGCGGAGGGGTCAAATACAGTCTTTTGTGCTATATATTTTGTGCATTTACTCGTTCAGTTTACAGAAGAGTCTAGATGACATGATAAAATGAGTCACTGAGGCCTTTTAGTAGGGGAGACTGGGGTCAGCTGTAACAATCACTGTGTCTCAATTCACATACTTGTGTACTTACACTTGCTATTTTGAGTACATAAGTACAGTCACACTGAGAATTATAGCAACTTGTAGTGCGCTAAGAGTACTCGAATGGTGTACTCAAAACACTGCACACTTCACAACCTCAGTGGCTGCCATCCTGGCTACGCAACGGAAGTGGAGGGACCTTCTGTGTATTTTCAGCCTGTTGGAGGAGGGCATGTTGTAGACACAGATGGCAGCATAATTTCCACGGTCTGTGAGGTATCTATGCACACAAGTGTGTAAAACTAAAAAACGCTTAACAAGGTGAGCAAAAAGCCAGCAGATATTTTTCAGTTGGTGATGTGACAATCACACTCAAATGGTGAAGTCATCATTTCCTGTAAGTACACAACTTGCCATGTTTGATTTGAGACTATACAAGTAAGTACATAGTATGCAGTGTGTACCACATGGAAGTGTACTAACGGAAGTAAATGCATTGAGATAGATTAATGTTTTCATTCCCTATTGACTTCCCTCTGTATTAACTGTGCGTAAGAAGAATCAGGAATTGAAGAGGAAGGCTGTTCACGCAGTGAGAAAAGGCAGAGTAGGTGTTTTTTTTGTCTGTGTGTGTGTATGGCTACATTCACATTGCCATGCTGAAGTAACTCAAATCTGATTTTTTACCTTATTGTGACACAGGTCTGATCTGTTCAGGTCTATGTGGACACTCAAATCTGATCTTTTCAAATCAGATTTGAGTCACTTTCATATGTGGTACTAAATCCGATACGTATCCGATTTGCAGCCATGCGACCTGAATGAGACGCTTAGATCGGAATTCATACATCTTTTTGCCAGTACACATGCGCTGTGCGCTGATAGTGTCATCATCAGCCAGCACTGTGTTCTGGAGATTTGTGTTATCTATCGAGATATTATACTTAATGGTTGCGTATTAGGTTTAAAGTTAAGGTTGTAGGGTTAAAGTTAAGCTTTAAGTGTTAGGGTTGAGGTTAGAGTTTAGTTAAGGGCTGTGGCTAAGTTTATTCTCCACTATTGGCAGCATTTATTTGAGCTACAGTATCAAGCTAGCACAAATCATCATAACACCGGCAGCGCAGCAAAACAATACTGGAGCAGAGCTAAAACCGATGAGCTGTTTATCCTCCAGAGCACAGTGTGATGCATAAATTAGCTACTAGCGTGTCCATACCGTCGATTTTAATACCATGAGTCGTATCACAAATATGCTTTTGTTGTTGTTGATGCAGGACTAGTGCAAAATCACTGTGTGCATGCGTTCCGTTTCGGGGGACAGGTGCATTCTCATTGAAGTTAGATACAGGTCACTTGTAATTATGAATGTTAACCGTCACAATAGGCAAATCTGATCTGAGCAAAAAATCGGAATTGAGCAATGAGGGTTGCAATGTGAACGTAGCCAATGTGTGTGTGTGTGTGTGTGTGTGTGTGTGTGTGTGTGTGTGTGTTTATTGCACGCTGTTTTTAATACT
>JAQMYM010000020.1:3632990-3654123 GCA_030014255.1 Parauchenoglanis ngamensis | reverse complement strand
CCACCCACACCCACACCCACACACACACACACACACACACACACATTTATCTTACTATCCTTGTGAGGACCTTCCATTGACATAATTATTAATGCTGCTAATTAATGCTATGCCTGCACATAAATGGCTCATTTAACTTTTCTTATTATTGTTTAAAAAATACTTTCCTTCTAAGAACCATCCAAATGTCCTCACAAGGTCAATACTGTCAGATATTACTATCTTTGTGAGGACATTTTGTCTTCATAAGGGTATACAAACGCACGCACAAACACACACAAATTTTCCCTTGTAGGGACCAGAAAAATGTCCCCATGAGGTAAAAATAACAGGTTTTTAATATAAACAAGGTCCACACACACACACAAACACACACACAATCGCATGCACACACATATCTGTCTAGCTTTATTCGTGAGGACCTTCCATTGACATAATTAGTAATACAGCTAATAAATTAGCTAACCTAACCTCACCAACCAAAAAATTTTTTTTGCTCTTTTATCTTTTTAAGTAAGCAATTTGGTAAAAAAAAAAAAAAAAAAAAAAAAAAAAAAAAAAATTTAACAAAAGGTAATTTTACTTAAAAAAACCGGCCATATGTTCCCACAAGGTCAAATCTCAAATTTTTGTGTCCTTGTAGGGACATCTGGCCCTCACCAAGAAATAAAAACCTGCCCACAGGACAGACACACACACACACACACACACACACACACACACACACACACACACACACAATGGCTCAGTTCTGTTTGCAGATCTGTGGATCTAAATTTCCCCCAAGCACTTCTGTGTCTCTGAACAAGCATTATCTTTCATTCAGATTTAACTTAGAGTGTTATTGCTTAGAGATTGCATGTCACTAATCGATCACAAATGCACACATATTAAAAGACGAGCAGCATTTCTGCAAAAGTGTGAAAGAAGAAAGCAGTGGCTGATTCTGTTTCAGTGGCTAAGGTTTATTTGTAAAGCAAGCAGAACAATTAATTCCAATACATAAAACAGAGAAACTGGTCTATTTGTAGTGTTTTAATACTGTATACATTACTAATATGATGAGCTTCAAGCTGTTGAAAAAAAAAAAAAAGACTGCAGATAATCCTAAGAATCTATTCCCTATTTAGTTGTTCCCAAATTGAAATTCTTAAGACGTTCATTAGAATAAAGTATGTATTAAACAGTTACATGCAGCTTCCCTAATGAGAAAAGCAAACTGAATATGTGTAAAATGATAATTATCTCTTATAAGAATAAAACCTTTTAGGCCACTGCTGGGAAATGTATTAATGTGCTGATTGAAGAAGAAAAGCAATTCTATTACACACTACCTGTGAATAGTGCTATAGGAGGTGAGGGTGTAACAATCATCCTCCCAGCATTACAGTTTTTGATAGGTTCTTCTTGTTACTGTTAATAATTAGAGTAAAATGAACTAAACTACTTTTCCAAGTTATTCGGTTTACCATGTATACATTCCAAGTAAAAAAAAAAAAAGAATGAAAAAGAAAAAATTTACTGGACATTTTTTAAAATTTAGAAAAACTAATCATCATCATCAATACCCCTATAGGATGAAGTAGATTTTAGTAAATAAATAGAGTATTTCAGTATGTTGTTATCACTATATATGGTCATATCACACTTGAAACTCCTCAAATGCCAGTAAGGTGAGAAATAAACAAGTCTTACCTTGCTGAAAGGAAGGTTAAATTGAAAGGCCTCAAATCAATCGACTGATGCCTGTTACAAGTCTTTCATATGGATATGAGCATGTGTAGAAGGGAGAAAGGAAGAAAGAAGGAAATTTACAAAAAAGTAGTTAAATGAAAGAACATGGTTATTAACGAAAGGTTTCCAAAGACTTAAAGGTACAGGGTATAAATTTCCTTAAAGAAAAATTTAATACTTTTAATACTTTTGGTCTATTTTCAGAGTTTTCTTCAATACCTACCTCCTGCTAGTGGTGCTATTGGGAATTAGCCATGGCTAGATCACTACCTATAGAGAGCAGTGCAGCAGTGCTTTATTCCTTTACTCTCTCCAGCTTTCTCAGCTCTTCATCTGTACGTTCTGCTCAAACAGATCCGCATCAACTTCATGCTAATATTTCAATCAATGCCACCATGCTTCTCATTTCATAGATCACTAACTAATGGAGTCACTCCTATAACTCAGCACAACAGTGTTCTATAGCTGCTGCTTACTACTTTAATAAACTCCTGGATTTATGTCTATAACATTAAACATCACTGGAAAATGGTAAGGGATAAAAGGAGTTCTTGATCTTATTTTTATAACAAAAATCTAACAACAAATACTGACCTCTGTCTTTTATTTTTTAATTCATTGATTTTTTTTAAACACCATTGTAATTGTGCTAGTAATGTCCTCTTGTGACGTCAGAGTGGCAGACAACCATTAACTTCTTTAATTAAAATGTACATTTTCTTTTACTTTTACCTCTTCCTATTTAAATCTTCAAAATCTCTTCCTCTCTCATCAAGCCAGTGATCCAGTGCTCGTACACAGCCCTGGCTCTGTAAATGGGGAAACAAAGAAAGTGGCTCGGACCAAGACACACAGACTATATTCCAGCCAATCAGTAACAGAGGGTGTATTCCATCCAATCACAGAACAGGGGGAAGGGATTAAATAGCATCATATAAAATTAGTTTCTCACATGAAAACATAACATTAATTTTATCAGTTAAAACATTTACTTATTTTACTTAGAAAGTAACTTTTAAAAGTAAAAAAAAAGACTTTCACTTGAGTACATTTTGGCTGTATAGTTCCACTTTTATTTGAGTAAAAGTTTGACACATTATCTATACTTTGAATTTTACAGTATAATTTCTCACTACTTTTTCCACTCCTGGTGATCGTTTTTCAAAGCGGAAAAAAAAGGTCCACTTCATTAAAGAAAAAAATCACAGTGCAATAGACACTAAAATACCCAGCATCAGCAAACACACTTCAGACTTAACACATTTCACACTGTATCATTCGGATGCACTTCAGCATCACCACACATGCCCCTTTGCTTCTCACTCTCTCCTTCATGCTCACTCTTTCTTATATGCAACTTCTGACAGCACATTCATCACCTTCTCTATTTTTAGTGTTTTAATTAGCTCTGAACTTAAATCTGCTGTCACTGGGCCTTTGCTGCTCACAGTGCTCATGTCAAGGGGCACTCATGCATGAGACCAGATCAGAGTGAGTGTGTGCATGTGTGGAAGATGGGGGCACTTTATTAGAGGCATGTGTACCTGAACAAAATGTACTTGTTAGGTAAGTCCTGATTAATTAGTTATCCCTCTTGCCTATCTCCATTCATCCCATGTTATTTGCTTCTATCTCTCCAGCAACTCTTCTCTCGTTATTCTTTCTTTTCCCTTTCCCTGTCATCACTCTCTCAAAGGCATAAACTCTGATATGTTTTCTCACATGTGTGCCTCAGTGAATACGAGCTGTTATCAGCAGATGCTGAAGATCGTTTGCTCCCTGCGAGTAGGAGACATGAACTAAACTCAAGCATCCTGCTGTGCTCATGGGCTAAAGAATGCCAGAAAGAAAGAAAGAAAGAAAGCAATGACAGAATGAGCAGAGTTTGTTTATGCAGCTGGCATATGTCTTCTTTATGTGACTGTGGCAACCAGAGAGAATTAGATGCAATATGTCGGTCCTGCTGACAGATCACTGCTTCAGTACGAGGCACTGAAGTGAAGTTGGGTAATGTACCTAATGGAGCTACTGTGCTCAGTGACATTTAATCCTTTGAAGATCACCAAGTGAGTGGGGAGTGTACTTACTTGTGAGCCAGACACACTGCATAACATGGTTCAAGGGGCAGTTGTCTTTGCAAAGATGACTTCAATTTAGAATACATTTTTTAGTTAATTGCAGTAAATCTAAACTGTAATTAAAACACAACTAGTGCTTTACTAGTGGACTATAACTGACACTTACCTTGAAGCATGTGCAGTAGCAGAGAAAAAAAGCCTGCTTCTTCCCAGCAGAAAATGGGTTAAATAGGTACGACACAATGTTAATTAAGTGAACTGCAAGCATTTGAAAAGCCAGTGTAATGAAGTCATATCACAGATACCTCGGGGCCAACCTTTCCACCACCAGGCCAACTGAGATTTTTTTCTCTCTGTAATATGTGCACAAACACTGGAATGTGCCTGCTCACACAGAAAAAAAAACAGCGTGGTTGAGCCTTCAGGCTGAATGCATGATTCACTCTGCTGGTATAATTAATCCCTACATTATGCATAATTGGTT
This sequence comes from Parauchenoglanis ngamensis, assembly GCA_030014255.1. Lineage (NCBI taxonomy): Eukaryota > Metazoa > Chordata > Actinopteri > Siluriformes > Auchenoglanididae > Parauchenoglanis > Parauchenoglanis ngamensis. The sequence goes on along the minus strand of JAQMYM010000020.1, from coordinate 3,649,827 downwards.
GTAGAGTTAGTTAAGCATGAATTGAGGGGCAAGCTATTATCTGATAGCAAAGGGGCTAGTAGTCTTCGTCTAATTGTTCCAGCAACTGCTTGATTGTGTTTCCTTTTGTCCTTTAGTGTTAAATCTTATAAATGCCATATTTGAAAGATCATCTACATTGTGCTCAACATGAAAAATCACATGGTTTATAATATGAGTTCCTTGTTGTGAATTCCCTGGTTTTTAATGTGAGTTTCTCAATCGTATAACTGTGATGCCTCAGTGATCAGAACAGCAATTAGACACCACCAAAATGTTCACATTTGGGCTCTTTATTGTTGGAACCATTAAACATCTCTGTACACTACTTTTTATCCAATCCAGTCAGTCATTTCTGGTCTAATTTATTCACTGCCCTGCATTATTTCTTACTGTAATGTTGATTTGTCAAATAGTTTAAAATACCTAGAGTATTAACCAGTCATAGGGCAAATAATCGAATTATTTAGATATGTCTTGCAAAGGTTATATTTCATTTTAATGGTTGTGGTAACTGTTTTGTAAGACAAGGTAAAAGATAATGGTGAGAGTTACTGGCATTCTAAATAAACATCTTCATTAAAGTCTAGTTCGGGTTAATTTATATTCAGCATTTTCAAACATGTGAGAAAATGGAGAACAAATTTAATATGATCATGAATAAACTGTGGGCAATTAACATTGCAGAATAATACTGTATATTCTAGAATAATAATAGAATACTGTAACCTAGAAAGCACAAGAACAGAGATAACACCACCTGGCAAAACTGACAAATGCAAGACAATGAAGCAAACTGAAACCTGGGTTTAAATAGCTATAACTAAACCAGGTGCAAACTGGAAACAGGTGGGTATCATAAGTGGGGTCATATGACATGAAGTGGCTTGTGGTGATGTAGTCCTTGGCAGCCATACCTGTAAGCTGTAGTGTGCTGTGGGAACTAGAGTCCGGTGCTGATTTCAGCACTGACATGACACCTGACATGACAGGACTGAATTTATATGCAATATAACATCTGTTGTAGCAATTCCCATGAATTCTTGTTCCACAACTTTGCATTATATTTTTAATACAAAGCGACACAAAGACAGGAGCAGCTTTCAGCCATGGATGTAGCGAGAACTAATAATAGTGTGAAGAAAATGATTTTTTAAATTTAGGTCTGCCTTTAGGCCAACACACTGTGGAAGAGAGCTACAACAGGGTTCAGTTAGTTTAGTTTGTGGTTTGAGTTTAGGACTGCTCAGTTGTTCTTTGAACCATATGTGTAATAAGCACAGTAAGTGGCTCAGTGGTTACGGCTCTGGGCTACTGATTAGAAGTTTAAGAGTTCAAGTTGCCACTGCTGAGCCCTTGAGCAAGGTCTTGAACTCTCTCTGCTCTAGGGGTGCCACACCATTCCTGGCCCAGCTATCTGACCTGAACTTCCTAACACACTAGGACATGAAAAGAAAAGAATTTCATAACACTGTATGCATATGTGTGACAACAAAAGGCTTCCTTTCTTCCAAAGAGATCTATAGTAGTATAGAGGCCCACAGCATAATTGCAGTATACTTAGGAAAAAAATCTGTTTTATTCTTGCAAGTGACCTGTTAAAAAAAATGACCTGGCTGAAGTATTTCTCAGGGTGTTCAACTTTAGTACTGCTCAGGGGTCCACATGCATAAGATGATGGACCGGTAACAGAAAACCATTAACCTGGGTCACCATTTCACAGCACCACTTCACAGACCTGAATAAAAACAAGTTACTGCCAAAGTTAATAGGAATATGTGGTTACACAGGGTAGCAAGGAGGAACAATTTATTCATGTACAAAAAGTCCAAGAAAAAAAAACATGGAAGAAGATGGGACACAAACCACAAGCAGAGGAGGTCTGCAAGGACAAATGCAGTTTTAAATTCAAAAGCACAGCCCACTGTTAAATCCAGAAAGCAACCATGAGAAGAATGAAACAAAAAAAGTGCCACAAGGGAACAAAAAATGCTGGGGGGAAGAGGTTATCAGGCTGTGAAAAATCAAACTGAAATCTAAGGAAAACAGAATTAGAGATACAGAACTATGGAACAACAAATTTATGAAACTAGATGATAGGATGTAGGAACAAGGGAACTAGGCAAGTTCATTTAACAGGGGAAAGATTGGTTCCCTGATTGGTTAGATGTTGGTGGTGCACATCATGTGTGTTTTTTCTTTTTCTATTTACCCAACCTGGAGCATCACAGAGATTTATTTCACAGAGTTTTTTTTTTCTCTGGGTGGATATTTTATTGACACCTGCCAGAAGGCTTCACCAAATATCATTGTGATAGTCCAGCAAAAATGGACTTCTATGTATACTATTCAGGGATAGATGCACATAAATGATTGAACATCAGGAAACCAGTGCCTGGAATAGTCTACTACTTTGTGAGATGTAAATTGTGGTGATTTAAATCTGCTGTGATGTGGTGAAAATGGCCAACTATCAAAAGCTTGACAACTAACAAGGAAATGCACATTCAATTAAGATAACGTGTTAATAAATGAAGTTCTTTTTAATTATAGGCTCTCATGTCAGAACAAGTACGGGAAATTGAGGGCTGATATGCCATGTGATTACCCATTGGATTTAATGAAAAGACAGCTGTGTATATAGTAATGTAATCATTTCATTCATTTCTATTCCATTTTTCTTGTGGACAACTCCTGTGTCTATAACATTTGGAAAAGTGCCAGTGTCATACAAGTTCTGTTTAATGTGTTGAATTTCTTTTTTAAATAAGAGAAAATTTATTTACATGTTTGTGATTGGGTGGCCAGATCTACATGACAAAAGTGACTCAATTGACAAGAAATATTAAAATTCATAATTTCCTTCAAAGAGTCTTTCACAAATTTAGTCAAAATAACTAATATACCTTTGTTTTTTCTTTTCTTTTTTTAAAAACTATTTTCAGTGCTGAAGACATTAAAACTATGAAATAACACATATAGAACAACATATATAGAATTATGTAGTAAACAAAAAAATTGTTAAAAAACAAACAAAAAAAATTCATATTTTAAACTCTTCAAAGTAGCCAGATGTCAGCTTTGCACACGACTGGCATTATCTTAACCAGCTTCATGAGGTAGTCACCTGGAACACTTTTCTATTAACAGCTGTGCCTTGACAAAAGTTCATTAGTGGAATTTCTTGCCTTCTTAATGTGTTTGAGATTATCAATTGTGTTGTGTCCAGGTAGTGTTGGTATACAGTAAATAGCCCTATTCAACACTGTAGTAATCCATATTATGTCAAGAACCACTCAACTAAGTAAAGCGAAACAACAGTCCATCATTACTTTAGGACAAAAAGTGTTTTTTAAGTAATATAAATAAAGAAATACCATTGAATTAGAAGGTAATTCAGCTTAAAAGTAAGCCAATTTTGAGGGTAAACCTGGCAATAATCTGTATACTTTGTTCTAAGAGGTCGACAAATCCACACACAAAACGGACCATCTCTAATTGCTCATAGTTTCCTACATTGAACAGAATATGTAATCAGCCACAGTTCCCATATCTCCACCATATTTAACAGTGCTTGCATTGCTTGTTTAGTCTCATACCCCAGTTTCATTTCATGTATCAACACAAATAATGCCCGTTTCATGTTGCCCATTCCTAAAAGTGACTCCTCAGATGCACAGGAAGTAGGGCATCTCGAATGACATCTAATGGAAGAAGGCAGCACTTGGCCTGTGTTTGAGTATGCTTGCACAGTCATGTCTTTTACCCAATAGGCCAGCCTGCTTTTAGACCCCAAGCTCCTTCATGATGCACACTAATAGCTGGTCAGCTGACACTCACTTCCAAATAGCGATCAATAGCTCTCACTGGACACAAAGCTGGCTAGGGCACATGCTTATCTTCAAGAGAGGATGGATTGATCAGTTTTATTAATATGCTGAAGCGCCAATACCTTTGGCAGGAATGTTGGGTTTGGCCACAGTGTGATATGTTTGAACTTCTGTGTGCTGACTGATAATGCGTGCAAGACAAAGACTAATCTAGCTATATAGACAGCCAGTTGCACATGACAAGTTACACAGATTTGCTTAGCATAAAGTCCAGTGCTGGACTGTTTTGCACAGAGGTCAAAGCCATTCCTCAACTTTGAGAAAAGGTTTAATAGTTTTTTCTCCTCTAATAATAGCAATCAAATAGCAACCATTGTTCCAATCGATGATGCCATGTGAACCCTTAGGGTACACTCTGACTTGGCAAAAGCTCCAAATCATTGCTTCTTTTGTAAGCTAAGGCGTTCATGCTCACTATTTCACACCATTGTGAGAAAAGCTTACATTTGCTTGCAGAACATAAGAACATGAGCCCCAGTGGCCAGACCCAAAACTTCAGGATGTGGTCTGCTGTGCCATAGAGACTTGATCTGGGACCGCAGGTCTGATAGGTAGCAAGAATGGACGGCCCATCAGAAACATTAACAACAGTTAAAACCATGGCCTGTTTGGACAGAATGGGACTCTCATCAACACTAATTGCATTGACTGTCAGAGATGCTGCAGTGTTATTGTGAGCTAGTGCTTCTTGGATTAAAGCCCCTGGCATATTAGACAGAAAGTGGGCAGAAATGATCTCATCTATTTTTCTGATGAAATCTCAAAGCAATCTATTATTTCTGTTTTACTTGGTCTTTTTTCACCAAAAGGAGCATTCACATCAAACTTCAGACCTGACCCAATCATAATCTGATCAATAAAGGGGTTTAAATTGTTTTTTTAATTCTGTCCTTTCATAACACTTGCATAGAAGAATTCAGTCTATTGGTAAAGTTCACACAGGAAATCTCATGATTCCTTGTGTGTACACAACAGTTCTTCAGTTCATCTACACACAGTCCATTGGCTATGCCATTTTCCCCTCATTTCAACACTTATTTCACCACTAAGAATGTGTAGATTACATGTTTCCCTTCTTGAATGATACACATGTTATTTGAAGTGATTGTTACTTCATTGGACAGAATATTTTTAAGATGATGTTGAGAAGAAATGAATGCATTTAAAAAAGCAACTTACTCACTTGCAATTGTTGGGCAAGGTTAAATAATCCCTAGCACATATGATTTTCTATGATGAGGTCACTTCCAAATTACAATAAAAGTGGCTCCCAGAATGTAATCTTTGCAAATGTTTCCACAAGAATTAACATTTGCATTACAGTGGGGGGTTCCGTAAGCCTGGATTAACTAATAATTCAAAATAATAGCAACAAGGTGGTTATGAGTTAAATTTCCTATATAATTCAGTGTTAGTGAATCCATCTTTTCATGAACAGTAAGTGGTGTTGCTAACATTACATAGGTGGACAGATAAGCATGTTGCATTGTTTTTTGGTATTGTGGGATTGATTTTTATCCACTTTTGAAATATTCTCTGAAATAAAATATTATAACTGAAAAATTACAAATTGCTTATACAGTTACTTTATTTTAGTTTTTATTGTACTGGGCAACCTTTAAAAAAACTTGAAAGACTAATAAAAAAATGGCTAAAGGCCATCTTTTACAGTTTAGATGTCATTTTAATGGTAAAATTCTTGAATTGAAAGTTTTCTGAATACTAATGAATAACTTAAATATAACTTAAACATACACTCTTCAGTTTAAATCAATTAACATCATCATCTATAGAATGATAAACAAAAAAATAAAATCAGCAGCAGATTTTTCAACTAAGTATACATACAAACAAGAAACTAAGCAGCTTAATAAAAACATTTTTAAAAAGGGGGCGACTGGAAATGGAAATGAAAAGGCCTGATGGTGGCAGTAAAGGAAAGCTCAAGTAGTCACCAAATCAGTAGGGTTCTTCCACTTGTTGTCTCGATTGTGCTTAACAAATTATTATGACAATCCAGCCATTACTTTGAGATATATCTTGTTCTCAATCTGTTTTCAGTCTTCTTCTCAGCTTGCCAACTGACATTTAATACCACGCTGCTTACCTCGTCCTTCAGTAGGGCTGGTTTATTGGTAGGGGTATGGGGAAGGGGAGACAGGGCTACTAAGCTGTGTCTGTTAGGCCTTGCAGCATGCAGGGGCAGGGACAACTGATTTAGTATGAATAGCTTAACCTGGTTAACTTGCATTCATTAAATGTCACCTAAAAGAGAAGCATATTAGCCTATTTCACACTAACAGGTTAATTTCCACCACTCACAGACTACACCCACCTTTGTAGGAAGTACTATTTGTAACTGGTTTGGGGGCAGGACCAAACCATTTCATGCAAATTGAGGAGGGGGTTGGGCAATACAGAGGTGTATGTATTCTTTTAGTCATAATCAAGAAAAGAAAAAGAGAGTTAGTTTTGTTAGTACATGGTAATCTATTCATGTTGATATGGTAATTATAATTGGAAAAAATTACCCTTCATTTGGTGACCCTGACAGTGAAGGAGGATTTGAGTGGTGAGATAATGAGGTAATGGACCTCATAAACGTTTGGGGTGATGTTGCTGAGCAAGCAAAATTAAAAGGCACATATCACAACCACTCTATGTTTGAAGAGATCTCAGAAGAAATGGTCAAATGCAGCCATAGGAGAACCTGGCTGCATTGTCACAGTAAAGTTTTTAAAGCAAACTTTAAAAGCAAAATTTAAAGAAACCATGGACTCGAACCAGAGAAGTGGTTGCGGCTGAATGATGTAACCTTTTTTACAGCAAGCTTGAGCACATCACACGGCACATTTTTCTTGCACACATGGGTTAGTTTAGGAGCATGTCCTAAAAAAAAAACAAAAAAATCAAAAAACCAGATTTGGCCAGTAAATCAGATTTGAACTGCTTTTATCTGCTGTGTGAACTTAAGCTTAGTTCACAGTAAATTTGCCCGAGTAAAACATGCTCAAATTGAAGAAATTTTACTCTATGCCAGAAAATATTTGGCATAAACTATTTTTAAGGGAAACATTTTTAACTCTGGAAAAACTACTCCTTTTTTCTTATGTGGTTGATGTAAAATAGTAGTGTGTGTGACTTGCTTAGAGATTCCTGAATATGTTGCAGTCCAAGCCATGCAACTTTAATTTCAAGAAACTTGGTGATGTCAGGCTCATTTTTCCACCTTTCAGCAAACACTGAAACAGCATTTACCAAACATACTGTACGACTGTGTCTCAGCGCGTCTTGAACAACCTAAGATATGTGTAATCATTACCAGCGAGTGTAATTAAAGAGCATAAAATATGTATTCATTGCAAGACTGTGTGGAAATTGCATGAAAGGTAGAGCTGTCTGCTACTTGGCTAATAAATAAAAACAATGCTGTAACAGCAGAGAAGAAAGCACATGCTGTTTGTAGCTTCTCCTCTGTTGTTCATTTATATGTTTTGTTAACAGAACACATGATTAAAACATTTGAAACAGTCCATAAAGGTAGATAAAACAGGATTTGCAGGACATTTCTGCCTGAAAATAAATGCAGGGGAAGGCTGATGTAATAAATGTGAATGACACGCTTTCTCCTGCATAAACTGAATGTATGAAATCCAAACACAACTGGTCACAGGAGATGCATTTTACTGTGAGGTGTGAATGGCTATGTGCCTCAGCTGTGCGCTTGTGCATATGATCACTCGAGACAGATACCAGGTGTGAACGGGGTGTAAGAGCATCCCATACACATGTAGAAAGTGTGCATTTGGGTGATGTGTGGCCACCCAAAAATTCAATGACTGTGTCCAAAATGGAGGTTCAGTCTTCCATTAGGAAGGCTCACATGGCACATGCCTCATGGCTAGCCTCATGCCAAGTGAACAGTCTCAATGAAACATACAGTCTGGGAAGGAGACTTAGCAAGATGAGGTCATTTGTCTGGCTCATCACCTGCTGTTGGAACTGGCCACCAGAAGCCAATTATCCACATAAAACCTTGCTATTACCTGGGGTTTCAGAAAACTTGCAAAGACTTTGTGCTATATTCAGAGTTGATGTCTGAAGTCTAACTGAAGAAAGAAAGAACTTTATTTTTACTCTCTTGTCAAATATAATATGAGGTGAGGTCTACAGGTCTAAAAGTCTACACACCCCTGGTGAAATTGTAGGTTTTCCCTCAATCTCTGTATGTGAAAACAAATTCTCATAAACAAAAACTAAATTTCACCAAACAATGTGGCAAAATTTCATATGGTCTTCCCTTTCTTTTTGGCCATTAATTTAAAAAATACATTTGGAACAAAAACAAGACCATTTATCACCTAAAGAACACACAGTTAAGCATGGTGGTGGCAGCTTCATGTTATGAGACTGCTGTTCTTCAGCTGAGATTGGGGCTATTCAGAATAGAGAAAATCATGCAGATATCCAAATACTGTAACAGGGAGGTCACCCTATGTGTGGAAATTACCCACAATTATCCACATTCAGTGAAAGATCACAAATTAATTTGATAGATCTGGGATATTTCTGCAAGAAAGAGTGGAATAAAATTGCCAAATAAAGATGTGCTGAAAGTATGTGCCAAACATGCCAAATCAAGTTGGTAGACTTTTACCCAAAAGTGTCAATGCTTTATTATAAGCAAAAGGTGCTTTAACAAAGTAATTGTAAAGAGGGTGTGCACATACTTATGCAAACTCCTGAACTGTTTCTATTTGTTTTTCCACTTGAATTTTGTTGGTTGCTATATTTAGTTTTTTCACATCACAAAAACCTGCTATTTTAACAGGGATGTATTGACCTTTTATATCCCCCGTATATGATTTTTAAGATGTCGAGCATTTAAATTCACTACCAGCCAAAAGTTTGGACACACCTTCTAATTCAATGCTTTTTTCTTTATTTTTATTACTTAAAAGACACTTCATGTCTTAAAGTAATGATGGACTGTTGTTGCTCTTTACTTAGTTGTTGACATAATATGGATTGTTCAATAGGGCTGTTATAAAAAATACTGTATTTTTATCATTTCGCATTTACTAGTTACTGTATGTCTCAAATGCATTAATAGGCAAGAAATGCCACTAATAAGCGTTTAACGAGGCGCACCTGCTCACTGAAAAGCGTTCCAGGTGACGACTAAATGACGCTGGGTAAGATAATGCTCACCATATCATCACGCTCAATGGGGGCGACTTTGAAGAATCTAAAACATGAAACGTTTTTTTTTTTTTTTTACACTTTTTTGTTTACTACATAATTCAGTACATGTGTTGCTTCATAGTTTGACGTATTCAGTATTGTTTTACAATGTAGAAAACAACAAAAAAGAAAAACCTATGAAAGAGAAGGTGTGTCCAAACTTTGACTGGTAGTGTATTTATATACACATTTTAGTCACTATAATGTAATATAGAAGTAAGCCATTTCATCCATGACATACTACATCATTTCAAGTAAATATCACACAATTACCTCTTGTCTTGTTCCTTGTGCAAACTTCTCACAGTCATAATTTGCTATTTTATTTCACTCACTTGTTCCTGCTCTCCTTGCTAAGGAGAGACTGCTCTGTTGTGACATTTAGGCTTTTATTTTTCGGAGAGGAATACGGTGATCTCTCCGTAGTCGGCAAACAGAATTGATTCCAGATGACGCTGTGCATCAGTGGCAATCTTTCAAAGAGGGAGTGTTTGGGATTTGATTCAGACAGACAGAAAGTGCCTGCTGGTAATATCTCTCTAATGCAGAGCTCAGGGGAAACGGGATGCCACAGTATTGCTTTTGTTTCAGAGAATGTTGACGAGGTTACCGTTGGTGGAAACTGATACTCTCTCACTGAAATTTCTAACGTACATAAGATCAACGGTAGCAATTTTGTCTACATCGTTTCTTGAGCTTGCTGCAACTTATTATAGTCTGAAGTATGGATGTATTAATATTGATAGCTACTGGTATTAGGTATTGGTCTGATACCATGCTTATTTACTTGTACTGTTATGTAAGCCCAGCATCTTCAGCATCTTCGTACAACACAAGAAACCTGATAAAACACTTTAATGAGGTGTAACAGAGAAGAGAAGCGAGCAGTGCAGTTCTGCGAGCACTGAGACATGTGCTCTTTCTGTCTCCACAGACTGCACAATTTGCTCACAAGTCAAGGTGCAATTCTCAGCCCATTCTTCTTATCTTTTATGACCTGATACTTCTCTGCTCAGGTCACTCGTCCTCATAATCTCCATTAAAGCTAGGTTTTAATCGCAATAACGTTTAAGCATAAATCTCAGCACAAGGCGTTCATTGCTAGCAGCACATGGCAACAACCAACATAAACAAAACAAAATGAACGAGTACCAAAAACATGTACTTATGTAATTATTGTAAAAACTGAGCAGGAATTTGAGCAAACGTCTTTCTGCCTACAATCACTGGACGTTTTTATGTTGTTCGCGTAGTTTTGGTTATCCATCTGTCGATCCATTATCTATACCGCTTTATCCGTCTGGGTCGCGGGGAAGCTGGAGCCAATCCCAGCATCTTCGGGCGAGACCTGGGCAGGTCGCCAGTCCACCACAGGGCCAACACAGACAAACAGCCACACACGCTCGCATTCACTCCTATGGGCAATTTAGAGTAGCCAGTTGACTACCTTCTTGCTGTGAAGTACAACCATTGGCAGCTAACCACTGCACCACCCTAGTCAAAGAGTTCAAAATTAGTTTTCATGTAAGGGTGATAAACAATCAACATGTGGAAGTACATACACCTTGTAAATTCTGGTCAAAAGTTATAATCATATTTCAAAATGAAAAAATAGTCTAATCAGAGCATTTGTATTTAGTTTCACAGCATATAAAAGTGAGGTTGTATGATGGGCACGTCACTGTTTTTGTTAGCACCACTAACAGCTTGTATGGATTGCGAAACATTCTAAAATGGAAGTATAATCGCTATGCATAGACAAAATACAATTTGTTTCCGATTCATTCCTCAGTACAGAGGTTCACTGAGGTTACATATGATAATGTTGACATGCCCATTTCTTGTTCTAGTGGCTTAAATCCCACCTTAAGAGTGTCAAAGGCATCTTTGCCCTCATTAAGTCACCCAGCTTTATTTAATTCAGTGCTGGAATCAGTTAAAAGCCACGAGGCATAAAGCTGTGCAAGCATAATTCCCACACCTGGCCAAATTGTGAACTGATATGCCATGATGAGAGCATTAAACATGCATGAACCAAGCCTACATACCCTCCAACTGCAAATAATGCCGAACACGAACATATCAATCATACAAGAGGAGGATGATTTTTGAGATCAAATGTAACGGATCAGTTAAAAAGCTTCGGTGCACTTTAACTTGTCTTGGCAGGATTTGGCTATAAAGAAATATGCAGAAGAATTACGAAATAAAGATGTCTGCCAACTACAGTGTGAGAATATCCGTTTCCCACTGCTATCTATCAGTGTCGTGATACGAGAGGTTACTTTTTGTGTTTACCTGAGATAAGGTGGAGGGAAAAGGTAAGAAAGATAAACAGCTGAAAATAAAGCGATACGCTGCAGCGTAGAGCAGTGAAGAATTTTGCCTACACGACGAAAAATGTTGTGGTTTAAAGGAAGATGGCCTCCCTGCTCTCACTGTGAGACAGGATGCTCCCAAGGTTTTCTTCCCATCCGCACCCTCGGGAAATATTTCCTCTCGGCAGCCACCTGACCAAAACATGACACTAGACGTGCAACAATAGTGTGGTGCAAAGTGTGCAAAACAACACCACTGCTGAGTGCTAGGACTCATTTTAATATGATAATGGTACAAACTTTACTATATGACTAAGCCTCAGTAACTGTTTGCATACCACAGGACTAGCTTGTTACACATTTACTAGCTAAAAGTCACAAGGTCACAAGCCTCTGGTACTGAGGCATGCTGGGAGAACTGAAATCAGCCCGTCTGGTCATGATCAAAAGGACATCTTTATGCATGAGATCTACAGATGTTATAGATTTAAAAAAAAAAAAAAAAAGGGGGGGTCAAATTTTAACTGCTGAAAGATAAATGCCCATTAAAGCTGAGGGCCTTCAAACTTGACACAGAAAAAACACCATATACATACTAGTTGTGTTTGTAAATCTTATTTTCATGTGAGTGGAGATGCAGAATTGACTTTTAGGTCTGTTCCTTTTCCTGCATGTGATTCCTAGGCAGTTAAGGAACTCACTGAATAGAGAGCACTTCCTCCAGGAAAGGAAAGTAGACAAAAACAATCCTACTGACTCCATCCACAGTGTTCACAACACCAAAAACCACAAGTTAACGAAAACTTAAGAGGTATTCTTACCTCAGTGTGTGTCAAAACAGAAGAATCAGAATTGTTTTTGCATAAATTAATGCTTAATTTGCCATACTTCAATTCTCAACTTTCCAATAATAACACTTGAATTTTATTCAGCTTTACAGACAATTTCTACTTAATCCTTAAGCAGAATCTACAGGATTCTATTAGAATTTAGAATTCTATCAGAATCTATTAGAATTCTAAGGATTAGAATCCAATCCTTAATCTACTTAATTGTTTTTTTTTTTAATTATCTACAAAAAGCAGCAGTTCTCTACTTCTTACAGCAACAGAAACCCAAAACTATATGAATGTAGCCTGTGTAGTCCTTCACATGCAACACTGTTTGCTTCAAACACTAACATTCATTCATCTAGTTGACCTTAAGAGCTAATGCTTGTTTAAGAAATGAGCTACTTTTTCGAACCACATACTATAGTACTAAACAGCATAATATACACTGCTCTATTTTACCATACACAGAAAAAACAAAAAACAAAAAAAAACATACTGTACTAGTATATTTTTGATCCCTTGATTACTAACTAATGTGAATGTTCCTTCAAAGAGTACAACACTAGTCCCTAAGGATAGATTCGTGTATTTTTCTTTCATCATCAGTAACTGTTTTATCCCGGTCAGAACTGTGTTGAATCCATAGCTTATCCCAGGAACACTGGTTTAGAACACATCCTTAATGGGGTGCCAATCCATCTCAGGACAAAATATGGCCTTTAAAGGGTATTTTCACAACATGCTTATAGTACCTTCTGAGCATGTTCTAGGAGGTTGGTCAGTGTTGATTAGTACTGTATGATTCTGGAGTATAGAGCTCCAAAATTTGCATACTTCAGCACAAAATGAAGAAAAACATTGTTCTGGATCTCCTTTTGCAGACTAATTGTAAAGCTCCTACCCCAGGACCTACAGTGAGTGGCAAATCAAGTAAATGATCTAGAATGCTGGGATCAGACTATATGAATTCAGCCCAGTTTTTACAAGATTTTATCATGGCTGACAAATTCCAGCACTGGGGCCGAACACGATCATCAGGAACGATGAACAATGTGCGACAATCAAAAAACAGCAATGTGGCCCCATGACAGCGCAAATTTTCTTTTGGCAATGCTGTCAGAATTATTGGTATTTTCTCACCTAGTTTGAGAACTCCTATGATGGGTTCCTTTTGTAGCCATGACAATAATTTTGTGTAGTCTGATCCTGGCATAAACTGACTACAGGAGTTCCATCTAACTAGCGTACCAGACAGAAAGGCGATTTTATAGATTTTTTTCAGCCACTTAATACACTTCTGCCTTGGCCATGGCTTAACTTATACGCTTTTTTAACCGTGCTTTCCAGGTACGAGTATGATTTTTTTTTTAATTGCCTATGGCCCCCAATACAATAGCATGCCATTTAGAAGGCAGTCATCATTCTGCTCAGGTAAATATGACGTCAGAGTTTCTTAGCCCCGCCCCCTGCATGGAATACAATGGTCGCGTAAAGTTAAAAAAATGCTAACGTGCTACTAAGGATTTAAAGAGTGGAATATCAGTATATGTTTGGTGCACTATCGAGACCAATAAAATAAGTCAAACAACACAAAGATTAAAAGCCTTTGTTATAAATGAAACTTTAGATCTCGGCTGTCCCGAAAAAAAAAGTTCTCCAGGTAAACCGCAAACAAAAGCAAACATCCAGCCCGTTCACATGAACCTGGATCTGATTTGTTTTTTTATGTATAAGTAGTGTTTTGGAGCGCGGGATACTGAGGGTCGTGATGTAAGAGTTAAAATGTCGAATCACTTACCGAACGATTCGAGCGTCGCTTTTTGGAGCCGCGCGTGAACATGTCGAGGGGTCGGATTAAAGCGCGAGCGTCCAAATAAGTTTTCTCCGAGCAAACTCAACCGAGTCGCTCCACATGGAAATACTTCATATGTGGCGGTTAATTCCCCTATCGAGGCACCCAGACGCTCTCGTGCTGTTTATCTTTAGCCCCGGATTCCGGTACGTCACGTCATCTGGAGCTTAAGGAGGGCAGCTCGCGCTGAAAAGTTGCCCGAGCTGAACAGCGCGTGAATAAGTAAACGGGCTACACCTACAGGACCGGGCTGTTCTCTGTGTTCTCTCAGCTGAGCCCAGTCTGCGAGGCCACAACCCCTGTGCGCGCGCGCGCACGCACACACACACTTCAGTGATTCAGCTGCCAAATGTTCCTGACAGAAAACAGACGGCTAACAGCTCTTTAAAAACATAAACGATTCATGAACGTGTGTCTGTATGAAATGACACAAACACATGAGAAATACTTGTATGCAAGTAGCCTGCAGTCTCTGCTTCACCCTTGAGCAGCTTCACTGAATACAGCTAAACATCTAGACTACACCACACATTAAATAACCTATGGCTCCGGTAACTTTTGTAGATACAAAAGGAAACTGTAAATAGCTAACACACTAATATGCATCCATCTATTATCTATATTGCTTATCTGTTACGGGTCGCAGAAGCCGGAGCCAATCCCAGCTGACTTCAGGCGAGAGGCAGGGCACAGCCTGGACAGGTCACCAACCTATCATAGGGCTAACACAGAGACAATCAACCATTCATATTCAAATTCACATTCACATCTATAAGCAATTTAGAGTAGCCAGTTGACCTAATCTGCATGGCTTTGTACTGTGGGAGGAAACCGGAGCACTCGGAGGAAACCCACACAGACACGGGGAGAACATGCAAACTCTGTACTTGCATGACAAGGCATTCAAGCAGGTCAAGGAATGCCTCTATGTGGCCTGAGTGGCCTTATAACCTTATTGCTGAATTAGATTTGGTTCCATTTGACAGTTATGCTTGTGGATAGCCACTGTTCTTAGAACCATACATATTGCAAATGTAACTATCCTCCTCTAGGGGTGCTGATAGTCTATACCACAAGTCTGGATAGTCTATACCACAATGTCATGAGGAACTGACCTACCTGAAGACAGACTGGGCTGGTGTTTGTTTAAAGTGCACCCACAACACTGAGAAAGGCAATGCTCAAGTTGTAGAACCTGGAGAAGGTGCAGGTAGCAGCAGCAGAGTTCCTAGAGAAAGATGCTTCTAAGCAATGCCCATGCATTTCACACACACACAGTAGGGGCTGAGGGCATGCTGATGAGGTACAAACAGGTATTGGGCTAAAGGAGGACTTGCTAAAGAGTGTGATCTTCAACCACCAATGGTTTCAGTTTTAGGATCAGCAATTTTAACTGAGGTACGTCTGCCTACACGCCGTCCACATGGCTGGAACGAAAGCAGGAGACACCTAAAAAAAAGCTGCTTCCCTAAGATGGTCAACAGCAGACACATAGCTGGTGTTCATCCTCAGCTTCCAGTGGAATTACACATCGGCTCCACTAACTTCTACAGGGAACCCAACTGAAGTGAGAAGCCACAGAGGTCTAAATGGCTCCAAAAATGAGATGAAACATGAAGAGATGAAAGGAGACGATAGAAGTCTAGCACCATCTTCGCAGGACAGGTTACCTGTACACTGACTGCAGTCATAAGCTGGTACACAGATAGCTCCATGATGTACAGTACATGAGGTCCGACATGTGTAAGAGTTGACCATGATGATTATCAAATATGATTCAAGATATTGTTATTGTGTTCTACCTGTACAATCCATAATCAGGAACAGCTATATAAAGTTGAACTTTGCATAACATTAGTTAGCTAGTAACTCTGCTATCTGTTGTAACTTAATGTAACATGAGAGGCTAATAGTAACGTACCTGGATCATGCCTTCATGATGCTCTGATGAAGTAACAATTAAAACCATTACAAACTGTATCGGCATTCTTTATCCACACTGAACAATTTTCGTCATTTTCTAACTGAAGGACAAGACCCAAACAAAATAGCTCCATTTTACAGGTATCTTAGCATAGCTTAGCTTAGTTTTAGCTTCTTTTCTTTTAGTCTTTTCTGCGTAAGATTCTTATTTAAGTCACAGGATATGTCCTAAATGCATGGGCACTATTATTATGTCTGAACACAATGCTGCAGGGGGTACATAATATTAACATAATATTTAGCAGGATGTAATACGTGACCTAGGCTATAGACATGAAACATAATCAGGATTAATATTTTGAACCTCACTAGAATTGTATTAAACTTTACATTTTACATGTTTCCTGTAACTGTATTTTTTTAATGTGTGGACATGTATACACTACTTGACTATTTGCTGCCCTCTAGTGGCTAGAGCCAGCATTGCATGTGTTTAATAATGTTTTCTGCTACACTCTAGAAGGCTTGAGCATGTAGAAACTGCTACAGGATTTATTTCACTTGCTAAGAATTTTTAAAAGAATTTTACTTACTAAAGCCAATAAAAGCCAAATAAAAATTATGAAAATCCGTAATTGTACCTTGTTCAGTGCTCAATAGGCATGTGTCATTGTGGAAATGTGGGGCAGTGGTAGCTCAGTGGTTAAGACATTGGACTAGTGATCGGAAGGTCGTGAGTTCAAATCCCAGTACTGCCAA
>JAQMYM010000020.1:3598453-3623981 GCA_030014255.1 Parauchenoglanis ngamensis | reverse complement strand
AGCGTGTGTGGCTGTTTGTCTGTGTTGGCCATGTGGTGGACTGGCGACCTGCCCAGGGTGTACCCCGCCTCTCGCCCGAAGATGCTGGGATTGGCTCCAGCGTCCCCAGCGTTCAGATGGATAAAGCGGTATATCTAATGGATGGATATATATATATATATAATGCATAAACAATGCATAAAATCTTGTAGCTTCAGATTGTGAGGTTTAATTAATGTTCATATCACATATCAGAAAAGCGTCTCAGAACGCACAAATGGGCAGTGACGTATTTTTCAATCTTGTCCAGTTTTGGTTAATGTTATTATTGTTACTTCTCTTTAGCAGGTATTTATAGATAAATCCAGTGCCTGAAATTCTCCTGCTAAAGGTGTTCAGAGATTATGTTTAGAGAACTCAACGATGTTAGATTTCAGAAAGTGTGGCTTTTCTATTTTTGCTACAAAAAGCTTTGCAAGTATAAATTTATTATCACTCAGTGGCAATCTAAATCATTAGAAATGGGGCCAACATTTTGTGCCTAGAATAGTAGACGGAGATTGTTTCTTCTTGCAGTGTTGTTTTTATACAATAGTATACAAGACTATTCAGAGATTTATATGTCATTAATAGTATTAAAGTCAATGCAAAATGCAAAATACACAAGTCTTCCATTCTTGTGTACCTGTGTGTATATGTGTCTGTGTAACTCAACATGAACCAGGCATCATATTCAGTTATCTTTATAAGTACACAAGACTACAGTTCTGACCTGAAGTACAGAATAATACCATTTAGAAGCAAAACCATAGGGAAAGGTTGCATAGGTAAAGAAGCAAAAGAAAAAAAGACAAAGACAATACTGCCATCCAGTGGACCATTGGATGCTTGCTTTGCTCATATTTATGGTGATATGGTGAAGGGATTTGATATCAAACAGGAAATTTCAAATAGTTTCCCTGCCAAAAATTATCTTTTATTACCACTTTAACACAGACTGAGAAATTTGACAAGGACAGAGACTGAGGCTTAATATTAAATGGCTTCTTACTGGGAAGTACATGCTGCTTTCCTCACTTGAGTCCAGTGGATCCACTGCCCTGCGCAGATCCCTGCCCCCAAACCATCTCATGAATGGATTACTAATTAGCTAATGAGCTGGATCAGGTATTTTGGGAATTCAAAATATTGAAAGGGGGTTGACAAAATAATGAAAACCTCTATTTTTACCACTATTACGTGTCTAATGAGGAGTAAGACAATCCTTTGCCTCCAGAACACCATGAATCATGTTTTGTTGAAGTCCTGATTGGACTATTCATCAAGAAGAAAATCTTTTTCTTTTGACGGATGAAGGACTTGGATATACTTTGAAGTATGTGTCCCAGAACTTCCATAAATATTCAGTCATGTTTAGATATGATGAATGGAGAGGACATAAAAGGCAATTGTCTTCATTCTGGTAGACATTAAACCACTCTTGAATAATGTTAGCAGTATGCATTGGGGACATTATTGTCCTCAAATATTTAACAAAATAGTCTTACTTCAGACACCATAACATGTAAGCCATGAGGAAAGACTTTGAACAATATCAAACTAACACAAACACAGTGCAGATGAGGAGTGGCAGTTAGGAACACAATCTACTTTTGCTCTGTGTGTGTGTGGACTTCATTATTTCCTGAGAACGTCTTACTGCAAGAAGTTATTTTGTAACTAAGGATGCAACAAATTGTCAACAAATAAAGGAATCAAATTATCTCAAAAACACTAAATAATTCAAATGATTGATACTTGCTCTTCTGTTTACGTCTTCTATTACGTCATTGCCAAAGTATCAGTTTTGAAAATTGCAACCATGAAGTGAAGTCATATATCAACTTTGAACCCCTGACAAATCTTTTCACACTTTAAGCCTTGTTTAGCAAAATTTTAGTAGAGTTGTATGTAAAATTTTGCATTAATCAAACTGAACTAAGAATTTCCACATAGATATCTGTAAAGTGATTTAAACTATATATGTCATAAATATTATTATTTGAAGCCAATCAGTTACGGTTTGCATTAGTTAGTCTTCTTATGCGTAAAATTACACACACTCAGTAACAGGAGTAAGATTCATAAATTTTTCTGAATTTACAAGATTTTCATGATTACCAAATATCTTGTATTTATCTTGATAAATGAGGCACATTGCTGGCAAAGACCTTAAGACAAAGTGGAATTATAACATGAAAATGCTTTTTATTTACTTTATTATCATTTACTTATAAATTTAGAGCAAGATAAATTCAGTGTAAGTTCTTTCTTGCTGCCCTATTGGATTACTTATTGGATTATTTGGCCTATTGTATTATGTATTCTGAATTGAAACAAAAACCTTTTTTTACTTCAATAATCCATTCTATCTTCACAAAACGTGATTTATAGCAGATATACACTGTGCGATTTTAGGCTGTCTTAGACAAAAGATGGCCGTTGTAACGGACTTGTCAAAAATTTAGTATAACCATCTCACAATGTGACCACTGCTATGACCTACGTCTACTAACCAACCAATAGGAGTGCAGCATGGAATGTCACACTGATCACCGCGACACTGACACCAAACCCAAATGTTTTTGCTTAGCTTCATTGTTTACCAATATAGCGATGCAGATGATTGACGCATGCTAATGGATTTTAATTCTTATGTATTGACTTGTGTCCTAGCCTACGATGCAGTAGGGGAATCATGCAGTCTACATGCATCATACATGATGTCATTTATTAGATCCATGTCACACAGTGTGGTTTGAAATAAACATATTCAATTGCTGAACTCTCACAGTCCATAGGTACCACAAGGTGCTCGTGATCTGACACGTGCTATCAAAGTGTGCCTATAACTCACAAACTAAATCAAGGTTTAAGAGAGGAATCAAGACATCAGAGTACCCAAGGTTTTTCACATTGTGTGACCTCTGGAAGTCTTTACAGTCAAACGGGAAGTGAAGTCTTCCACTGTCAGTTTGAAATACTGAACATGCATGTCTTTGAAGACCCCAATGAGTAATCTATGAAAATAAATATTTTTTTTAAATATCTAATTATATATAATATGGAATGTAATATATAATTGAGTGATTAGATGTGTGGAATGGTGGTGCACTGGTTAGTACTGTCGCCTCACAGTGACACAGGTTTCTGGGTTGAAACCTGCTCATCAACAGCGGCCTTTGTGTGTGGACCTTGCATGTTCTCCCCATCCCTGTGTGGGTTTCCTCAGGATTCTATGGTTTCCTCCCATAGGCTAAAGAATTGCAGATTAGGTCAAATGGATATTCTAAATTGCTCATAGGTATGAGCGGCTGTTTGTCTCTGTGTTAGCCCTGCGACAGATTGGCAACCTCTCACCTGTAGTTAGCTGGGATTGGCTCCAGGTTCCCTGTGACCCCTAATGGATAAGTGGTATAGATAATGGCTGGGTGGACGAATAGCGTATTTAAATACATAGGAAGTCATATAAAAAACTTTCATGGCAACCAAATTATACAAATGGGAAGCATACCGCTTTGCTGAACATTTAAATCTTAAAATTAACTTGCACGTTAAACCAAGTTCTTCAGAGCTGGCTACGATCATGGTTCGCATTCACAGACATGCTCAAGATTTGCTCGCATTCATACATGTGTAAAGAAGGATCTTGCTATAGGTAAAGCATAAAGGGCTTCTACAAAACTGCACACTGCTTGAAGTCTGGGAAAATCATCAGTTTTCTTCTCCTCTTCTGTTCTTTTTACCATTATTCTCTCTACTCAAGTCTTCTCTCTTCTACTCTCCTTTCCTCTCCCTCTCTTCACCACACTACTCTTCTGTCTGTCCTTTTCCTTTTGCTTATTACATTATCCTTACATTCAGCCTGCTTCTCTCTATTGCATGGTGTTTCGAGAGATTTATGAAATGATCTCCCTCTCCTCACATGCACAAACAATTCTCTCATAGTCTCAAAGCAATAAAAATGGCTGGTAGTGTTTCTGTTTTAATAAGTCCCTTAGCCACAGCGAAACTGCTTATAAGAGGCAAAAATTACATAGTGTTTTTTTACATACCACTTTCTCAAGAAACAACAAAAATTGCTTCACTCTCATTTTTACGTATACTTAAAGATACAGTGCATAGGATTATGTAGTTAAAGATGACCATTTTTTATGGTCAGGGAACCAAAAAACCCTCTAAACATGATGTAGTGTCTACACTGCTTTGAGTTTCCTTGACAATCTGTAAGTGGATTTCACAGTAGTTCACACTCAGAGCTGTCAGGTTTGAAATTTAGAAAACACACCATAGTCCAGTGCACAATGCCCTATAACATTGTGCCGGAAATTAGTATGGCCAAATACCCGCCTCCAAATTTCCAGCACGACTAGACACAGAGCCTCAAGCACCATAGTAGTCTAAAAAATGTCTTTGAACCAAATAGCTTGTAATAATCAGCCTCAAAGACATGCTGAGCCCTGTGAACAGCATAACAAAGAGAGGCTTTTGTCCTTGTGTGTAGGAAAATTTAGCTCGATGTAAACAAAATTAAATGATCCTAAATGTGTGTACGGCTTGGAAACCAACATCACGTTGTTCTTCTATTTTGATAAAGTTGGTTCGCTGCT
This sequence comes from Parauchenoglanis ngamensis, assembly GCA_030014255.1. NCBI lineage: Eukaryota > Metazoa > Chordata > Actinopteri > Siluriformes > Auchenoglanididae > Parauchenoglanis > Parauchenoglanis ngamensis. The sequence continues at coordinate 3,619,353 of JAQMYM010000020.1, read as the reverse complement.
CACATACTACAAACATGTGTGTGAATGTGCTTGTAGCATGTGAGCAAAGAACCAACTTTATCAGAATGGCAGAACAACGTGATGTTGATTCCCAAGCTGCACACACAAGGACAAAGGCTTCTCTATATTATGAACTGTTCATGGGGTCCACACACACACACACACACATACACACAGACTGAGAGCAAGAGAGCGAGAGAGAGAGAGCGAGAGGGAGGGGGAGAAGGATAGAGCGAGAGAGAGAGAGAGGGAGAGAGGGAGGGAGGGGGAGAAGGAGAGAGAGAGAGCTGTTTTCTTATTTATTTCTCTTTTTTCATTACTTGTGGGAGTATCTGTTCTTTCCAGTAATTAAAAAAAAATCCAAGTCAAATAAAACATATATAGAGTTAATAAAAGAAAGAATGGTTACAAGAAGCCAAGCCTGTCATTCAGTCCAGTGTAGCCTATGCAGCTGAGGTTAGAGTTTGCACTGTAGAGTTATTGACATCTAAAATAAACACATATAGCTTTAAATAAGAATATAATCCCTCTGACACTTTACCTCCCTAGTGCTTACTTCATACAGGAAATCATTAAAATTACAGTTCATTGCAATTTTGTATTTTTTTTTACTATGGCTGTAACAGTTATTCTAACCCAATAAAAGCTTCCCACCATAATGGCTTTAACAATCAGAACACTCAGTTTATATGAAAACTCATCAGCTAGCTCGGCTGGCTAATTGCCTGGATGACTGACTGACCCTGACAAAATGGTGGATCACGCATAAGACAATGTGCCATGACATCACATTCCTAAGCCTAATTACGTGCCTCTCACTGCCTTCAGATTAATCCCTGTGGTGGACGATGCAGCACGACCCATAAAATGTTCTTCTGCCTCCAGCTCACGGCAGAATTTTTCTACAAGACAGTGTGAAATTCTGAAATCTTACATCCTGTAAATATCTTAACAGAAATTCTACAAAATTGAAACAACATTAACATTTTATTTCTTTCTACTTTTTTCTGCACATAAGCAAGCTGCATTTGATTCAGTGTGGTCATATGATGTGTGAGTAATGTCTGACCATGAACTCATCTACAAAACCAGACAATTAGAAACAGTTTTTCATCTCTCTCGCTCTCTCTCTCTCTCCCTCTCTCTCTCTCTCTGTCTCCCTCTCTCCTGTCTTCTGTCTTTAATGCCATTCTATTGGTCTGTGTGTGCTTAGATTTAAAACTGTGACTTCTTTGAGTTCTTAATGAGCCCCTGTGGGAGATTTAATGCACCAAGAGCAGCTTCTCTTCAGGCAAAATCCATTTAGTCAAAACAGTTGGTCTGTAGTACTTCATTCTGAAAAAGTGCTTTTTCAAAACACTGTTTAGAAGAAGGAACCATTCATTACATTAAACTTTAAATTCACTTAATTAATGGCTAACCTAGTAACCATTTGTTACAGGGGGATTACAAATGGGTTTGGTGAGTTTTTTTTTTTGTATGTATTTTGCAATCATTTTACACATATATAATCGAAACATCTGTTCTGCTATCCATATAGCACTGAACCACATATGCATATGCACTGTTCCACTTTTCATACAGGGTGAAAAATAGAAAGTGTGATCTTTAAACAATTAAACAAGTAGCAGAGTCTGACTGATGCAGAATACAATATACTGGTTTTGACATAAAACTGTGGAGGAAGATAGGATTTATTATTCATTTATTATTAACTTGGTCTTGTTCAAGACTACAAACCCATCTCGTAGAAGAGAAGAGGAAAAAAGAGAGAAATATTACACCAAGTCTTCTGAATTCATGCTAAAGGTTTGATGATGCCTTTGAAATATTTGTGAAGAGCACCTAAAAAACAATTTTGAGATGACACCGTGCTGGCTACTTGCAAGTATTTTAGGTTCCTGTGCATCACCGTGTGTATATGTGCATACATGTGTGGAGTATTTTATTTCACTAGCATTTTCTGTGGCATTTCTGGAGCAGTTTGGTTAAGCTGGGTGTTTATGCTGCATGTGTATCATGCATTCATATCAAAACCACAGCCTGATGTTCTGCACCCGAGTCAACTCTGCATGTGCACCCGACCTAGTGTTACCCACATTTTAAGATAAAAGCTTCGCATTTTGTTCAGAACACTGAGTACACATTGACAGGAACTTGGAAAGTCTGGTGTTGCAAAATAAACCAGCATGTGATTTATGGGGAAGTTTCTCAATAGCACGTTTGCTGGTGCTGAAGAATCCAGAAAGGTCTTACATCACGTGAGAGTCCTCCAATTGCTTAGTCCAAGCTGCAACTGTATCCAAGGGTCCAGGGTTTAGCCCTTATTCATTTTTCTGACTTACTAGGGCCAACATGGCTGGGCTCAGGTCATTGGCACTGCTAACAGCACTCACACTCACTTTTAGGAGCTTTGAAGGGGCAGCCCAGACTGGCTCCTGCAGGCTTGTGTGTGACCCTTTCCAAGGCCAGAGTGGCAATCATGATCTTGGTGCTAATGGTCTGGTCATCCCCCTCTCTTCTTCTGGAGGGGGTCCTATGGGTCCTGCAGGGCCACCAGGAAAAGCAGGACCTCCTGGACCATCTGGACCACCAGGAAAGGGATATCTTGCAAATGGGCCAGTGGCCTTTTACGCAGCACTGAAGGAAGACTTCGGGAAAGAAGACATTTTGAAGTTCAGTACAGTGATGACAAATCTGGGTGGCCGCTATGACTCCTCGACTGGAACTTTCACATGCAATTTAGCTGGTGTGTACTACTTCAGTTATCACATAGTGAAGAGTGGACTGAGCCTCAGAGCTGACCTGGTGCTCAACGACAACAAGGTAGCTAACACTACTGTTCCGTTCCCTTCTTAGCAATGTATTATGCTTTGATTTAATGAGAAACAAAATTCCCAGTATTTTTCATCATCTCTGAGTTATTAGAATGATAATTAATATTGTTAAACATATTCACTAACCACCACCAGTAGTCACCAACCCTGTTCCTGGAGATCTACCTCCCTGAAAACTTCAGCTTCAACCATAATCATGCTCAACTCTTCATTCAATCATTTTGATTAATTAAAAGATGTGTGTTTGATTTTGGTTGGAAATAAAACCTGCAAGAAGGTAGATCTCCAGGAACAGGGTTGGTCACCACTGCACTAACCCATTCAAGAATGAGTGGAAAAGAAAACAAACAAAAGCAATGTGACAAAAAAAAATGCAGATTTCTTGTGAACACAAGAGAGATCTATCCTTTTAGAATCTAAATCAATAAAAAAAAAATGAACAAAACTTCACACTGAAAACTGAGAGAAATGCCAATTAAAGTACCTGGGTACTCATTGAATAACTGTTGATTTTGTGTGTTTGTGTGTAGATAGTGGCGAGTGCAGTGGCAGTAGACGCGCTCCACACCGACACAGCCAGTAACAGTGCAGTGTTGCAACTGAGAAATGGTGATCGAGTGTATGTGCGCCTGAACAAGAGTGACGGCACACTTAAGGACACACAGAACCTCTTCAGCACCTTTTCTGGCCACGTGCTGTATGAGATTTGACACACAACAGCTTCACATGTTCTGGCTGAATCTGAAGCACATTCCATGTGGCTACCCAATTATATCTTTGTGATGGAAAGCTTTGTATTTGTGCGAATTTTTTTCAAGCAATAAAAAGAAAGCTCTGTTACCATGCTGCAAGACATTTTTGTTGCCTTGGTAGAATTCAATTCTGTGAGACCTTGGCAACACATTGCACAGGACAAGAATAGACAGCGCACAGCACAGAGACAACTGGAACAGAAAATACACATATCTGCACATACACATAAATTGGTGGTAGAAGTTTCAAGGCCTAATCACTAATCACTGGCTTCTTCTACATTAGCTATGACCTTGGGTAAACACATAAAAAAATTCCCTTACTCAATGATAGTCAGGGTGTCAGGGTGACTTCTTCACCAACATGTGCTTGGAGTGGAAGCAATACAAACCACCACACACCACCTAACCACTCTCTATATAGATTGCCTCCAAGTAGTGTCATCACTCTTTATAGATAACAGCAGTTAAATATGTGTGCGCGCTCTTCTCTGCCTTAATGAGTTCCTCTGAGATTCATGGCTTCAGACTAAAATAGGTCTTGAACCTGTGTTAATGGAAAAAGCTTATTCCTGATATTCACCCACCTCGTGACCCATGGCTGTTATCTTGCATTCCATGCTCACTCACTTCACTCTGTTAATACTGAGCTGTCTGCTAATACTGGACTTCATGGAAATCACTCCCAGAGCATGAACTAGCCAACACGGCCCAGGATTCTGTTCACTGAAAGGGAGTTTTTCTTTAGAAGACTTTCTTCATCCACAAATCGCATAACATTCTCACCGCTATTTGTCAGTTTTATTGCACAACAGTCTCAGTTAAGCGCCTGAAGAATGCTATCTGTGGTTTACACTGCCCTTTAATATTATAATGTGAAAAGTGGTCTAAATTTAGCCCACTATCTAAATGAACTGTCGTTTCTTTCACAGTTTGTCAGTATGTTATAAATGCTGAACAAATACAAACGTGGCATTACGTTCGTGCTATTATAAGGAGGATGAGATATAACAAACTTGAGATTTGGGGGGGGGGAAGTAAAACAATAAAACATGCCAGTAAAAAAATAAGTTTCAATAAATCTAAAATGGCAATTAATAAGTAATAACTATTCAAATTAATTTCATATTATGGTGTATATGAACTGTACATGAGCTGAAAAGGGAAATATGGTTGCAGATTGTTGCTTTAAGAGACTACATGATACACTATCTTAAATTATACACTACATGATACACTACCTTAAACGCAAGTAGAATTTTCATATATAATTGCATTCATTCTAATACATTGTCATTTATTATAACTCATTTTCAAAGATATGAAATATGTATGCTGGATGATCTACATCAGTGGTCGTCAATGTGATGATCGTGATCCGCTTGTCGAACGTGGAGGCATTTTAGTAGATCATAACCATTCATGTACTGACAATGATCACAACACATTTTAAAAATTAAAAAACTACTGCAGTGAAATATCTACTGGTTTGATAGATCTGAATACCACTACATACATATTTAATTTGTAGAGTGCAACTGTATGGGTGGAAAGTAGTCCCAAGAAAAAAAACATTAATTCTGGCCATTTACTGTTGTGATATTAGGATACCTTTGCAGATAACTGTTTCCAGCTGCGTCACGTCAACCTGCTGTGAAGCTACACATGTGTACTGCCAACAAGCAAACTCTGTTTAGGAAACCATGGCTGAGCAAAACAGAAGGCAAAAATACATCATTTCCATGCCTAATCGGAAAACAAATGTGTTTTTACTGTGGTGAATGAAAAGCGTGTCTGCTTGTTATGTCACCAGGCTTCAGTACTGATGAAAAGGAGTAATTAGGAGCACAATCACACCACATACCATCCAAAATTCAAAGGCTCATCCCCACACAAGAGTGAAATACAAAAGAATATAATTCAAGAGTTAAAAAGCCCAGCATTCACTTTTTCACAAAACGCACTGAAAGAGCTTAAACTGCTACCGAGGCTTCCCTCAGTGTTGGCCATCTCCCGGTCAAGCACAATAAGCCCTTTCACTTTTAAAAGAAGTGATGACCGGCACCGCTGACACATTTCACAGCGCTTAAAAGCAAAAGGACATTAAAACGGCAATTAACAGCGTGCTGCTTGATCTAGCAAAATGGTAACGTGAAGAGTTGAGTTATCCAAGGACATTTCTTATCAGACACTTTGGGATTTACCCATGCTTTTTCAGAATTGAAAACCATCAGTTCCAGGTAGCGCAAACACCTGATACCTGAACGACTGCATTAGACTAGCACTCTCAGCCTATGCACCAAATTACAAAGCACTGTCGGAGAGAGTAATAATATAGTAAAATGGCATTTTTAAAATGGCATGGTGGACTTTTTGTTTCTTTTGGCAACATTTAACATGGTACATCTCGGTTCAAATTTTGACCTCCAAAGTGATCTTGAGCTTGAAAAGGTTGAAGACCACCGATCTACATAATCTACCCATCCAGCCAGTCATCCATCCATTATCTATTGACCTGATCTGCATGTCTTTGAACTCTGGGAGGAAACCCACCCGAGCAGGGGGAGAAAAAAAGTAACCTTCGCACAGAACGTTTGCCAGTAAGCCACCAGGTTCGAACCCAGAACGGTCTTGTGGAAAAGCAACAGCACTAACCACTGTACCACCATGCCACACCTCAACTCAAGCTAAGGCTTAAAAAAAAGTTAAAAGAAAATTATTGTCTTTTTAAACAAGGAAAAAACATGTCACTCATCATTGTTTTCTGTAAGGAATGGAAGGAGTCTCCAGTGTCTGCGCAATGCAACATTCAGGAAAAGTCTTCAAGCCAGAAGACTTTACACTTTCCTGTTTCTTGGTTGTTGCCAGGCTTGTAAAGGAGCAACAGTTTATACAGTCGCTGCTATAATGTAAGTGATAACAGGTACTAAATTGCCTTGCAGATGTTCCACAACATTAAATGTAACCGTAAACAGATAAAAAGCACAATAAGTCATTCAATATTATATGTTGAATTGTAATTGTTGACAAATTGCTGTGGTATATGAGGAATAAAACACTCCAAGCCTGCATCCCACCATTCCATTGTTGCCCCATTGTCTTTTATTCCTTATTTAATATCTTCAGGATGTTCTTAGAATGAACTATATGCTTTAAAGTATTCTTTTATGCTTTCCTTTTGCTTAATCCCACCCAAGCATATTTTATTTAACAATCTTAAACAGGTTTTAAGAGAAAAAAAAAAAAAAAGTTACAGCCATTTTAAACAAAAGCATAGTTACAAAGCATTGACAACAGTAGTTTATAAAGAATAGTGGAATGAGTTTTGGTTTGATGAGTTTCTGATATGTACCTCAGTCATGCTGCAGGTTCACATAATACATGGGACACTAAATGCATAGAAACTGTCACAGACCTGCAGTCTCCATTATTCTTAAACTCACTGTCACTTCATTTTTGAGCCATAAAAACTACTCCCTGTATTCTGATAAAATATTAATTCCAATTGCTTAGAAGAACCCATCAGTCCCTTGGTAATACTCAGAACCACCATGACAGGGTTCTATAGACACTAGCTATATACCAGCACCAACATCCCCTAGAGAGACAACCTGAAAAAAATAGAATAGAAAGGGCTGTCTCTGAAAGCTTTACACTCATTACATTCATACAAGTTCAGTAATTAAAAGTGAGCCGATTATAGAAAAATTAAAGAGAGAAATTGCTTGTAGTCTTTTATAGAAATGCAGTTTCTGAAATAGTGACATTAGCTATGCTTTTTGTTGGAGGCCCATTAATATTTGGGTGTTGCTGGGACATGGTATGGCCTCACAGTCCCTATAGAAAATTGTTTTATTACACAACAGAGAAATAATCATTAAAAAAAAAAATTTAATTGACCGTGACAGTGCTTTGACAGTAAGATCCAGCCTAACGTAGTGCACACAACAGCAAACCAATCATATACAAAACACACATGCACACATTCTCACATACTCCACACACTTAATCTGAAAGGAGAAGTCCTTTTTCTGGTGAAGATTCCAGATAGTAATACATAAGGCTTTAGTGTTTGTTGACAGATTTCAGTAGATAGTGTTTACAACATCCAGGGAATGTCTCCTTATCCTCCTCTTTGTCTTGGGGAGACAAATCCATTCTAATATCCTACTCCAAATGATCTCAGGTCATTTCCCACATTTTCTTATCATCATCTTTATCTCCATCAATTTCACTTCCCGCCCCTCTGTGATTTGTTTGTGCATACATCAGCAAGCGTTTTGAACTTGGGTCCAAGAGAATTGAGGAAATCCAGTGACTCCTGTTCACTGAGGATACTACAGCACCCAACAGACCCTGCAGGAGAGCCCACTCCCTCATACCCATAAGGCATCAGGATATCGTCAGCAAATCGCGCATCTGACTCGTCTCGAAAGTAGGTCAGTTTCTGCCACAAAGAAATGGAGTAGGAGTAATGAAGTGAAATGAAATTAGATGAAAGCGTCACTAGTTCTGGACAAAGCTGTTCTTTAATAGGCAGCAGAGCAGAAAGTGTTCATTGAAAAAGAAAACCTGCAAGGTGATAGCACGTGCATCAGGGCATATTATTTAAGTTACCTAATGCAACCCCATGGCACGATCACAACCAAACCACAAATAAATGCAAAGCTAAAGAAGATATATAAGTGATAGTGGTTATCTAAGTGTATTAGAGGGTGTGTAAAATGCTACAAATTCACCAGCTCCACTTACTGTATCGAGCCTACTGTCCTTCAACCCTTCCATTGTTGACAAGGTTGAGTATTTCTTATAGGAGTTGCCATAAATGCCTTTGTTGTACTGTCCTGTGTATAATGTGTTGGTGGTCATGAGGCTCTGCATGGTGTTCTGGTTCATGCTGCCTCCATACATTTGCTTCTGTCCAAAACCTGCTCCGACCGAGTTCATCGTGTTCTGCTGCTCCAGGAAGCCACTTCCTTTTGAGATGTCTACCATATCTAGCTCAGACCCCATAAATAGTGGCCCTTTCTGTTCATGGAATGAAATTTTATATTTTTATAATATAATTATATATTACATTATGCAGCAACATTCTTTAATTTATTACATGCGCTATACTTCCAAACATTTGTAGACACTTGAGCACCACACCCATATATGCTTGTATCCCATTCCAGATCCAGTCCCCCTTTGCTGTTACAATAAGCTCCAATCTTCTTGAAAGACTTTCCGCTAGATTTTGGTGTGGGGCTGAGGGAATTTGTGCTCATTCAGCCATAAGAGCATTAGTGAGATGAGGCACTGATCTGGGGTGCAGTCAACATTTTAGTTCATCCCAAAGGTGTTCAGTGGAATTGAGGTCAGGGCTCTGTGTGGGATATTTGAGTTCTTCCGCTATAACCTTGGCAAACCATGTTTTCCTGGAACTCGCTTTAGCACAGGGGCACTCTCACGCTGGAACAGGTTTGGGTCCCTTAGTTCCAGCGAAGTGAAACTGTAATGCTTCAGCATACAAAGACATCCTATACAATTATATGCTTTCACTTTTGTGGCAACAGTTTGGAGAAGGGTGTGATGGTAAAGTGTCCACATATTTTTGGACATATAGTGTTTTTAAGTGTACTTGTAAGGATTTGCTCAGGCATTATGGCTGTAAGCAATAAAACTCCTATCAGGCTGTATTTATTCACAGCATTTATGCTTAACAATATCTTTACAGCACTGTTGTCCCATCACAGGAGCACAGAGGCTTAAAATGTGTTCTCACCACTTCCTCCCCTGGAGCTTCACAGTTGGATTTGAGCAGCATCCCACCAGTAATATAATCATCTTCCAGAGCCAGTTTGTCTTTCTTTGTGCTACACACAAATATGCAGAGCAGACCTGTCCCAAGGAGAAAGGCCATTATTCAATTAGCACATTAATAGTTAATAATAATGTACCAGCCCATGCACATTATTTTTTAGAGCTTTCATACTTTTATGTGTATTGTACATAATTCTAGGAATCAACTAGAATATGACAAGCATAAAATCTAAATAAGAGAATACTTCAGTCCTTAACACGCCAGTTTGCAGTTTAACACTCAAACTGCCTTGCTTGAGATGATTGGATATCAAGTGTATGGCAAGATATGTATATGTTTATATAAAGATATGTTACTGCAAAGCATAAAAATACATGGCATCAAAGGCATGTGCCATCAATACAGAAATGTCAATAGAACAGTGTGCTGGTAATTGCTGAATTGTTAGTTGCCTGTAAGGGGCACTTACAGAGCAGTAGAAGCAGCAGCAGTCCCAGCAGCATGGCGAGGATACCCCACACTCCCAGTGTGGTGGACAAACGCTGAGGTGCACACACTCCCTCCTTCGAACAATCACAAATTCGCACAGACACCTGTTGTTCTTCCCCAAAGCCCTGGAGGTCCTTCGCTATTATCGGGACTTGGTACTCACCATTGGGCAACTCCACAGCTGGTTGCAGCATCACTGAGGTACCTAGACAACACAGAGGTGCTGCTTCTTTAAGATATCATTTAAGACAACTCAACATACCCCTACGGAGACCTCTTTGTCCTCTTGACATACCTGTGGCACCCGTCAGCTTCCATTGCCCAGCATTCGCAGCTGTGTCGCCCAGTTTAAAGGTGAATGGATCCGAGTATGGCTTCTGGTCAAGGTCTTTAGCCTCAAGGAGTATGGAGCCCTGTGTACCTTGTTTGCTGCAAAGGACCTGGTTTGGTTTAGTGATTATCGGGGCATTATCATTCACATCCTCAATGAGGAGAACCACTGTACCAGTACCAGTCTTCTGACCTAGGAGTGGAGTGGGAAAGTGATATTCAGAGTGTGGCGTCATAGCATTTGTTTTATTTCCAGCATAAAGCATCACAACCAACCATTAGGTTGTTCAAGTATGGCTAATAAAGATATTTTGAAGGGGGACTTAATTTTTGTTCAAGAACATATACTGTTCATTTGCACAATAATGACTGATACATACTGTATTTTGTAAACACCAGGGCTGAGCAAAACACTTTAGCCTCGACTGTTGTAAATTCCCTGAAACATGACACTATATATACACACAATAGGATGCATTTGCTTTGATCAAGCATCAAAAAATCTGTTACAGATATACTCACTCTTATCCACTGCTTTGACGGTGATGTTGTATGTATTATTATACACAAGTGGTGATTCTCTGTCAATGATCTTTACTGTCATAAGTTCGCCAGTGTTCTCCATCACATTGATCCAGGAACCTCGGTCAGTCATCTTATAGTATCTATCAGAGGAAGACAGTTTTGAATGATTTTATCCTTTTTATGTCCATTTCATGGACTGCACAGTGATTCATAACATAACATCTGAACCATGGTCCAAGAGGCACAACAATCCAACAATTATATATCAATAAGCGTGCCATCACACATATTATTCCATTAGTTAAGATGAGAGAGACCGGTTTGCTTTCACACTGTATATAATTTAACCAACCAAAAATGTCTAAGGCCTTAACTGTCATATTTCATTCATAAATAAGAAATCAAATGTAAGTGAAACTTTGCCAAGTGTCCACAGAAATCACAACAATGGAGAACACAGATCAGGCACTCAAATTATTGCACAGTGAGACCAACTCACTCAGACAGTGTCAAATCGGTTATTTTGTTCCGTGCCTGAGTGACATGTCTGTATTCTTATCTGAACAAATGAACTGCATCAAGAGAGAAAATGCACAAGGGTTTGATTCAAATGGACTAAACGCCGCACACGTGAAAGCACCCTAAGAATCCCACAAGTGCACCACACAAGTGCCCTTACTTTATGTCTGTGGTGCTGTTGGTCTCTGGATCAGTGGCTGTGTAGGTTCCGATTAGAGTCCCGTTGGGTAAATTGTCTTTCACTTTAAGCAGGAGTGTAGGTACTGAGAATTCCGGCCCTTCGTCCACATTTTCCACACCGATCTCCACTGGCACTTTTTGCCAGCTGGAGCTGCTTCCTACAAGTGGAGCTTCATTACGCGCCGTCACCTCCAGGTTCACTTTCGGCTGCTTCTCATAATCCAGAGGCTGATTACAAGAAAAAAAGTTGAGAATGGAAGAGGTGAAAAAGCAAAACTTAGAGCATATTGTGAAATTTAGCTTAGAGCATGTATAATAAAAATATCAATGTATTTTATCTCATTTGTGATTTCTACAAAATATGTTCTGTTTGTTGTTCTTAGTATGTGCTCATTTTTAATGCCTTTATTAATATCTGGAAAAACTATACACTGTTTAAAAAATTCAATCAGTTCTTATGAGGTCCGAGGGAACCCAACGTGTATTAGCCTGCTGAAGGCAGGGTGTGGTTGCACCCAAGAAACACACAACATGTCTGCCAGGGTGGCGCTCAGCCAGTCTCTCTCACACCCTACTCACAAATTGTAGTCCCAACACTGTAAATCCACTATAATTAATACATGCAGAGCCTTGCAAACAGTACGCTGGAGGTTCAGGGGAAAACGCCATGCATCAAAAGCAAACAAACTCCAGATAAATGCATCTACAGGATGGGTTAAAGAAGAATTTCAAAAGGGCTTATGCCAAGTACATAGAGTACTATACAAAAGTCTCACATACAAAGAAAATCTGTGAAGATGCTGTCAAAAATTATGAAAGGTTTCTAAATATGAAAAATCCTTGCATAGAACGCTAACCCAAATTGTATGTAACGATAACCCAAACTGACCCTTGTCAAGTGCCAGCTGAAAGCTGATTGGGCTGATTTTCTTTTCTTTTTTTTAAATAATCAAGATGTAATTAGAAATCCACATTACATATGAATGTACACCAGACATGGACACCAGAGCAGAACAACACTTCCAGCACTATTCAAGTTTCAGTTCCTGAATAATTGTTCTTTCCCCTTTGATGACCGCACCCCAATCTTTGCACATGATCTCAAGACATTGTACTGAACATGAATTTCAAGATTCAAGATAGAATCTATGCAAACTGTCAATCCTGAGTTTCAACTGTTTATGTAAACCAAGTCCTGGCAACGCTATGATGTGTTAGCGTGTGGTGGCCATAATGTTCACAAACGTCAACATGCTACCATGTTTTAACAATGACATTTTGCCAACAATTTTGCGAAGATATGCAAAAAAAAATCTCATTTGCCTTAACAGTGAGAGAGAAATACTACCTTTTGACTGAGATTATTGATCAATATCATTGTATGTCCTACAGTTTAGTCTGCACAAGGTCTTTCAGAAAAGAAGAAGGAGAAGATGACTAAACAAAAGCAAGATTTAACCACTCTCTGCCTTCAGAAATATAATTCAAGCCGACCCGGTGTCCTCTTTACCTTTGTGACATAAAGCAACCCTTCATTTGTGATCGGATCTGTTTTCATCAAGAAGTTGCCTCTCTCGTTGCCCTTGGTGATATCGTACACTGCGTTCCAGTTTTGGGTGTTCTTCAAGTCCATGTCATCCACAGGTATCCTAAGGACCAGCACATCCGCTTTGTTCTCAGACACCTGGCCTTTGTACTATTGCACAAACACAGCAAATAATACTGTAAGAGCCATAGTTAACATTTATTTTAGTGCTTAGGATATATGCTTCATGTTTCAGTTTGTATTGCTTGGGATTGTACGTTTCTGCTTTGAATTTGTGCCCTCTATAGGTGAAGAGGGGGACAGGATAAGAGTGGGAACGCCTGAGGTCAGATGGGATCATGGTGGAGCGCACAGTCCTTGACCGTGACCGTGTACAGGCTAACGTGACGACAGGCAACAAACTTGATGGCATTCAAGAAAATTATGTTTGAAGTTTCTACGCCTTTATTTTGTTTATTCCAGTCAACTGGAACCACCTACACTACTATTATGGTGAAGAATAGGGAATTATTCCCATTGACCAACTGGTATGGAATGGAATAATGAAATAACCTTTGCTCTACAGAAACCCTTTTTTACCTGGACCTGAGGAAATGCCCGTATTACACGCATGTAGACTGTTCAAGTTGCATGTTGTACACTAATGTCCATTTCAAAATCACAGATACACAATGATTATACAGTATGTTTCATTTTAAAAGCCCATATGAAGAAAGATCGAGTGATTTCCATACAGGCCAAAACTATTTTTGCATGGGGTTTCTTATTTTAAATCTGACTAGGACAACCAATCTGAACATAGGTTGTTCAGTCTTAAAGTGAGAGTCATCGATTATGGAGAAAAGTTTGAACTCAACAACAAAACAAATACCCCCAGTGTTTTGGCCCAAGATTAATCTCCTGGATATTCCAGATAAATATTTAGGAGCACTACTGTTTTAATAGATGCAGTACTAAATACATGGGTAAATCACTGGAACCTTACATTTTAAATCACACTCGTTACTCTCAAGCCCTTTTGGTTCCACAGTCTTTGCGTATCGCTTGGCGTTTTTTTTGTCAGTGGCGCATTTCTTTACAATCATGGCGACGCAGAACATCTGAGTAAAGCTATAGTAAGCCATGAAGCAAAAATAAAATATGTTTGCATTGCACTAAAGCACTTTCTAAATACATTTACATGAATCTATGTGATCCATCAAACCATTTTCCACACATTAACTAACACAGATCCTGCAACAGAGGCAGAAAGAAATTTCAGTGGATGTAATTTCAAAAGAAATTACAGCTTTGGGCTGTAGTGTTCCCTTTTTTAGTTATAACGTCTTCGCAGTCTTCATAGATTTTCATTAATATTACTATAACTAATCACTTTAATTAATATATTCTTCCGTATCGATTATCAGGGCTGCCTTATATATCGCGTGCATGAACCTCGCTTGCCAAAGCCTTTCTTGAAGTAGCGGAAATGAAATACGCCTGAGTTTTGTTCATGGAACTTGTTGAGCCTGAAGTGAACTGATCGCTAAGTTAAGTGAGACGGTTTCACATTAGCCTCGATTTTATAAGCTCACTTCATGGAATACCCCTAATGTTCCTTCAGAAGCTCTACCCCTGACAAATCATGGACATGCTTCACCACGGTAATGACACCAACAATGACACCCCTTCCCCCATCTTGTGCACTAAAACCAATGACCCCTGTTGCTGATTGGCTGGAATAGTGTTGTGTGGCTTGGTCTGAGCTACTGTGTTCGTTTCCCATTTAAAGAACCAGGGCTGTGTACGGAAACCAACACAGAACGGACAACTGGCCGACCGTGATGAGTCGTTCGCTGAATTTTGTATGTAAAAAGTGCATTAGAAGTAAATTACATTAGAAATAATGAATGCACCTTTAAAGGGCCCATGTGGATATATAAAATATGTAATACATATCGAACATTTTAACATGAAAAGTTTCTTTGACAGCTAAGACTGCGAAGAAAATGATAGCTGAACTTACCACTGTTTGTCTAAAGGTAGGTGGATTATCATTGATATCATCCAGAGACACCACAACCCTCCCTGTGCTGAAAAGGCCATGAGGTGCTCCATCCATGTCTCTGATCTCTGTTTCAAGAATGTGCTTCTCTACTGCCTGAAAGAAAATCACAAATGTAATCATCGATCATTTGATTTAAATACGGTCATTCAAACAGACGAAATTTAAAGAGACGGCGTCCAAAACACAGGCGAGCACAGAATATGTGCACATGCAAAAAAAAAATCATGTACTGTGCTGTTCAAATTATAACTGTCTTTTTCCAACACAACTGAAGTGCTTTTTCATAGTGCACTGTACTGTTTTTTGTTGCCTGATATGTCCTTTTTCTTACATTCATACTGTCAATCAGGAAACACATTTAGCCTTGAAGTTGTTCAAATGCTACTCATTTTATAAGCTAACAAAAGATTTAGTGTGATTTTCAATTCGTCTGCATAGTGCCTTGATAACGTTGGCATACAAACGTCCACATTCCTTAAAGTCACTTTGAATATTTTTACAGTCATTTCCTTATTTTTGGCATTTTACCTCTCTGTCCAATGTGTTGGTAGCGGCACTGATAACTCCAGAATAGGGGTCAATACGGAACAGGCTTGTACCATTCTTCAGCGTGTACCTGATCTTGGTGTGAAGGGTGTTCTCTTCATCCTTATCTGTTGCTTCCACTTTCCCTACAACAGTGCCTTAACACAGACCAGAAAATAAAGTGAATTCTTGAATTTGATTTAGACCATATAACATACCAGCTTTCATTTTCATAATCCTAGTTGAGATTTTTGTCAATAAATCAGTATGACTGTTCGGCGGATATTTCTCTTGCGTTGCATCTTCTTGTTCCAGTTCTTCATGTAAAAAGCTGTCAAATGGCACATGGGCTGGGTCCTAGTGTCTTAAAGACATGAACTCTTGTTTGTAGAAATGATCAGTTCCTTTGTGCTTGACTTGCTCGGTAGAAACATACAGACTTCTTATTCTGTTACCGTGATCTTTTACAGATTATACATTTTTGTTGGAGCAGGTTTTTATCAATTTACATTTGTTATTCAACTTTGCTTCCACTTCAGTTAGTCTATGTGATATGTACACCAATCTTAACTGCTGCAATGAAAGCTTGGCTTCTGTTCATGACCCAAAGATAAAATTATGCAGTTTTGTGTGTGTGTGTGTGTGTGTGTGTGTGTGTGTGTGTTGTTCTGGGCTGGTGGCAAGTTACTGATCAACTGATCACATTTTGTATCTCTCTTTATCTCTTACTTACCCATTGGGCATTGCTCCCTCACAGCGAAGTTCAGAGGGCCAGAGAACTGTGGAGCATTGTCATTCACATCCTCTATGACCACGGTAATTGGCAGAGGCTCGTCAGTTTGTTGATGGGTGTAGGTGTTGTAGGCATAGGCTGTAAACTGAGGGACGAAACCAGTTTTAAGAGACTTCAGCATACACCAAACTTTTCCTGAAGTGTCAGGAGACGTACTTCTATTTGAGTTCTTCTCGTTCTCCCACCTAAACTCAGTAAATTGCTAAGACACATCTGAAAATTATGGTCTAATATACACTATTCCATTTTTTTTAAATCTGACTACCTTTTTTACTGGTTTTGTGTTAAGAAGAGTACAGGAGAAAAATATGGTTTACTTACTACAAACTTAGGGTACTGCTCACGGTCAATGGTGTTATGGACCCTAAGCATGCCAGTATTTTGGACAACTGAAAACAGACCCACGGGTTTAATGGTAACACCAGGCCCTTTAATCTCATAAAATAGTGAGTAATTTACTGAGGAGTCTGATGCAATCTGGCAAGAAAGAGAAACACAACATTAGAAATATATCCAAATACAGTACACCACCAGAAATATGACCTATCAGAAAATGGTGGGATGCTAGATACAGAAAAGAACTGAGCGCTTTACCATATCCATATCCTTGGGGAAAGGACCTGCGTCATTCTCCTTGACATTGAAAGGTGGAGGACTCCATCTTCTTTTGGTGCGTTTGAGAACTGCGTTGTTGGACATCTACAATCATAATAAGCAGACAAACTAATTCTTTCTACATTCCATCTGCTTGCGCAAGTAGGACCTGCTGATTAATTAAATCTTGATTGATCAGCGTACTGTGTAATACTGCGCCTTACCTGACCATCAGGGGAAAGGTAGACATCCACAAACCACCTTTGACCCTTGCTGTCTTGGACAGTTATCCAGAAAGACTTGCCATCCTCTGGAACCATGGTTACAAGGACAGCCTGGATGGTGCCATCCATTTGTACCGTGAAAGCCGGGTCACTGGACGTTAAACCCAGAAGCCCGACCCCACACCCATCCAAATTCACTATGGAAAGAGCACAAAGTCACGATGAGAAATTCATAAACGATTAACCAAGGCCTACAGAACTAGTAAACCTCTGTGGAATTACTGCATGAAAAAAAATTGTGTTGTCAGCTTTCGCCAACGGCGTTTAAAGCATAAACAATAAGAAAACACTGTACCTTGGGAAACAACATAACCAGGCTCCAGGTTCTCAGGAACCTGTGCTTGGATATACTTCTGGACGCATGACTCCACGCGATAGCACATTAGCTGAGAGCAAAAAGAGAAAGGTGTTCATCTTTAGTTCGACTTGTATCCTGCACAATTCACATGCTGAAATGCAGTGCAGCATCCCAAATCGTTTTATTGCCAGTAGTACATTCCGTCTCACATTAATAGCTATCAATGGATCTGTCCCTCATTTAATTAGCATTTACTGCTTGCTCTAATTCTGTGTAAAAACCTTTTTTTTCTGGTTCTTTCCATGCTGGTGTCAGCTAATGCTGTCGAATGTGATGTGTCCGTGTTTTTATTTTTAAATCATAACAAGAAAAAGCTTTTTAACGAAAAGGATTTTTGCCTTTCCCAGCATTTCCCTGCATGCAAGCTGCTTTCTTTGGCTTAACAGTTACCAGAAATGACACATTTCCTGTTCTCATCAAACATATACATTAGCAATTTTCATGTGAAGACATCTGGACCACTAATACAAAAAACATACCATGCTGTACTCTGCAATACGAAAACTCAGCTACACTCTTCCCTTTTCTAATCATTTACAATAACATAAGAGTTAATAGTTGTATAGAATGGTTATTATATATAATAATCGATTAAATGAAGTTTAGGATCAGAAATGCTTCAGGGCATGACGGCATTATATAATCCCATCACATTTTTAGCAGATTTCTGCAACACTCTTACGGAGGTTAAATTTGAGTACTACTGAAATCACTATTCCAGTTTGCTTAATCTGACAGCTGTTAGATAAAGCTAGATATGCTGAAAATGTCTTCAAGAACGAAGTGTATAGTCAAGTATTACATGAGACCTCTATTTACATGTCTAGTGTTGTCGTCTAATGCTTTGGAAATGAAATAAAGTCTTGGGGCACTGTCCATGTGCCATTCATTCAAAGAAATCCTTTTAAAAAAATAACAATTTTGTTTGAGATTTAAACCACAAATTTTGTAAATTCCTATTTTAACAAGGTTTTGCTTCTGTTAATATTTAGCACTGAGCTTGTTTTAAACATCCAAACATGTCTGTAGAGGAACATTTAATGTTCAGTGACATACAGCTGTTTGATTGCTTGTATAATGGCAGACGTTTGACTACACGCTAAGCTACTACACTGACTAATGATGGTAATTTATCTACTTGGCTATACTATAGTCACAAATCTGCCAAAGCTTTACAAGGAAGGCAAACAAACTGATACTGTGACAGGTCTGTGAATTTTGTCCACTGTGTCCGCTTGCTTGAGACAGCTTGATACTTGATATTTACATACCAAACACTATAAAACACCCAATCATGTTCAAATCATGTTTGTATCACTCCACTTGTCTATAGTTGTTATATAAAATTCCAATCCCAGTAAACGTTTGTTTCATGAAAACCATTACTACACGGCACGGCAAGACACAAAGCTCAATCCAGCTGTGGTTGCTTTGGGAACTATTTTCACAGACGGAGCAAAAATAAAATATTTGACCATATCATGTCTGACATATCAGTAGTTGATATTAATAACTTGTTAATAGAACTGTTGTATTAAAGCAATATCACACGCGTAATCATGCTGTCGTCCTGAATACGAGCTTGCGGACCGAATGCTGAATTCAGTACGCTCTTGCTAATGTGATATCGTTTATATATATTATGAAGCATTATACCAGATTAATTCAAAACTAAGGACACACTAATAGCACCTGTTTCCAGTTTTCAAAGTGGAGTAACCAAACCAACACTCTCTCAGACTCAACTTTAAGAGATGTTATGACCTGTGTTCATAGGCGTAATCTTGTGTCGTGTCAAAAGCATGAAATACGCCAGGCTTGGTCAGTATCGGCCGTAATATCCAATACTCAATATCATATCAGAGCACCTCTATGAAAAAAAGTGTCATTTGGACTCATGCCTAACCAGATAAAATTGGTCAGTATTGGTGTTTCAAAGGTTTTGCTTTCAGTTTACGGCAAATGTAGGATGTAATCTTACGACTGTCTATCCTGACCCATTTTTACTTGTGTTACACACCAGTCATGTTTATAATACTCCTGCCATTTGGCAAGCCAAATAACTGACCAGAACACATTGAAAAGTGCACCTAGGTGCCCGTGTGTGTGCCCGTGTGTGTGCCCGTGTGTGTGCCCGTGTGTGTGCCCGTGTGTGTGCCCGTGTGTGTGCCCGTGTGTCGACATCTCATTCATTTTGCTTCATTGAAAATTCACTCTTGTTCATTGAGATAAAAGTTGTTGCTTTGAGGTATATTTCATTCGGAGATGAACCGTACAAGGTTTATTAGGTTGCCTAATATGACAATACTTTACATATACTACACTTTACAATACTACTAGACTAAAGAGACATTTCCTCTGGTTGTTTATTAAACCCCAGAGGGAGTGGTCAGATAAGGTTATGGAGATAAAGAAGCATAAAATTGCTTCTTCTTCTTTTTTTAAGATACTCTTAATCTCTAAAATGTCCTAAAAACTCTGAGAGGTCAAATTCAGTTGAATTAACACTTATGGGTGGATTTAACTGGTTAGCTGACTAGTACAAATAGAAATACAAATGGAAAGAAATCACAACTGCAAGGGTTAAATCAGCTCTGTGGGGATTTTCATGCTTATCTGACATTATATATAACCATGTTTTATATGTAAACGTGAGGAGTTAGCTGGTTTTCCCTTAAAGACATACTGCATTTGTTTTCCCTTCGCTCTGTGCTTCTGTGTATGAAGGGTTTTCGAAGTAAGTTGATATAAACTAGCACATAATACCTCGCCTGCAGGTAACGTTAACGGACCTTTACAAAGCCTTCTCTACAACTAATATTAGCGAGAAACAAACGAGGTAAACTTACCGAAAGGAACAGGACATGAAAGAAAACGGCGACCCGGGACATGTTGAGCTCCGTGTTGTTTCTGTAGACCGGAAAAGAATGGCGTAGCTGAGGCGAGGTGAAACGTCCTCTCCACTCTCCCTGGGCGGTGAAGAGGCGTGGTGGAGACCAGCCTTGTACTCTGTGCAATGTTGCAAATTCTTTTAAGGGGAAAGTAACTAAAGCAAGTTCAAAAATGTCGCTACATGACGTCATTCTAGTTCTTCATGATGATCAATTGTACGTGTAAATTGTACGGAAGCCGTGAAAGACCATGGATTTATTCAGCCTGTTTTCCCATGATAATGAGTTGTTTGTTTTGTTTTCTTGTGGTCTCGAGTTATTTTTGTCATTATCATGACATTGTTTTTCTATCCATCCATCCATTATCTATACCGCTTTATCCATCTGGGTCGCGGGGAAGCTGGAGCCAATCCCAGCATCTTCG
>JAQMYM010000020.1:3564844-3591532 GCA_030014255.1 Parauchenoglanis ngamensis | reverse complement strand
AGCCAGTTGACCTAATCTGCATGTCTTTGGACTGTGGGAGGAAACCGGAGCACCCGGAGGAAACCCACGCATGCGCGTAGAGAACATGCAAACTCCACACAGAAAGGCACCCTGAGTGACCCGGGGATCGAACCCAGGACCTTCTTACTGTGAGGCGACAGTGCTAACCACTGCACCACTGTGCAAAAACTCGGTTTTCCTAAAAGTATTACCGTGTCACTGACTATCATTCTGTGCAGGAATGTCAGGAATTATATTTCTGTTCACACAAGGCCTGACACAGACTGAATCAACTTTATGTCTTGCCGTTACAATGTTCACATTAGTGTGCATCATTTTAAAAGGCAGTTAGCAGGATTACAGCTTTATCTCTGGCGCAATCGAAGCGAGTTTGCTTTCATCATGAACTACATCGCTGACCAGCTACCCGGCTCAGGGCGTCTCCATGGATACCATGATGTACCATGATGTATGATGACAGAAAGGTGCAAATTGGCAGGATTATGGGTAAATGATGTCATCGCGGGAAAATATCGTTATCTCTAGATTTCAAGAATGTTATGTTATCTAATGAAAATAACTTTTTATCATGAGAAAATGAGCTAAATAAAAAAGTATAAATTTGTGGGCTCTTAGGGCTTCCATAAAATTGCAAATAAGGGTACATGAAGAAGGAAAATGCTCGTTTAGAATATAAGACAAAAGAGAATATAATAAAAAATAATCTTTAATTATTTATTTCTTATAGAAAGAAGTCATCTTTTGTCATGGCAACATGAGGGAAATTTGTACAGGATGCTAAACTTCCTATGAAGAGCAAAGACAAAAAGGAGCAGTAACAGTGAGTAAGACAGTGAGAAGGAAAACATTTACTCGCTTTTAGTACTTATAAAATCGATTATCTCCCAAGAAAAATTCAGAATTTAAAACAAAGACCAAAGAGGAGAAAAAAGGTTGGAAGAACAGTGGTGATCAGTGATTAATCACTGGGGAGGACCATTGTTATCAGCAACACAGTCAGGTGTTACATACTGATGGTGAGTCGAACGAACCTGCTTTCTAAACTCATATAACAGCAGTTGTGAGCCGTATCCCTAAATGGTCAGGTGTACACATACTTTTGGTTTTTATCTATGATTTTGTTTCAAGAGGTATAAGAGTGTGCCTGCATGTTTGTGGTTCTGTCTTGGTCCGGGCATGCATTTCAGCCAGTGATAGGAATCTAAAAAAGATCGATGAAAGGATGAGTACTGTGTTTTGGGGGAAAAATTGTGAAAAAAAGCTGGGAGTGTCCAGATTTTATGATATGAGTAGTGCGTAGAAGATCTCTATGTGAATGTGATGAGAACTGACCTTACACATTGTTAGACACAGTTATCATCATCACCAAAATAAACTTAACATTTTGATTGCACTTTTGACAGTGTTCATTTACTGGCGTTAGCCGTTTCCTCATTATTTTCATCTTCCCCTTCCATTCCAGGAAAAAAGGACCACCAGTACTTAAATTAAAGCCCCAGATTTGCATAAGACAGTGTACAGAGTCTCAGTGTACAGTGAAATGCTGAACAGAGTCATGGTGTACTGGAAGGATGACTTTCCCAACAGGAAAGGAGAAAGGTAATGCAAGCATTATTACTAAAATAAACAGTTTATGAAAAAAAGTATCACGTATCACTGGTTGCCAAAGCAGAGGGTGTTGAAATATGGAGAGCATTTGACACAGAATCACGTTTGGTTAGTGTGCTGGAATGAGGCCTGACAGTGAAGCTGTGGAATTTGGTATGTCACTGTGAATAACACACCTCTGTCCAGAGTGCATACATGCCTGGTCAAAAGTTGTAAAGGATAATGAAATGTAAAGTACAGACAAAATTACAAAATCTCCTGCTAATCAGGATTAATTAAATTACTACCCACAATTTGCTTGAGTAAATACATGGACGGTCTTTTTCGTATTTTTTATTTCTTATTTTCATGGATGAGTGCTTTCTTATTTCTCCTGTGTGTTTATCTACTAAATACTATAATATAATACTGATGATTACTTATTGAATATTAAACCTCTCATATAATGCATATTATTACACAAAAATGGCTTAGCTAAGCACAGTGCATTATGATTCAGTGAACCAGGGACACCGAATGACAATACAGGTCCGGGAGTGTCTAGCTAGGCTTCAGACACACCTGGTTACACCCAAATACAGAATGTCCCATGATTACGGAGTCGGCATATCGCGCCTGAATCTCTATGAGACAATGGGTTTGTATGTGCGTGTATGTGTAAAAGTGACAGTGAGAGGAAGTATTGCACAATACAGTATGTTCACATCGTTATCATGTTGTTTTTACTGGTGATCTGTGTTCTCAAATGTAAGTGCAAGTATTTGCTATGATTTATTCCTAAATAAAAAGAACTTGTTGCATTGTTCCTTAAAAACCACACAGAGCTGCCATGTAAGCCACAGAAGGTTAATAGAGATGTTGTAAATGAGTTGTTTAATAATAGGCTTTTACACTCTGTGGTTTTCAGCTCTGATGTGTGCTGGTAACTTTAGAGCCAAGACCTCAACACACTCTCTTTTTACACATTCTCTCTCACAGCCCCCTTTCTGAGCTCAAGTAACCGTGGTGCCTCGCGTCACCGACTTGTTTAATGTCCCTTTATAGCTCTCTCTCTCCTGCTCATTGTGTTGTATGAGTGGACTGGGCAGAAATTCAAAACTGATTCAGATGTAGTGTGCGCTTTAGTCTCCCACTTCTCTCGGTCAGCCTGAAATAGAAGAGGTTAGAACGAGGGCCTGCAGATAAACTGGTCAAAATTGCTGAGATAAGTGGTCTCAAATCCCACACTTGTTAAAATTTAGATTTCTCGAAAAAAAAACCTCAGAGTAGTGTAATGTCAGAAACATTTTACCCAGTGCAAGATTTAAGTTTAATCAGCACCTGATCTGTGGGCTGAATTTTAAAACATTTCACGGTTATGCATTTTCTCAGTCGCTGTATAATGTTTTCGGGGATTTTGCTCAACATATTCAGACCAACACATTTGCTCAATATAGCTTTACTGGTTCCTGACTTTTGGACTCCCTACTTACAAAAATAAGATGTCAACACACATCAAACATAAATACTTTGCGCAATACGTTGCTTTGAGTATAGAAACATGCACAGGTTGTCTGTGGATCTACACACGTGTGTGTGTGTGTGTGTGTCAGAGGAAAAGCGCAGAGACAGGTGTGATCACAGACAGGTAGCCGACAGGTATATGACAAACAACACATCATCAACAATATGATCATGAAAATACTCTCACATTCACACAGTAGACAGTAAACATTTTCTGTGACTCACACTTTCTAAGTCATTAGCATGATGAATCATTGCCAAGGCCTTCTGTATCACCCTATGAGACACTGACGTGTTTGTGTCAGATCACAATTGTGATTTGTTTAAAAAAATACACCTGGTCTGTTAATTTTATTCCTTTTTATTTCATTAAGGTGAGTACTTCGGTGACACGGTGGTGCAGTGGTTAGCACTGTAGCCTCACAGTAAAAAGGCTCTGGGTTCGAACCTTGTGGCCGACTGGTGCCTTTCTGTGTGGAGTTTGCCTATTCTCTGTGCGTGTCAGCATGGGTTTCCTCCCGGTGCTCCGGTTTCCACCCAGAGACATGCAGATTAGGTCAACTGGCTACTCTGAATTGCCCACAGGTGTGAATGAGAGTGTGAATGGCTAGTCGTTTCTGTGTTAGCCCCGTGATAGATTGGAGACCTGCCCAGAGTATACCCCGCCTCTCACCTGAAGTCAGCTGGAACTGGCTCCAGCTTCCCCCTGACCCTTAATGGGTAAATGGAATAGATAATGTATAGATGAATACAGTACAGTCAATCAGAACAAATGAAAAAAGCTAAAAAATATATATATATTGTGGGGGAAAATCTAGTGAAACAACATCTTTCTTTTTACACTGCATCCATTCAACAAATAATTCCAAGACAAAAGAAATTTTGTTATATTCATTATATATTAAATTATAAAAACAAATATATAATAAATTATAAAAAATTATATCAAATTACATGTTAAATGTAAAATATTATATTAATTATATTAAAGAAATGTATTATTGGTATACATTTTATCATATTGTTTTTTTTACATTTCACTTTACCATTCATCTTAAATGCCTGAGTTTTATTACAGAACATTATTCTCCATCACCTGTCCCAGTTTTTATTGTTGTTTATGGATTGGTCTTATTTTCCTTATGTCATGTTTTTTAGTATATCTTTTTTATCATTTTACAAACTTTTATGGTGTCAGGCCTTTATAGTTCGGTGAGGTCTTTTATTTTATTTTCTCTTTTATTGAATTTAATCTCACTGTGCAGCATATTAGACAACTTCTTCTGTATTTACATTGTGCTTTATGAATAAACTCGCGAAAAGTTTCTCATAATCCTATATAAGGAAACGTGCCTTAATGGATTACTTATACGATTTAATCTTATGAGCCATTTGAATGAAGCAAAATGTAGGTGCGAAATTCTAACCTCGAAACCAATTTGAGGTTACAGAAGGAAGAACCATGTAGCAGTACTGTCAGAGAATGATATCTATTGATTTAACTTGTGCTATACTTTTGAATATTTTATCTTTTATAGCATTTTCTGTTTGGATTCAGAGGCCATAACAAAAATTCAACCAATTCTCTCTCTCTCTCTCTCCCTCTCTCTCTCTCTCGCTCTCTCTCTTTCTCACACATTGTTTTCCTCTCTCTTGCTTCCTTATCTCCCTGCTCAAGTTTCACTCCCCGCTGTTGCTATGGAGAGGCAGGGTTGTTTTGTATTGAATGGTTCTGTTAAAGAGACACACACACACCCACACACACACACACACACACAT
The DNA here is from genome assembly GCA_030014255.1 of Parauchenoglanis ngamensis. Lineage (NCBI taxonomy): Eukaryota > Metazoa > Chordata > Actinopteri > Siluriformes > Auchenoglanididae > Parauchenoglanis > Parauchenoglanis ngamensis. The sequence continues at coordinate 3,586,621 of JAQMYM010000020.1, read as the reverse complement.
CACCACACACAAAAACAGGGGACAGGAAAAAAGAAGTGAAAAAGAAAGAGTCTCTGGGTGGACAGGAATGCAAGAGAAAGTTTTTTAAGTATTTGGGTTTTTTTTGTGTGTGAATATTGTTCGGTGACATCCAGTACATTTAACCTCACACCATGTAATCCTTTAATCCTTCAAATGAAATCTTCTATGCCCATAACCATAGCCAAAACAAATGTAGAAAAAAAGTTTATAGCCAGAAATGTTGGCTGCATGACAAATAACTTACCATGGTGATTTTAACTGTTTGAATTTTTCAAAGTGCTTTTTTGTTGTTGTGTTTACCAGTTACAAAACGATCCAGTGTAATACCTTACATTCCTAAATCCCAAATCTACTCTCTCACCACTCCTTTCAAATGTTAGATCACAGTTCAGACTGGCTTTTAGCAGTTACTACCTACTATAATCTTTGCCTGCCCTTAAATTACCTAGAACTAGAAAGGGAGAGTGAAAGACCGACTGTAGAGGACAGGGTGGGCGTTACTAAAGAGGCCGAAGACACTCATAAACCAACAGACATTTTGAACACATAGACATTTTGTTGAAGGCAATACATTATTTCACAGCTTTAATACAACAGCTAATTAGAGAACATACTGTCACTCTGGTATGAACTGATATTTTGTCATGTCAACTTTTGCATCAAACTTTTGCATTTATATCCTGATATTAAGGGCTAATGTAGAAATAGTGTTGTACACATCGACATGACCTCTCTGCAATCAGTATCATGTAGTACCTTGTCTGGTATATTGTAAAGCAATGTGTATTTATTTATTTTTTTGTTTCCAGTGTCTTACTTACTGTCTTTGCAAATCTCATAGACTACTGTGTGTTTTGCCAGTCTTTGTCATCCACATGTAATGCTGTCTGGTCTTGGAAAATCACATTACGTGCTACAGATGGGAAAACACAGAAAAAAATCTCCCTGACTTGCCTGACTTGACATGTCTAACTGTCTGTGTGTCCCTCAGACAATGCGTTATGTTCAGACAGATTTACAGCAAAACTTGGCATGGCAAAGTGAATGGCATTTTAGGTGGCAGAGTCTTCACAATCAGTTTGGGTGGATCTGTGCACCGCAGAATTAAGTAGAAAAGTTACAGGAAGTTTTCATCTTGACGTTTCGGAATATTTTATGCGTAATATGTTTTCCAGGTTAAATGCTAAGCAAACAAGTGATTAAGTCCTAAAACCTTAAATGATATCACCAAAGGCCCAGCTTTGCCAATTTTCACTTTGAAAACAGCCAAAGATCCTGTTCAGGCAAGTTATGTATCTCTAGTGATGGCAGATTTATTCCATGTTGATTTTGGAGACCTGTGTGTGTGTGAGTATAAATCTGAAAACTTTTAAGAACCTTTGGTCTATAATACATGAAAACATGATTAATCTGTTTAGTAAAATGCAGTGACAATCAAAATGTGAATCACAGTGAGTGACATGGGACACTGTCCAGAAAGTGATTATAGCAGCACCCTTGGACACACACCCAGTTGCAAGTCACCTGCCACACCCACTCTCTATTTCTATTCTTCTATTCTTCCCAGCAATAATCTGTGAGTCATCGCGACATTCTGAACGTGTAAAAGGCATGTCTGTATGCTGACGGCAACGACAGGCCTGACCATGTTTGTGGCTGTTTACCACTTGAAGAAGGGAGTATCCTGATAGACTGGTTTTCTACATGCTCCTTTGTCTGCTTTTTTGTCTCTTCTCTAACTATCTTTCTTTTCCCTGTCCAGAAGTTAACACTTGGGAGCAGATTTATAGAAGATCAGCCCTAGTTAACATGCTGCTCGTGTTCAGTTTGTCTTCAGTGAACTGCTGAGACCTTGTGTATTCTGATGGCTACACTGGGCAGGGTGAAACAAGCGCACAAGGACTGAGAGAGGGAGGCTAATAATCAAATAATCTATCTGTGTTTGTGTAATAGAGAGAAGAGAGAGAGAGAGAGAGAGAGAGAGAGAGAGAAGTAAGGGAATGCAGAAAGTAAAAATTGTCTGTCTCAGCATGCCTAAAGGCAGGGCAGGTGAAGTAGCAACCTCATTCCTCCTGTCTTTCATCCTTTTCTCTCCCTTATCTGTTCTGTTTTTTTTTTCCTTCCTTCACTGCCAAGTCCCTACAGCAAGCAGACAACACCTAAATGCACACCAGGGCACACCCAAAGTCGCACCCTTTCTCTCTTACACACCCAGATAATCTCTCTCTCTCTCGCTCTCTCTCTCTCTCTCTCTCTTTAACACACACACATCACACATAACCTTAACCCTAAATATGACAACCCTACCCTTACCCAAAATTAACCTTAATCATAAGTAACCAAACAAAATACATGACTTTTGGCTATTTTAGTTTTTGGATTGTGTTCACAGATTTTTGTAAAATTGAGTTTTCCCTTGTGGGGGCCAGAAAAATGTCCCCTCAAGGTAATAAATAGAAGGTTTTTATCATATTGTTGGGACATGTGGTCCCCACAATGTAATATAAATATGGTCCACACACACACACACACCCCTTTTTGTTTCTTCAAAACACTTAGACAAATATTAGGTTTGATTCATATTTTCAGGTACCATGACATGAGAATATGTCATTACAATACTACTATAATATAACTTTTTAATGATCACAGTGTGTTGAGTTTCTCAGTGAACATTGAATCCTGTTTAAGATGGCCCAGGTCTTCATAAGGCAGTTAAACAGTAATGAATTTTTTAAATATTCTTGTGTGTGTGTGTGTGTGTGTGTGTGTGTGTGCGCTTAAGAGAGTATGCATTGCCTGTGGGGGTTTCTGTGCTGAGATTACCTAACAAGCCCTAAAATAAAGAAAACTCCACACACAAGCCACACAAAACTGAGACACCATAATATTCAAGATGTAGTCACTCATAAAACTGTCACCATGTGTTTACATACGTAACAGCACTGCCATCTCAAATCATGTTACACATCAAGCTCTTCACTATAGGAAACAAAGGTCATGCAAAGGAAACAACTCTAGCAAATAAACAATATAGACTGCATTCTTATATGCAATTTAATCATTACTTGCAGTTTAAAAAATTATGTTCTTCTACATACTGTATGTTCTAAATTACAGTGTAAAAGATGGTATGAAGCAAACTCCACTGATGGTACAGTGTATTTGTGGATTTTTTTAAAAAATCCCCTGATGAGCTTAAGTGAAAATGAAACCCTAAAACAAAAGGAAATACTGGCTGTAACAAGCTTGAGGGCTGTTTGTATGCTCTATATACTATATGAGCAGGTACTGTTAAACCATTACTCATTGCTACTACTTGTTCTAATACACTGTATACCTGCCTTCTTGCCAGACATTCCTAGGTTATTTTTGAATGTGTGAGTGGGTGAGTTCATAACGCCTGGCCAGGTGCAAAACCAACTCTCTGCCAAACCAAGCCTCCGTGAAATGCATGAGATCAGTTCTTAGTTTTCTGCATGACATACCCTTTTATTTATAGTCCCTTCTTATAGGGGTGCATTTATGTAGTAATTGGGAGATATTAAGTGAAACAATGCACGGTTTCTTTCTTACAGATTTGTGGCTGTGGAGTCTGATTCCCCAATTGTTTCCCACCTGTTTATGTATAACAACATTAATCAACTGTTACAACAGAACAGCATGAAAACACTGTTAATCAACTGTTGCAACAAAACGGCATGAAAACTTTCTTAATCAACTGTTACAATACAACAAGCATGAGAACTTACAGGTAGGTCACACTGATCTGCCATTGCACACCATATCAAATAGCTGTGCCATGAATACATTAATGCCATATTTGTTCCACCTATATGAGCCTACTGCTTGGATAGTTTTATGACACAAACTGGAGGCTATGCCCTTAGACCACAGTTCAGACCAGTGGGAAATACTTAATATTTGAATTTGCTGTGCAAAAGAAAAATAATAATATTGGCATATAAATTATTTTCACCTGATGCAACTTTTAACTAAATATAACAACTACGATCTTCAGAAAGAATGATATTTTTCAAGGAAGCAATAAAATATGATGCTCTGTTATATAAAATTAATTATCACCCTGTTACTAATCTGATTTGAGAATTCAACAATATCAGTTATAGACACTTACACTGTCCATCCACTTTAATAGGAATGCCTGTGCACCTGCTCATTTATGCATTTATGCAGTTATCCAATCAGCCAATCATGTGGCAGCAGCACAATGCATAACATCATGCAGATAGAGGTGAAAAGCTTCTGTTAATATTCACATTAAACATCAGAATGGGAAAATTATCATTTCTGTGCCTTTCTGCTGTGGCAATGCAAATTTCCCACTTGTGGGACTAATAAAGCTTCATCTTATCTTATCTTATCTTATCTTATCTTAACCGGGGCATTGGTTGCTGGTGCCAGATGGGCTGTCTTGAGTATTTCAGAAACTGCTGATCTGGAATTTCACACACAACAGAATGGTGCAAAAAAATGACAAAAAAACATCCTGTGAGCAGAAGATGCTGCTGCCAAATAATTGGCTGATTAGATGACTGCATAAATGAGCAGGTGTTCCTATTAAAATGGATGGTGAGTGTATATCAATTAAATGGCACATGTAACAAATATGGTTGGATCTGTATTATGTAACATTCTTAACATAATCTGTGATCAATTATCACCCACATCAATATGTTCATATAAAGTAAAGACATTGTTTATGGATCGAGACCTTGTTCAATGAATATCCGAGCAATTTCACCGGGAGCTCAATGCACCCAGTAGCGCCACCGTTAATAAATAGATTTTTAGGGGAGAAAAAATGCAGTTTGGACTGAAGTGTGTGATTGCCTGTATGAATGGATGCCTGCTATCCCATCCATGATATATTCCCACCCCATGCCCAGTGGTCCCGGGATGGTCACCAGATCCACCATGACCCTAACTAGAATAAAAGTGGTTACTGAAAATGTGTGTGAGGTTGACAAATAGCATTCTAAAGACATTTTTGTAAATGTACAAAAACACTTAACAAAGGGTTAAGGTTAACCGTGGAGCAAGGACAGGGTTTGGTGTCCACAGACCAGCACCTACTGACCGGGCCACCCGCATAATCCAGTCAGGATCAATCTGAACTAGCAACAGAGTAAACCTGTGGGCAAGATGACAGGTGGGGATCATTTTCAATGCTAGTTGGGCAGCAGACATGCTACAGACAATCTCAAACTGAGCAGGTTTTTTTGTTGTTGTTTGTTTGTTTGTTTGTTTTACCAGTGGACTAAATCATACTGTATCTAATAGATTATTATGTCACAGCTGGCATGGGAACATCTGGGGATGCCCAAGAGGAACCTGAAACTGTGGTGGAGGATGGAGAAGTCACACCTTCTCAGCCTGTTATTGAGACCACAACCAGGAAAAGCTGAAGTAAAATAAATAATTGAATAAATGAAAAACGAACCTATGCTACACTACACAGCTATATATCATTGGTTTTCAGTAAATAACATCATGAACTTTTGAATGTCAGGAAACATGCTTAAACCATGTTTTATGTAAAAAAAAAAAAAAAAAAAAAAAGAGTTTAATTATAAATAATGCAAAACGCGAGCATGTTTGTGAATTGTGACGTAGGTACTCTCTCTCTCTCCCTCTGTGTGAGAGAGAGAATGAGAGAGAGATACCCACACCTCTCTCTCTCTCTCTCTGCGTTTAGTTCCTCCTCTAAAGGTGAGGGTGTGTGGTGGCTTTGAAAGTCTTGACTGACTTCCTTCTATCTTCTTTAATCGCGCAGAAGCTGTGGTGGACGCTTGCAACTATCAAGAAACAAACAAACATCTTTGTCTACACCGAGTGCTGGATTGGAAGAGCGCTCGCGCTCCGGAAATGGCCTGGCAATGGCGTTCAGCGCCACTTCTCTGTCTGTTTTGTTTCGTTATATGGGTAAGTTTATACTCTTTATTCGTTTATTTTTATTTTTAAATAATGTAGTCTCTGCTCATATGCCTCAATGCACGTCTTGAAAAGTTTCCAGCATTGCCTTGCTCGTGTTCAAGCAACCATGACATTCTTGTATCGATTTAACATTTATCTAGTGATTTTGTCGATCGACAACGAATCGGCTCTTTGATTCGGCTCATTTATGTGAACATCGCGAACCGACTCGCATTTCTTAATAAGAACGAGACGAATAGGTCATGTGACAATCTGTCTGAAAATGACTCAGTTGCCTTTATTAATGGTATAAAGTACACCTGTAATTGAAAAGTGACTTTTATCATCTTGTTTGGCACAGCATATCGATGAGACTGTTTGACTCGCATCTCTGTTACTTTGTTATAATATGTTGTGTAGTGTAATGAGTAAGTGAATATAAGTAATAGGACAGGAAGGTTATGAGCTTATACAGAACAGCACAATAAAATGAATGAAGGAATTGCCTTAGGTGTATTAGTTATTAATGCAAATATGGAGACCAATAACAATGACTGGTTTTGAGGAAGTAAAAAAGTTGGCAGTTAGCCATTAGCTGAGCCAAGTACAGTGGCTTACTGAGAAGAGCTTAATTACATTGAGTCATTAGTCTTAACATTACCTTATTGTCATCTTATTGCCAAAAGGTAAATGGGCTGTGGCCTTCTTGTTAAATTCACCAGGATTGTTTTGATGCCTGCCAATAACCCAGTTCAGGCAGTTCTTCCAGTGTGCCCACAAGCTGTTAGACATGGCATGTCAATCTTTGTGGTTATAGATAGATGTTTTTTCAATTGGTTTCATAGGAACAAGGCAACATTGCATTTATAAATGCGTCTTTGTTTTAAGTGGACTGGTTTCATTTTCTTACTTAACATTTCGCATTTTAACATCACAAAATGTAGAGATCCTGGTTAGTCTTAGACTAAATGCATTTTTGTTCTATCAGCTTACAGACTTCGGGAACCCCACATGACTGTTCAATGTATACTTTTTAATAGATTCACAATATTCATAAGGATTCATTAGTATTTATATATTTGTATATTTTATAATAATAAATGTAATATAATTGTTAATCATTGTATTTTCTACAAAGGTAGTGTGTTTAAGTAAGCAAAGCACAATACTGTTTGAACCACAGTTGAGATTATGTAGTCAACAGTGTATGGATACAGCTCTGTTACGTCTGTTATGGTGTATGTTGTATAACATCATTATTGTCAAAATCAGTTTGGTTTCACATTTGCTTGTACCAATCAGCATGACACATTTCATAAAGAACCTTACAAGATTTTCTTTTCTCTCTTCGGCACACAGATAATTACAGACCAAATTAACAACTGTTTTTAGACGACTGAATGATTGGTTTATCATTTTAGTCCCGTCCTCACAGACACATCACTGATTTTGCAGACTGATGCCTCTTGCTGTTGTATTTACATATAGCACAATATGGTGCAACATTTAGCCTGGTTTTCTAGAGATAAATGAGTAAACGCAATCATTTTTAAGGTTAGCTGGCAAGTAAATAAAAATGATAATATGGCCATGTGTGATGCAATAATCCTTGTTTGCAAACAAAACAATCTGACAGAAATTTATCCATTGTGCACTCATTTCATTGCTATTTGGAAGCAAGAAATTATCATAGAAGCTGAAAGGTTAAAAAAAAAAGTTATTTCACCGAGTGAAACCAATCTAATCCAAGGTAGAGCTATAGACATAGAATGTCTAGATTGGTCAAAAGAAGAGATGTACTTGTTCATTTTAGGTATTATTAATTGTTATTTATTGTAGAGTCAATGATTTCCTGATGTTATCCTTGTTGTTCAAGTTTGACCCTTCCCAAAAAAGCATAATTAAAGTCTTTAACAATATGTAATGGTGAAGGTCTTGCCTAATTAGCCACCGACACGTTTAGTATTACACCGAATATAAAATATGCCTGTAATGTTAATACGGTAGGATCCAAAGTTTGGATCTGTTTGCCATTCTTTTTACATTTAACACAAAGGTTTTCATTACAAATTATATGATCTGCAACAACTTGAGTGAAAAGTAGAATCTTTATTATAAATGATAAATTTTAGTAAATATTATAAATATTTACATGAATTTCAGAATTTTCAGATTTTCAATGTGGCCTCAGATTTGTGGACTCCCCTGTATGTTTCTGGTCATTTAAAAAAAATTAATAAATAAAAAGAAAACTTTTTTTTTTACAAGCTATATTTTATTCACATTAATACCTTAGAATCTTCTATAACTGATTTCTTTTGGAAACACAACAACCATGGCTTTGTCAACATAGCTAGTATCATAGTATCATGCTCTGCCTCGGAGCTCTGCGTTTTGTGCTGTGCTGGTGTTTGATCAGGTTTAGCAGTTTCTGAATGGAGCTTTAAGCTCTAGTCTGGCTTGTTCGTGTACTGCGTGGTATTTGCTGTGAGAGATAGTTGGATGAGATGAGCACAGTGTGGTTATAGACAAATATCCAGTCAAGCAGACGCTTGTTCAGGACTGTAGCGGTTTTGGGTTTGTCCGCCATTTTGTGTCGTCTGTGTTGTGGCAACCAAAACGCGAAATGTCGGCTCATGAACTATAAACAAAATTGACATTTTCACCACAATATAAGTAAAAATCCATAACTCTTACATTAGTTGACATGAAGTCATACTGATACTGGAACTGCAACTGGAAGATACTAGAAAAGCAGTCTTGCTGCAGTATGAACATAGAAGACTGAAACTTAAACCAATACTAATAAATGCTTTAAGCAACCATATGAATCTGTTATAATGGAAAAATAAGCTAAAATGCAAATGCCTCTCTGTCTTTTCCCCTAGTGTGTGTTTGAGACTGGAGCCAAAGCAGACCATTCTGTATCCCTCCGAAGGCACAGGAGAGAGTGGATCGTCCCTCCACAAGTTTTAGAGGAGAATGTAGACTACACTAAACAGAGCTTTATTGCTAGGGTGAGAATGCCCTGATTAATTGATGTATATATTTTTTTCATTTTAGTTTTCTACCTTTCAACTTTTAAAAAAGAAAACCCACTCTGCCATTTCATTACATACCTAATCTTTATTTTATTTTATTTTTATTTTTTTAGATTCGTTCAGACAAGGAAGATGCAAGTAAGGGCCCAATACGATATTACTTAAAGGGCATTGGCGCAGACCAGCCACCTTATCACTTGTTTGTCGTGGAGCCTAGCACTGGCAACGTTCGAGTGACTGGCATCCTGGACCGAGAGGCCATTGCCGAGTACAATGTAAGTTAAGAATCACTGAGCATTGATATAAACTGTAAACAGGATGATGATGGCGGTAATGATAATGATGATACCTTTCTGATGATGATGGGTTTCACAGCTCTCTGGAGTTGCTATGTACCCTGATAACACAGTGGCAGAGAATGATATTCAGCTGAGAATAAAGGTGAAAGATCAGAATGACAATCAGCCCATCTTCCTGCCCATCAGCCCAGGATCTGTGAAAGAGCTCAGCCCTGTAGGCAAGTCAAGATTACCCTTTTTTTTTTTAACAATTTAAAATCAATATCTTAGTAGGTCTGAAGACATTGCATAAAAACACGAGTGTTTTAATAGTGTTAACATTATGTTTAGGTACCTCTGTAATGAAAATAATAGCAACCGATGCGGATGAACCTGGGAATATCAACTCTCAGATCCACTATGAGATTATTAAGCAGGAGCCTCAAGACAACATGTTCACCATCAATGAAAATGGAGAGGTGCTTGTTGCTGATGAAAACTTGGACCGAGAGGTAAGGCACCACACACTTGTAAAAGCTAGAGTTTTGCACAGAAAGCCATTATAATTAATACATTCAAATAAATGGCTTCCATTATAGATTTTGAACATCTCCATTTTATTCCTTATGAATGTTAGCAAATAAACACATTATAATACACCAGACAGTTTGTCTTTCTTGTAACTTAAACCTTAAGATGATGATAAGCATCTCATTATAATACCAATCTCTCTACAGACAATTGACCAATATACACTTACTGTAAGAGCCTCAGACCTTAATGGGGCTCCAGGTTGCAACTCGGAGACAGCAACATTCAATATCCAGATCCTGGATGTCAACGATAACGCCCCAGTACTGGAGCACGAATCTGTAAGGCAGCACCTGTGTTCCTACTTGGTCCAGTGTTGTGAAATTAGACCGTGTTTCTCTAGAATATGTAATATACAAGACAGAAATGTATCACTATTGATGTGAGACAGTTATAGCTATTTGTTTCTCCTTCTCTGTACAGTATGATGCCAGTATTGAGGAGAACACAGAGAATGTGGAGGTGATGAGATTTAAAGCCTCTGATCGGGACCAGCAAAACACTGAAAACTGGCAGGCCCAGTACAGCATTGTGTCAGGCAACGGGGGTGGGCATTTCAAGATTGTCACTGATCCAAAGACCAATGAGGGAGTCCTAATGCTTGTCAAGGTTCAATATTTTATTTCCCCAAGTTTCCTATATTGATCACTGGGCTTATATTGCTATAAATTAGGACAAATATGCCACTTATAATGTTACTTTTCCTTAGTGTGACACTGTGATATTAAGAATGATGGAGGTAATTTCAGTGTGAGAGCTTGTACTGTGCAGAAGAAGTAACCGATGTACTTTGCTTTCAGGCTGTAGATTATGAGGAAGTAAAAGACATGAATCTGGGCATCGTTGTGAGCAACGTGGCTCCATACTATCCAGGAACTGAGTCTCAATCAATAACGGGAATAAATGTGTCAGGAGGAGGAGGAGGAGGAGGAGGAGGAGGAGGTGGAGGAGGTGGAGGTGGGGGAGGAGGAGGATCAGGGGTAATTACAGGAATGTCAAGTGGTGGGGGAGGACAATCTTCTGGTAAAGTCTACAATATGCATGTTAATGTAAAGAACCAGCCTGAAGGCCCAGGCTTTAATCCCAAAGTGAAGGCAATTCCGATTTCTGAAAATGGCAAGACAATTGATATAACAAAACCCATCACAACGTACATTGCTACTGATAAAGATACAGGACTGCCTGCTAAGGGAGTCAAGTGAGTCGCTGTTATTTTATTTTTTTTCCCGCTACATATTTCATTAACAGAATTGTTTTTTGAGTTATTCTTTATCTTTCACCCATCTTTGTATGTGAACTATACTTTTGGTTTTCCTCTCTCAGATATGTTAAAGGCTTTGACCGAGACAACTGGCTATCTGTTGATGAGCAAACCGGTGAAATCAAATTGAACAAAATCCCAGATCGAGAGTCTCCATACCTGGTCAATGGGACTTACATGGCAGAAATCCTCTGCATTAGTCAAGGTTCCTAACTCTCTTAAAACTAGTAACTGACTTTTACCCTTTTGATTCTTTCAACAGATATTTTTCTGTTAAACTGTTATAGTGTATCTTCAATCTGCACATCATAAACTGTTGATATTTTACTTATTTTAGTAAGACTGACTGAATATTAGCCAGTATTACAAGGTAAAGAATATATATAGTTGGGTCCAGTAGTCTGAGCACACTAGTGATTGGCATTCTTGTTCAATTTAACAAAGGTTTTCATAAAAAATTATATGCTCAGCAACAACCTGAGTGAAAAGTACAATTTTAAATATATTTACATGAATTTCAGAGTTTCTTAGAATATGGTACAGCCCCTTTTTGCTGTAATGGCAGTGTTCACTCAAGCTTGCATGTGCAAAAACTTATGATCTGTTTTAGATCAAATCCATCAGTGTGTCTTCTGAACCTGCTTCAGTGTAAGGGATAAAACGTTACAGAAAATCTGACCTTTTGTTCAAAGCAGTTAACATGGTGAATATCACACATTTGCTCATGTTTAAATAGGGACCTAGACATAGCGCAGAATCTTGATTATTGAATAGTCAAGATGATGCACTTTTCCTTTTTTTGCTTGTTTTTGTTTTATTTAATAATTTTCAGAATTCTAAAACTTTCTATTTATTTCCAGTTTTAAATTGAAAAATGCCAGATTTTCAATATGGTCATTCATGGTTTTGGACCCTGCTGTATATGTGTATATACTGTATATTTAGCCTGTCCAGCATGCGACACTCCATACTTTAATTATAGATTTTAGTAAGGAAGATTTCAGGCATGCTTTAATGCTTCACTGGAATGCTTCACTAGGGGGAACTATAGTGCATTACAAAAGCTGAGGGCAGGGAAGTGAAGTGCATGTACCAGGAGCAATTTATGTATCTGAAAAAGCAAATAATGATAACTAGAAACATAAAATTGTGCTTATTTCTTAATTTGTATAGGAAGAAAGCAAGTCTGATAAACTATTAGCTTCACTAATAAACCATTAAACTTCACATAGCAGTAGATTTCAGGAGGGCCAGGCAGAGCAGTTATATAATCACTATTAAAGCATATGTGCATTACTTTTGCAAAAAAGTTTATTCTAGGGATTATGGCATAAGTGGAGCCATAAGATTAAGACTTAAGCTAATAAGATAGATCACACATTAATAATTGTAGCTCCTTTACACCTTTTTTTTTTAAAACAAATTATTGTTTTTCACTTTATCTTTTTCATCTCTTAAATCTGTTACCTATACTATAAAAGGGCATCCAAATGAGCTATTTAAAATGTTACACCTTTCATCTGTCATTATAGACATGCCCTCTAAGACTGCCACGGGCACAGTTGCCATCCAGGTGGAAGACTCTAATGACCACTGCCCTCATCTGACCAATCTGAAACGGACAATGTGCACCACTCAGGAGGTTTTGTATGTCACTGCAGAGGACAAAGATGATTTTCCAAATGCAGGTCCCTTCACTTTCCTCGTCATCCCTGAGGGAACAGACGGACAATGGACTGTGGAGCATTTAAACGGTATGTGTTTTTAGTGATCTGCCATGACATTCAGTCCAAAGGGTCGTAATATTTCATAGTAAAAATGACCATAAAAGTCTAAGAGGTCATTTTGTCTTATAGAGATTTGGATTTAGGTCAAATGAATACCAGAAGTAGTTGTCATGTTAGCATGTAGTTTTTTATTTGAGTTATTTTAGTTTTTTGGTCTATTACTGCCACATATATTAAGGCAAAAGTAAATTCATCTATTGAGGAAAATAAATGTGGACAGTATCTAGAATTATTTACTCCTTACATGATCTAATGCAGTGATGATGACTTAATCATGTTATTGTAGATACAACAGCCATGTTGAAGCCCCAAGAAGCACCATGGCCAGGCCCTCGTCAGGTGACTCTGGAAGTTCAAGACCAGCAGGGGATGTCATGTCCCGACCTACAAGTGCTAAAAGTGGACGTATGCACATGTAATAAATCAGAAACATGTAGTCCCATTGCGAGGCAAACGAGGGGCTCAAGACTTGGCTACGCTGGAATTGGTTTGCTTTTGCTGGGACTCCTCATGCTATTACGTGAGCACAATTTCATGTCTGTTCCTTCTGTGTTGACTGGACTGTTTATAAATTAGAAAATTACACCAAGCATATAAAGAAAAAAAGATTCATAATAGTGTCTTTTTTTCAACAATACATTCTGCAGATAGATTCTTTCTACCGCATGAATTTCATCCTTAAAGAAAATTATAGATGTTTATGTTTATATCTAAGACTATAATGATGCCTTCTCATGGATAAAAATTGCTTCACAGCTCCACTGACTTATTATGACTATGGTATCCAGTAGGTGTTTGACCTTTTTGCAGTGCTACTAAAAAGTAAAGACTGTAACATAAGCCTGTATCAATACCCAATCTCTGTATTGATGCACCCTATAGGACAAAGAACTGCATAAATGGTTTAGCATAAAGTGATCAATCTACCTGTCATTACAGTTATTCCACTCCTATTGATGTTCTGTCTGTGTGGAGGAGCCGGCTTCGCTGCCATACCTTATGACACTAAAGAGCATCTGATTTCCTACAATACAGAAGGGCAGGGAGAAGACCTAAAAGTAAGAGACATAACTCAACCTTTCGTTCAATCTTCAGCCTAAGATGTTTATTCTGGTAACACTTTATTTGTATAGTCCAATATAGACACTCTACAAACCAACTATAGTCTGCCTCATGGTTCATGCCAGCCTATAAACTGATCTTAACAAAAAACCAAATCATGTTTGGTTCCTTTCAACATGTCATAAAGAGAAACATTCAAGTTCACATGATCTGAACTTGAAACTGCGATAGGACAAGATGAGTTTATAGTCTATAATGATCTACTAAACATCCCAAGCTATAAACTAGACTATCCAAAACATTTAAAGGAAAAATGATTATAGATTATCTATTAAACACCAGAATCCTTAACCTGATATTGTGTAGAATAAATTTGAGGAGCTCTTTTCATAAGTCACCTGACAGTATGTTGAGTCTATAGAAGGTTTGTTGACAGTCTGCATTTACATTAGATATCAAAATGAATTGTTACCATTAATCCTAGTTTTTTAATGGTATGATTAATGCAGTAATTTAAATCCAACTGTGATACTGTACATTCAAGTAACCTCCACTATTCAAATCAATTTATAATCAAATCAAATCATGTTTATGAGATCATATGTTTAAAATTTATATGTGAAATTTATATATTTCTGTAAAGCTGCTTTGTGACAATGTCCATTTTTAAAAGCACTATACAAATAAAATTGAATTGAATTCTAACTTTGACAGGATGGGCCCTCACTCCAAGAAAAGTTTAACACAAAAAGTAGCGCTGGGGCCACTATGAGAGCTGCTTCTTTTGGAGCTGCTGGAGCTGCTGGAGCTGCTGGAGCTGCTGGAGCTGCTGGAGCTACTAGTTTCAGGATGACCACCATGAATGGAGGGGGTCAATACTATAATCCGATGGACATGGTTTCTGTTGATCAGGGGATGAGCAGACACCATGGAATGATGAGGGATGAGTTTTCCACATATGACAGTGCAATGGCCATAAATGGAAACTTCTTGAATGATTACTACTCAAACGTAAGTGGAGACAAATTACAAAGAAAGTTTTTACACACAAAAAAAGAAAGAATGGAATTTAACACCACCCAAAGTATGGGTACTAACCCCAGAGCTGCAGGGGCACAGCACTAAATGAATGCCTTAGCATATAGTAGGGTTGGAAAGCCTGAGACTGTATGTATGTTTTCATTTTTATTAGTTGAGAGAAACAAATTAAATTTTGTAAATTATGATTATAATAGGACTCTCTCCACCTGTTAATCACAGTGACATTGGCCAATCATGGGTACCTGTGATCTCATGTATGTGGAAGATCATAGATAGCGTTTTCCTCTCGGTGTTACGCTGCCATATGACACAGCATTGCAGCAGTTCGAAAGATTTGACTCGTAAAATTACTTTGGAAATTAAAATTTCCCATTGTTTATGCTTCAACTCAACAGTCACAAATTTCCCATATCAGTGTGTACAGCCTACTATATTAATTAGATGAAGTCCCCTTTAGTATGCTACAAAACCATTGTGCTATCACATTCAGTCTGATTTTTATGAGTTTTATATGCAGTAAAGTATGTCAAGTGCCTTAAATTCATGTAATATGCCATATGAAGTTTAGCTTAGCTCTAACATGCCTATTTGTCTCTTGCAGAAAACTGAGGACTTATGTACCTCAGCTGAAGACAATTTGATGAATTTTGGGGATGAGGGTCAGGGCTCACCTGCTGGTTCTGTAGGCTGCTGCAGTATCCTCAGCTCTGGCCATGATCTGGAGTTCCTTGATGACTTGGGGCCAAAGTTCACTACTCTAGCTGATATTTGTGGAGGCACAAAGTTCAGAATGGATGCTCCCGCCCCTCCTCCCCAGAAGCCCATCCTGGATCATTCTGAATCAATTTCTGTGCACAGCAACATTGCCAACACTGTCAACGTAGCCCCCAAAGTTACAGCACCCTCTGCCATGCACATGGAGGAGAACGTGCTTGTTAAAAACACCCATGTAGTGTCTGATGTGAAGTCAGTCCAGAATGTGATCGATGTGCCCACCCAGACCCTGGTGATGCAGCAGCAGCCCATGTACTACATGGTGGAGCCGCAGGTCCCCAGCACTCTTGTGTTAGCTGAGAGGCCTGCCATGGCCCTGACCCAGGGGATGTATGTGCTAAACGGAGCTCCAATGACCGAAAGAGTCCTGGTCCAGGGTGCTGTGCCACATCACGGCACAATTGGTGGAGGTGACAGAGTGATGTTGTTGGAATCGCATGGAGGATCCACCACAGCATTGAACACAGGCATGCTCCAGTCAGCTCAGTTGTCTGGATCGCAGATGTTTCTGGTTGATGCCGGTGCACAAGGTGGCCAGGTCATCCAAGGAACACTGCAGAGAGGGGGTATCTCTGGATCTCAAGGCATAGTGGTGATGGAAGGGCAAGGAGGGTCCACAATTCAAGGATCTCTTCAAAGAAGTGTTCCTGTGGCTGGAGGGTCTCAGAGTATGATGCGTGTAGTGGAGACGCAAGGAGGAACTTCAGGAATCACTCTTGGAAACCTGCAGGGGGGGATAACATCTACTTCCATGATCCACAATGGGAATATTGGATTGAACACAAGCACTGTACAGGGACTTCCCAGCTCAAGGAAAGTTGCCCACGATAAGAAGTTTGTGAAAGCCAGCGTGAAATGATGGATATGTTTTCCTAACCCTGAACACAACACCAGTACTCTGAGGTAATGTCCTCAGTGCTTTAACTCCTAAAATACAAGCATTTTGACACTAAAAAGTTTTCATGCTCAGTAGTACATACAATGTACACGTCTTGTTCTTTTTACATTTAAAGAATAAGTGTGTCGGGTCATTGACGTGTTTCATTCTTTTCTTAAATTTTTCTTAAAATTAAGTTTTTTTAAGGGTTACTGTGTTTATTTGGTATTATGAAGCATCATTATGCAATTAAGTCATATTATAAGTAGCACTACTTAAAGGTTATGTCATCTATGCAAATTCAGTGTTGCAATCTGTAAAAAAAAGTACTTTTATCACTCTGTTTTGTACAGAACATATTTCACAAAGAAAACTTAACATTAATTTAAAAAAACTGGAATTCTGGAATTATATGAAATTATAAAAGAGGTATGAACAATGTGTAGCAAATTAGGTCACTTACACAGGTTTTTTGGTCATGGATATAAAAACCAATTGCATGTTTTACATTCACACATGAAGCTACAAACTCAAGTTCTTAACTACACTTTATCTACTTTTAACAGTTAAATTCTGTTTACAATAAATAATTATTCATAATATGCTGTTGTATTTCTAACAGAAAGGAGAGGGATACCATTACCTTACTTTTGATGTCTTGTTCTTATGACAATCATGATAACAATTTAGTGCTTCCATCCTTTCATAATTAATTGATGTGTAATTTCCTTTAATTGTCATTTCCTGTTAATTTGATGTCATTTCTTTTAAAATATCAGAATGTAAAGAGACCTTTTTTTTACCATAAAATGTTGGTAGATTTGTATTTTTTTTCCCGTTATGAATTAATATACAGTTACATCTCCTTTCTCTAACAGGTGTCTGCTTGTGCATTATAGATGAAGTGATACTGGGTACTGGATTAATATGGGAACACTCATATGTAACGTTCTCTTGAGGTCAAATAGTAGTTGCTGTTATATGTTTTAAAGGGAACTTTAACTCAAAAAAATGGGACTACTTTATTGTGTTAATTCTTTTTGTATTTTATAGATTTTCAAGACTACTATCAGAGAAAAAGCTTTAGATTTGATATATGGGTGTTAAACTGGAACCACTTGGATGTCATTTCTCATTTTTTGCAGATTTTAATACAATAAAATATCAAAGAAACAATGTTTTGAGAAATATTTGTTATTTGAATGCCTTATTTAATGTTTTTATGGGAAACCTTTTGGACAATAAAAAACAAGCTCAAAACTGGGTGAGTCACCACAAAGTCCAGCAGAGTATTGGATATTGTATATTCTAAATCTATACTTAATTATCTTTAAAATTTATCATTTGTTAAATATTGTGCAGCCAATCCAGATCAATTAGTGATGTTCAAAGGGAACATATTATGAAAAACCTTTTCAGTGTTTGTGCACAAACATTCAGGTATCCAGAGTGCCTACCAACCCACAAACTGTGAAATAAGACAACCTTGTCTGTTTCCTTTGGGCTACCTGAATAAGAAAACATGTCATTCAATAAGCCGTTAAGATTTGGCTCCACTTTCAATGTCACAAGTTGTTGTGAGACTGAGTCGTTTTAACTATAATTCAAACTTGGCACCTCTCACACACACACACACGTACTATCATACTCTCTTATATACAATATCACTCACCCTCTTTCAGACGCACACACACTCTGTCATACTCACAAGTTAACACTCATACACACTGTCGGACCTGCTCAGTACTTAATATCATAATCTCTTTTACATGCACTATCAATCCTTTTGCATAATAAAAATAAAAAAAATAAATAATTTTACGTACTGGTTGCGGTGTTGCACAAACAACGTTATGAGAGTGAGTCAAAGGTTTCAAAGGAGAGGCGGTTTAGGCAATAATTCTTCTCACACACACCCTTTTACACACCCTTCCTTTCACACACAATCAAAATCCTCTCCTACATTATTATACTCTCACAATATCATACTTGCTCTCAAATGCACATCATTCTCTCTCTCTCTCTCTTAGTATCATACACTGAAACACAAATTATCAGGCCATCTCATACACGATATCATGACTTTCTTCACTTCCCTAATTATCCAAAACACAGTCATGAAATCATGTAATTTAAATTATCCTGCCAATGTTGCAGTTTGCTCAGCTTGTCCAAGGCAGTGTGGAGATCATGTGTATCCCAAGCCTGAGCTGCCAAATCATTCTCAGCCCCGACAGGCAGCTTCCCAACCCACTTCCTGCCAACAACCAGAACAACATGGCCCCAGACAACTGCTACAACAAAAACAGTCCGAATGATAACTTTTCTCCATCTGCTAGACATGTTTCTGTCCAAAATGATGATGATACTGAAACAGAGGGACATTTCAATGGCAACACTGCAGCTGTGCATCACAGTAGCCAGAGTCTACTAGAATCATTTACTAGAAGCTTCCTCAGAAGGATGATTTACATGTTTTAAACCAGTTTAATGGAAAAATAAATAGCCTACAGTTATGTGATGCAGATGGATATTTCCTGTGTTGCATCTATGATAGCGTGGATGATTTGGCCTTTTGTCAACTTTGAGCGATGTAAACAAAACAGAGCAGATAAAAGGGCTAGATGCAATGCTTTTAATTCTGTAATAGGACTAGATAATGAGATCTGCGTGACTGATGTTTTCACAGGGACAGAGAAAGAGGGAGTTGACTGAAATGTTTGCTGAGAGGCTGTTTATAACAAACAGAATGCATGTCTGATGATGATCAGGAAAAAAAAGCTTTTGAGAACTCCTGTTCCGATGCCTTAAATCACTGATAACATTAGATGATATTTACTTAGAAACTAAGAAATCGTTACTAAGAAAATGAATCAGTATTTATCCCTACAAACCACTGGTAATGGCTAGAGTAGCAGAGTTGTTTTCAACCTGTTGGTGGGAAAACATAAGACTGGTGACTATTCTAGGAACATGTTGCAAGAATTGAATAAATTTTGTCTGAGACAAAATTGCCCCATTGACTTTAGTATCAGCAGTGAGAATTGTTTCTAGCCTCTTAGATTTACTTCCCTTTCTAAGACCTACCACCAAATATGTGTGTGACTTACAAAATGCTCTTAGGGTGTTGCTATACACTTGAACTCTCAAAAAGTTCACTTTTACTTCTGAAATATTCAGCATATGTGTATTTTGGTCTCTTCTCGGGTCACTGTTTCACAGGTGTTTGTCTAAGAACCAGAAGCTACTTTCCTGCCCCTTAACCTTTACCATATTGGCTGATTTGTGTGCAAGTGGAAACAAAATAACAAAACCCTGAGCTATTGGATGAAATGTGTACACTACTACCATACTAACATAGGGGGCTCATCAAAAGTGCCAAAATGTGTAATCAGGCATACAAATCCAAAACATGAGGCAAAGGTAAAATAAATAAAAAAAACAATCAGATCAACAGGTCAGGAAATGTATGATCAGATTTGGAGTGACAAAAACAGAGTCAAAAACCAAGAGAACCAGCATTCACAACATACAAAGTCTTAGCACCATCAAGACAGAAGTCTGAGCAATACTTCTCAGGGTTAGTTTGTTTGTCTGTGCTATATAGTCATGGATGTAATTGAGTCCAGGTGTGTGCAGTCAGAAATCTTGAAAGTGACAGCGTGAGTGTGTGTGTGTGTGTGTTGGGGTGTGTAGTACTGGTCAGCCATGTTTGTATGTGGAGGTGGATTCTGGGAATTGTATTGAAATGCTGTTTCAATACAATTCCAAAAATATTACAGTTTTTCTCAGTTGCTTCACCACACTGGTGAAAAAAGAAACAACATTCTTTTAACAATTGAAAAACCTGCAAAAGAATAATGCGTTTTGCACAACTCTTTGATATTTTACTGCAAAACTCACTACTGCAATCAAAACAAGAAACATATACTGCAAAACTACTTAATCCACTCAGTAATGCAAAGCATTTAACCAGTAACACATCCAAGAATTCACTGGATTTTTATAAGCAAAACATAAACACATGTCTCACTGAAGCAGAGCAAAAATGGCATGTTTTATAGCACAATAAGTCCCATAAAATTATAATAATCCAGCATAAACATCACTGATATAAGAGGACATTCATATGGTCCAACAAAGTGAAATTTTACTGTTTTGCGTGTTGTACAGGTACAATCAAACTCAAACACAAACCTGATCATATACTGTCAGATTCATAAGTATTTGTACAGTGAAACAATTAATGTAATTTTGCCTCTGTACACCACCACAATGGATTTAAAATGAAGCCATAATGCTGTGTTTGGTGTACAGACTTTCAGCTATTTCAGGGGCTTTAAAAAAATATTGCATTAATGTTTAGAAATTACAGTCATTTTTTAAATAGTACCCCCATTTTCACAAACTAACCTAATTAAATATAAAAGGATTATTTTTAATATTTGGAAGCAAATCCTGTACAGTCAATGACTACCTGAAGTCTGGAACACATGGACAACACCAGATATTGAATTGTCTCCCTTGAGATGTTTTGCCAGGCCTTTAGTGCAGCTGCCTTCAGTTGTTGCTTGTTTGTGGGTCTTTCTGCCTTCAGTTTTGTGTTCAGTAAGTATAAAGCATATTGGGTTGGCTGACTCAGCCATTTAAAAACATTAAATTTCTTTGCCTTTTTGGTTTTGGTGTGTTTTGGGTCATTGTAGATCTGTACTTTGGAGCACCATCCTATGAGTTTTGCAGCATTAGACTGAAACTTAGCATAAAGTATAGCTCTATCTTCTTCTTCTTCCAGCTTATTCCCTGTTCGGGGTCACCACAGCGGATCGTCTGTTGTCCGCTTTATCAATTTGGCTGGGATTTTTTCGCCGGATACCTTTCCTGATGCAACCCTCCTGATTCATCTGGGCTTGGGACCAGAAAGTATAGCTCTATACACTTCATCCTGTTACTTCTATCAGCAGTCATATCATCAATAAACACCAGTGACCCAGTTCCTTTGGCATCCACACATGTCCATGTCCACCATGTTTGACATACAGTTGTGCTTGAAAGTTTGTGAACCCTTTAGAATTTTCTATATTTCTGCATAAATATGACCTAAAACATC
>JAQMYM010000020.1:3532377-3564744 GCA_030014255.1 Parauchenoglanis ngamensis | reverse complement strand
TTGCACACATGCACTTTATGTTGTCTGTTGTCTGATGTTGTCTCGGTGGCACACGTGCAATTTTTGTACTTCTGTTGATTATATGTAGCACCATGATCCTTTGGGAAACGTTGTCTCGTTTCACTGTACACTGTACCACATGTATACGGTGGAATGACAATAAAAGCAACTTGACTTGACTTGACTTGACTAGAAAATCTACGACAGGCTGTCAAAAACAAGTGGCAGCAACGAAAGGAGAGAGTCACTACCCAACCGGCTCCCCCAAACTCAGTACCCAGCACCACATATCCATGTCCACACTGCAATAAGATCTGTGGCTCCAGAATTGGCCGTTTCAGCCATCTGAAGATCCACAACAATTACCCCTCTGGAGGACTATCATACTGGACTACGAGTGATTGCCGATGATGATGATGACATATTGGATTTAGGACCACATACGAAAGGCTACGTTCACACTGCCATGCTGAAGTGACTCAAATCTGATTTTTTTGCCTTATTGTTACACAAATCTGATATTTTCAGGGCTGTGTGGATGCACAAATCTTATTTTTAAGAAAATTCTTATATTTTCAAATCAGATTTGAGTCACTTTGGCTACTTTCACGCCACAAGTCTCATTGCTCAATTCCGATTTTTTTTGCTCAGTTACAATCGTAACAGAGTTTTGATCAGTTTTGATCATTACGGTTCCCATTAATAATTACAAGTGACCTGTATCTGACTTAAATGAGAATGAGAAATCAGATTTGAGTCAGTTTCACATGTGGTCCTAAATCCAATACGTATCCCATGTACGGCCATGCAACCTGAATGAGAACGCACAGATCGTAATGCGGAATGCATCGAGTGTGTCGTCATCAGCCAGCACGGTGTTCTGGTGATTTGTGCTTAATTTTAAGCTTTAATTATTAGGGTTGAGGTTAGGGTTTGGTTAAGGGCTGCGGCTAAAGTTGAATTTATCAGCAGCGTTTATTCGCGCTACGGTAGCGCAAATCACCAGAACACCGACACGCAGTAAAACAATACTGGAGGAGAGCTTCAGCTGTTTACCCTCCAGAGCACAAGTCTATGCATACATTAGCTACTAGCATGTCCATTTCGTTGGTTTTAATACCATGACGCAGGACTCGTGCAAAATCGTATAGATGTGCACATGTGTGCCGTTTCGGAGGACAGGCGCATTCTCATTTAAGTCAGATACAGGTCACTTGTAATTATTAATGGGAACCGTAACGATCAAAACTGATCAAAACTCTGTTACGATCGTAACTGAGCAAAAAAATCGGAATTGAGCAATGAGACTTGCGGCGTGAAAGTAGCCAAAGTGACTCAAATCTGATTTGAAAATATAAGAATTTTCTTAAAAATAAGATCTGTGCATCCACACAGCCCTGAAAAGATCAGATTTGTGTCACATTAAGGCAAAACAATCAGATTTGAGTCACTTCAGTATGGCAGTGTGAACATAGCCTATGAGTTCTTCTACTGTTTATTTCAAACTGTCATGCTGCAGAGTGTATTTTGTTGCTTTGTTGGTATCACCATTCTGGTTAGTAAAATGTGGAACTGTAAGTCAACCCATACATGCCTCTGTGAAGAAAGAAAGTGATGCGTCCACCATCCTACCATCCAGCTGTCATTTGTGCTCTTCTCAGATACTAAATAAAAACTCAGACTGGCCTAAGCAGTTTTAGGATTAAACCCAGTTCAGATGCATATTAAAAAATAATGAATATATAAAGTAACTGCATAAGCTTTATGTTATGGTCTGTAAAATAGCACTCTGTTTTGGATTTTTTTGAACAACAACATGATAAAAATACTGTGCAATCTAATGATAGCGTGAGACTGAATGTATGGCTATAGGAAGATGGTATAGGAATTGCTTAGAGGGAGGAGGCCTAGGGATCATATAGAAATGAATAATACTGTACCTGTAGGTGTGTCTAATTCAGAGTCCTGGTCATAAGATGCTTAGCGTCTCCCCTCTCTAACTGACAAACAACTAGTTTTTATCAGCCAGAAGCAAACTAGGGGAGGGAAGAGCGAGGTACGGAGTGGTTGCAACTAAATACAGGCCTCAGTAATCATGGCTTACCTCAAGCTTGGAAGACTTTCTTTGCTCTTGCTAATGTTCATGACTTTGGTGAGTTACATTAGTCCACTTGTTATAGCATTGCTACTTTTATTTTGTAGTTTAATTACTTTTAATTTTGTCAGCTGAAATGAATAACCGCAGAATTCAGAATGTTTACTTATATTTTGGTGTGCATTATTAAAGTATATATTTTGAAAACAAAAAAAATGTCAAAAGGAGAGTTTGCATTCAAAATGTATTTCATTCAGCAATGTAGAAGCAAACTACTAAATGCAAATATTAAAAGACACAATTATTTAACAACAGCTCATTACTTGCATAGCATACATAACTCCAGTGTAAGTTTTAAATATCTTGCAGTTTCTTTTATGATTTTATATATATATATATATATATATCCTGTATTGTAGACCTACTCTGGGCCTGTACCATATGCTTAAGTAATCAGGCAATTTATCCTATCATCGCTATAAATTGTTTGATGTTCCCTGTCATTAAGCCAAACTTAGTAACAAGAAATACAACATTCAAATCTTTCAAGGCATTTAAATCATCACATGACTGA
Source organism: Parauchenoglanis ngamensis (assembly GCA_030014255.1). Taxonomy (NCBI): domain Eukaryota; kingdom Metazoa; phylum Chordata; class Actinopteri; order Siluriformes; family Auchenoglanididae; genus Parauchenoglanis; species Parauchenoglanis ngamensis. The sequence goes on along the minus strand of JAQMYM010000020.1, from coordinate 3,562,075 downwards.
ACTTGGTCAAAGAGATGCAGTTGTTTCATAAGAAACCTTATAGATCAGCATTCCTGTGGCCTTTACATGCAGTGAGACGTCACTTACATTCCATGCCGTATCACTGGCTTACATGTAGGAAAAGTTTTATTTGAATTAGAACAGCCAAATAGATTTTCTAACACACCCTATCCAGAGTGTATTCTCAACTGCCGACCAATGTCTTCCCGAGATGGCTCCATCTTGATCCTGTGCAGGATAAAAACAACTACTGAAGAGGATTAATGAATGAATGAACGAATAAAAGAATGACTAAATGAATATTTTCTACCATTCTCTCATTATTATTTAGGACAAATGTTTTTGCGGTAGGATGTCTGTAGGGTGTTGGGTGTGTTCATGTGTTTGAGGGTAAACAGTAAAGGCAGACTGTGTATGTAGATAGCTAATAAAAGCCCATAATTTTCATAAAAGAAGGTAATTTATCTTTATATATTATCGACAACTTAATCCAACTTTGACTCATGCTTTTATAGTATAGTGTATGGTCTTCTGAATACAATTATTTAATAACATAGTGAACATGGTGGGGTGATTTCTAACACACCTGCTGGTAATTTGCATCGGGTGTCATCTTATCAAAGCTTAGTCCAGTATGCATCACATTTTATCTTGATCAAGGAGATGGTGGATCGAAAGCGTGTGCCAGGAACATTGGGTGGAAGGCAGAAATACACCCTGAATAGGAGCCTGTTCTAAGAACTGAGTTAGTCATTGCTGTATTATTCAAATTTATTTCTGGCGAAGCTGGTTTGCCAGCCAGCAAACTAAAAGTCCAGTGAATATAGGTGCACAAATACACATAAACAAAGTCCCATTTATAAATGTATGAATGACTAAAATATTCATGTTTAAGGCAACACAAACTGCAACCGGATTCAAGAGAAAGAAGCGGGAGTGGATTCTCCCACCAACGAGACTCAAAGAGAATGCTGACTACACAAAGCAAGAATTCGTTTCGAAGGTAAGCATACACTGTTCAATCATGTAAATGAAATACAGGCCTGTGAATGTATGTGAAAGGAAAGTTTGGAAGAAGTCAGAGACATCAGTTTTCTCACATAACTTTGACATGTTAAGATCAGTTTTAGAGTTCAGAGTGAGACTCAGCCCATGAAATACACCCTGGAGTCATCAGAGAGGAACTTGACTTACAGGTTTTTCAAACTTAAACCTGACACACACTAGCAGAATGCAGGCAACATTTCATGTACGTTCCATGTGCAAGGACAAAATGTTTTACTTTTGGCCAAAAGTATGAAACAGAACCTATATTTAATAATTTAATAACTGCCATGTCTTACAATAACAAGGACATACAGCATGATATGGTATCCGATTAGATGAAATTTTTTGGCTTATCCTTTGGCTTTCACAACCTGGGAGAAGTAGACAGGATTATTTGAGGAAAAATAACCTGAATATTTCCACAAGACAATAATTGAAGCCTGTATTTGTTCAAAAGTCAGAATTGCTCTGCTTTTACACAGCAATATGGTAATGAGGGTAAAACAAGGTAAACCATAAATGAAAAAAATGTAAAATATTTGGCTTTAGGACCTGGTGAATGGTAGCTCTGGGCCTCATTTAAAAAAAACCTACTTCTACACAAAAAGTTTTTTTAATGCAACATAAATCATTTTACACAACAACAGCAAATTCCAAGTAGCAAAAAAAGGAAATAGGGATGACAAAGACGAGCTAATATGAACGTGACCAAAGTGACTCAAATCTGATTCGAAAAGATTGGATTTGTGTATCCACACAGCCCTGAAAAGATCAGATCTGTGTCACATTAAGGTGAAAAATCTGATTTGAGTCACTTCAGCCTGGTAATGTGAATGTAGCCTTATGAATACAATAGTAACCCATTGCAATCATAACATCCCCAATGTACCCAATATCCAAATCGTTATGTGAAAACATAACTTACATGTATAAATTAAAATTTTAAAGTACGCATTTGATTCCTTTACAAAGAAAATCTCAAAGTCTGACCGAAAGGCAGACACAGAGGGATAATCAACAAAAACATGATGTACTGATTCACACTAAAATTGCCTTTTCCAGATTTCCAAATTTGCTCTTACCTCATTTGTGGGTGTAAACATAGTTTTCAAAAGAACTTCTCTGGCTTTATTTGGAAGATGTAAGTGTAAAGAAATGTGTGTTTGTCAGGTTATGAGCATGGTAAGTGCTCCACCTTGTGGTTAAATTTAAGTGCCTGAGTGAGTGAAACAAGATGAATACAAAGGTTTTTAATGCATGGATGGATAGTTAGAATTGTTTTTTTTTGTTTGTTTGTTTTGTTTAGATCAGATCTGATAAAGATAGTGAAGGCAAACCATTTGAGTACAGTCTGCGAGGGCACGGCGCTGACAAGGAGCCATATAACCTGTTCGTTGTCAACCCCAAAAACGGCTTCGTCAGAATCACAGGCATTCTGGACAGAGAGAAAGTAGCACAGTACAGCGTGAGTGGGCGTCAGAAACATTCATACTCTGCTGTATAACACTGGTCACATTTTTTTAGCCTTACAGCAATCATTACAATTACAATTTGGAGTTATTTACAATTTTAAGCATTATTTATAATCTTGAGTGAGTGATAGCAGTGTGATATCCGCTTATAGCTGACTGGGATTGCTAAGTACAAAGATGGCAGTCTGGCGGAGGAAGAAATCCAGCTGAAAATACAGGTTGAAGATGATAATGACAATCCCCCAGTTTTCAAGTTATTCAAAGGGTCTGTAACAGAATGCAGCAAAATAGGTATGCATGCACTATGAATCATTCCATTACCTAAAATCTGCATGTCTGTAAATCAGATACTGATCAATTTTTCATCCTTATATAAAAATGTGGCAACGGTTCTTTCTTTCATTCTTTAATATATTAAATGTTTCCAACAACACTCTAGGGACCCCTGTAATACAGATAACTGCTGAGGATGCAGATGAGAAGGGGACACCCAATGCTAAGATTGCATACAGTATACTGAAGCAAGTTCCAGAAGGAGCTGGCACCATTTTCACCATTGACAGAGATACTGGGAAGGTCTCTGTTAAGCATCACACCTTGGATAGGGAGGTATGTGGTATGAAGATAATCTGTCCACTCATTTTTAACCACATAATGATAAAAAATAAGAAAAAAATAAGGTCATTTTGAATGTCATTTCAGCAACACGTCTCAAAAAAGTTGGGACAAGGCCATGGTTACCATTGTGTGGCATCCTCTCTTCTTTTAACAACAGTCTGTAAACATCTGGTGACTGAAATCATCAGTGGCTTGAGTTCTGGGAGAGGAATGTTGTCCCATTCATGTCTGATCAAGGATTCTAGTTGCTCAACTATCCTAGGTCTTCTGTGGCATATTTTTCATTTTATGATGCACTTTTAAACTGAGCACAGATAACATGCTGGGTGGTCCTTTTCCTCTTATGTCCGGATGAGATGGCGTCCCCATTTTCTGAAAAGAATTTCAAATTTAGATTCATCTGAACCATGAACAGTTTTCCACTTAGCCACAGTCCGTTTTAAATTTCATTTCCAGCCCTTTTACGTCAGCGCTTCTGGATCATGTTCAAATACGGCTTCTTTGAATGGTGACGTTTTAACTGGCATCTGTGGATGGCACGGTGAATTGTGTTCACTGACAATGTTTTCTTAAAATATTGCTGAGCCCATTTAGTGATGCCCATTACAGAATCATGCCTGTTTGAGATGCAGTGCCACCTAAGGGCATCCAGTATGGTTTTCGGCCTTGTCCCTTATGCACAGAGATTTCTCCAGATTCTCAGAATCTTTTGATTACGTTATGTACTGTAGATGATGATATATATTCAACCATTTTGCAATTTTACACCGAGGAACTTTTTTCAGAAATTGCTCCACTATATGTTGACACAGTATTAGGGGGATTGGTGATCCTCTACACATCTTTACTTCTGAGAGACACTGCAACTATAAGATGCTCTTTTTATACCCAGTCATGTTACTGACCTGTTTCCACTTGACCTAATCAGTTGCAAATTGTCCCTCCAGATGCTTTTTTGTACCACTAACTTTTCCAGCCCGTTATTGCCCCAGTCCCAACTTTTTTGCTGTCATGAAATTCAAAATGAGCCAATATTTTTCATGAAATAGCAAAATGTCTCACTTTCAACATGTTTGATGACATGTTTTCTGTGTTCTGTTGTGAATAAAATATAGGTTTATGAGATTTCCATATCATTGCATTCTGTTTTTATTTACAATTTGCACAACATCTCAACTTTTTTAGACTTTGGGTTGTAGCATTGTCTAATGAATGGAGGCCACTTACCTCTGGTTTATTCCACACAGGTGTATGATACGTACACTTTAATAGTGCAAGGTGTAGATATGGACGGCGCGCCACATGGTAACACAGGAACTGGTACGGTGGAGATTAAAGTTTTGGACATCAATGACAATGTTCCTACTCTTGAAAAAGATGAGGTAACAAAGTAGCATTGTAATATTTTAATATGGAATCTATGCACCTCTTAGCTATACTCATTGGCCATTTTATCAGTTACACCTGCCACTCAAGTCAGCTTTATTGCTGGCCTCCACTGGCTTGCCTTCCTCCCAAAGTGCATCCTGGTGCCATCTCCTCCCCAGGTACGCATATCATACACACCCATCTGTCCACATGATATAAAAGAAAACATGACTCATCAGACCAGGCCACCTTCTTTTATACCATCGTCCAGTTCTGATGCTCACGTGCCAATTGTAGGCACTTTCGGTGGTGGACAGGGGTCAGCATGCAGCATGCCCTGTACTCAACAAGCTGCAATGCATTGTATGTTCTGACACCTTTCTGTCGTAGCCAGCATTACATTTTTCAGCAATTTGTGCTACAGTAGCTCAGTACTGTACCTGAAATATTAATACCAGTATGACACACTATCATGCGACTCCAATAATAATAATAAATCATTTCATCTGTAGTCCTATACTGGTTATTTTTCATTCATGGTTGAGGCAGAGAGTTATGCATACTTTCACTAATTGTATACTGGCATAGCGACCTTTAAGGCAGTTGTGCCTGATAAATAGGCCAATGAATGTAGCTACAAGGTACCAACATGTATTTTCTTTCTTGTACACTTATAAATGAATAAAAATGTACATAGGTATGGCACATGTCTAAATGCTTATGCATAATAAATTGTCTACTGCATAAACTGCAAACACTGGCTAAGCAAAGAAGGACTAGGACAAACATTTGTAATGCAAAGGTTGCTTAAATTCCTACCAAAGAATTATACTGAGCTACCTGTGAAAATGATGTCTTTGTCCCTTACTTTAGTATGCTGGTGATATTGATGAAGGTGCAGCTGATGTGGTTGTGATGAGAATCAAAGCTCTGGATAAAGATTTGAAGAATACTGATAACTGGCTGGCCGTCTTTGACATTGTCAAGGGTAACGAAGACGAAATCTTCAGTATAGAAACAGACCCCAAAACAAATGAGGGCATTTTAAAGCTTGTCAAGGTATACATGTTTAAGGTTGTTGATATTACTGTCACTGTTGTTGTTGTTTTTTACTCCTTTGAATTTCAGTTGTTCTAATCATATTTTCTTTTTTCTTTTTCTTCATGTCTGCCATCTTCTTTAATGCATGAAGCCTGTGGATTATGAAAAGGTCAAAATGCTGGAGCTTGACTTGGCTATTTCAAACGTGGCTCCTTTTATAAATGGAACCGCACTGTCCCTGGGTCTCAATTTCAATTTGGACACTGAAGCACCCGAAATCGATGCTGGGGCAGGAGCTGGGGCAGGGGTAGGAGTAGGGTTAGGTGTAGGTGTAGGTGTAGATGTAGATGCAGACGCAGATGTAGAAGCAGGGTTAGGATTAGGAGTTGGTGTGGGTGTGAATACAGGGGTAGATGTTGGAGTAGATGCAGGTGTAGATGTTGGAGTCGGAGCAGGTGCTGGTGTAGGAGTTAAACCTGGTGTCAAACCTGAAACTAAACCTGGCTCCAAACCTGGAACTAAACCTGGTTCCAAACCAGACAAAAAGCCCACAACAGGAGGAAAGAACTATCCAGTAAAAATCAGTGTAAACAACATTCCTGAAGGCCCAGGATTTTCACCATCAGTGAAGGAGTTGCCTGTGTCTGAGAACCCAAAGGAAATACGTGTTCCCATGGTCATTGGTTCCTTTTCTGCCTTGGATCTAGATACTGGAGAACCTGCTGAAAATGTCAGGCAGGTTTGAAGATAAATTTTGATAAATCAACTTCTTGATCCATGTACAGCAGTCCTTAAAACAAGATTGGATTTAATCCCACACTTGTAGGAGTGAGAAGAATGTTCTGAGAGCTTAAAATTTCTGAATGTAATGTTTTGGGTGGTTTTATGCCTTTATTAACATATATTAAATTGCAAATGCAGGTATGCAAAAGGGTATGATCCAGACAACTGGATATCCATTGATGAGGAGACATCAGAAATTAAACTGACAAAGATACCAGATCGGGAGTCAAAGTCCCTGGTTAATGGAACCTACATCGCAAAAATCCTCTGCATGACAAAAGGCAAGACAGACTGGGCTAAGATTTTCTTTGAGAAAATAAGAATTTGGTATTTCATTTAATAAGGATTATGGATACACTTACAATTCACATCAAATCATCGGAATGGGGAAAGAATGTGACTTTGACAGTGGCATGGATGTCTATGGTTTGAGTATTTCAGAAACTGCTGATCTCCTGGGATTTCACACAAAAAAGTAAATAGAGTTCGCACATAATTATATTAAAAAAAAAAGCCAGAAATGATTTATTAATGAGAGAAGCCAGAAGAGACTGGCCAGACTGGGTGGAGCTGACAAGAAAGCTACCGGAATTCAAATAGCCCCTTTCTGTGGTGAACAGAAAAATATTGCTGAACACACAACATGTTGAAACTTGAGGCAGATGAGATACAACAGCAGAAATCCACATCGGGTTCCAGTCATGTCAGACGAGATCAGGAATCTGAGGCTAAAATGAGCACAGACTCACTGAAACTGGGCAGGTGAAGACTGGAACAAGTAAGGTGGTGTTTTTCCAATCTTCAACTGTCAGTTTTCGGTAAGCCTGTGTCCATCTGTGACACTAACACTCACAGGATGGTTTGTTTGGTTTTCGCAACGTTCTGCGTAAACTCTAGAAACTGTTTTGTGTGAAAATCCAAGGAAATCAGCATTTTCTTTTTTAAATACTCAAACCAGCCCATCTGGCACCAACAATGGTCAAAGTCACTAAGATTACATTTCTCCCCCTGCTAATGTTTGATGTGAACATTAACTGAAGCTCTTGATCTGTAGCTGCATAATTTTATGCATTGTATCGCTGCCACATGATTGGATGATTGCATGAATGGGCAGAAGTAAAGGTATTCCAATTCAATTTGAGTCTCCTGTAAGTGTACACCCACCATCCAGTTTAATAGGAACACCTGTACACCTGCTCATTTATGCAGTTATCCAATCAGCCAATCATGTGGCAGCAACACAATGTATAAAATTATACAGTTACAGGTCAAGAGCTTCAGTTAATGTTCGCATCAAACATCAGAATGAAGAAGTGTGATGTGATGTCTGTGACCTTTACCGTGGCATGGTTGTTGATACCAGAGAATGTTGTGTGCGTGAAATTCCCAGGAGATCAACAATTTCTGAAATACTCAAATCAACCACCAACGACCATGTTACGATTAAAGTCATGGAGATCAGACTTTTTCTCCATTCTGCTGTTTGTTGTGAACATTAACTAAAGCTCTTGACCCATATCTGCATGATTTCATGCATTGTGCTGCAAGATAACTGGAAAAATGAGCAGGTGAACAGGGGTTAATATTAAAGTATTCTGTATTTGTCCTAAGAAATTTAAATAATTTTTTTTTACTTAGATGTGCCACCCAAGACAGCTACTGGAACAATCGCTCTAAAGGTGAAGGATTTAAATGACCATTGTCCTACACTGACCAGCACCTACCAGAACATCTGTTCTGATAGTAAAGTGGTAAATGTGACTGCATTTGATGAGGATGGCTATCCCAATGGAGAGCCTTATAAATTTGTTCTGATAGAGGAGGAGACTCGTGGAAAATGGGAGATGGTCCCTGTAAATGGTAAAGCAGACAGCTATTATTCTATAATGTTTAAGTTTCTATGCATATTTAGAATAATAATACCTATAAAGCATTGGTCATTCTAACTACTTAAACAATATGTATACTATTTTCAAAAATTCTGGATACTCATTTGCTTATTTCTCTTTTTAAGAAACAACTGTGAGCTTCCATGCCAAGCCGTTTCTGTGGGTAGGATTTTATGAGCTCACTTTGGAGATTTTCGACAGGCAGGGTTTGGGATGTAAAGACAAGCAAAAGCTGCAAGTAGAGGTGTGCACCTGTGAAGGAGGTGGCACATGCGATATCAAAGTAGCCCATCAGCGTGGCTCTTCAACCAAGGTTGGGTTTCCTGCCATTGGAGCACTTATTGGAGCATTCATTTTGTTCATGTGTGAGTTGAATCAGAAACATTCATACACAGATTTCACATCTATCATCTATGTTACAATAGGCACAGTATTCAGTGTTCTGTCTATACTGATAGCATGTTTCTTTCCTTTTTGGGATGTTTTCAGTGATCCTCCTGTTGGTGTTATTCTGCCAGTGTGGATCATTTGAGGCATTCTCAGAGCTGCCTTTCGATACTAAGGAATATCTTATTGAATACCATACTGAAGGCAAGGGGGATGACAGGGTAAATTACAGCTATTATAACCTCACACTTTTTTTTGTGATGCAGCTACGACATTCAAATGAAAAATGAATGTAGAGTATGGTTGCAACAACTGAGCTTAGTATGGAACATGACAAATAAAATGCTTTTCACTTTAAAAAGGAGGGACTGATTATGATAAGCTAAGCTGAGAACTTTATTCATCCCAAAGGAAGTTTTAGTGCCAAAGTTTGCTTAAAAATCAGAACATAGAAAACACCATATAACACCAGTGTCTAAAAGTAAGATAAAGTTAGTAAATTAAATAAACTAAAAAAAAATAGAAAAGTAGAAAAATGAATGCTGCACATGATATTGAAAGTCTTTTGGCAACGGGATTGAAAAGTAATTAAAAGTGATTACTGCACATGATATTGAAAAGTAACATTGTAGTGATGATGAAAGAGCAATATTGCACATGATACTGATATTATTGCTCTCAGTGTCCGATTTATCTGCTATCCTCCTACAGTAGAGGGAGGAGTTATACAGATTGATGGTCACTGATAGAAAAGGTGTCTGCCAAGTTAGTGGTTAATCTTCATTTTCCATGAGGCAACTCCTTTCTGGCAACCTTGAAACCATACTGTACTTTTACATTTGTACCATACATTTCAATAATAACATTTTTCTTGCTTCTTTGCTCACAGTTGCTAGCTCCGCTGTCTGTTCCTTTTGTAGCAGAACAGAAATCCGTGGCAGCGGTTGGTAGAGCTTTCAACAAAGCCTCCATGGTGCAAAGTGCTCAGGGCTTTGACACCAGGGTGCTTAATAAAGAGCTAAATCGAGGGGCAATTGAGGTGGACAGCATGTCTGGATATCAACACAACACAATCCAAGCTCAGCACTCCCAAGCATCAACCCATAGAAACACTCTCCGCTCTGCATCATTTCGAAAGAATGTGCGTAATATTTATGAAGAGATGGCACTGCCCGATGGCTATCTCCATGGATATTTCTCTCAGGTAGGAAATCAAATACATTTCATGTATATGTAGTAGGAATGCTCTGATCTGATGCTGAAATATCATCACGGCAAATCAAGCCAAACACCCAACAGCAAATCAGACATCCTTAATATACATTGCATCCTTGTTGCTGATTGGACATAGCATAAGACTGTCACAAGGAAAAATGATTGCAATTTTGTTAGTCTCTTATATAGCTAGCCTAATAAAAAATGATGTTATAGCGTGGAGGAAATTCTTTCTTCTGAGCCACCTGGCTTCCTCAAGGCTGGTTTTCAGCTTTTGCATACTTTAATTAATGCTGTGCAAAATTGACAGCACATTTGAAATAACATCATATGAATGCCCTTGATGAGAATAAGCCTGAATATAAGCATCAGTAGATTCATTTTGACTCATCTTTCCTCTTATTGTAAACCTCCTTCAGCTCTCCATTTTCAATGGTCTCAGAATGACATTGCTTTATGTAAGCCATCAGTAACGAGCAGGTTATGCTGAGTTAAGCACTTCCTTTTTGAGTTAATGCTGTAGTGTTTTCAAAATTTCTGTCATGTTTTTGGCTTTATCATATTTTGGCTTAGCTGTTATGTTGTTCCCATTACTTTTTGTGTTTTTGGTTTTCATGTCATGTTTCCAAATTTGCTGTTGTATTTTTGTTATTATTGTGGCATTTTCTGATTTGCTGTTGTGTTCCCAATTTGCTGTTTTCTTTTTGAGTTTATAGTTGCGTTTTCTGATTTCCCATGTATTTTTGGTTTGCTAATGTGTTACGCACTTATGTTGCCACCATTCTGTACCAGTGTAAAACCAGGGATTACATGGAATTGGACTTCCCATCATTTCCATTCTGGTTCAGTGCTGTATTGAATATTACATTGACTACATTGTTACAACATAAGTTATGCACGTTAACACAGTGGACAACTTGTCTTAAAGTATATCCATATCGTGCCTCTGGTGTTTTATATTACTGACCAACCAAATTTGCCTGGCTGCTAAGTGAATATTGCAACAGAATCAGTTATCAGCAGGATACAGAGATTTAATATTCATGTCATTATAAAAAATGGGATTAGGACATTCCTAATTTGTGGCCTATTTTTACATAATCTATACATATTCAAATTCAAATAATTTCTTACATTTCTTTACAGAAATCAAGCATTCTGGCGGACAGTTCTGCTATCAATGACAGTCTGTTGGTGTATAATGATGAAGATCAATACTCTGCTGTTGGCTCCTTAGACAGCTGCAGTATCTTTGAGGCTGATAATGACCTGGGTTTCCTCAATAACTTGGACCGAACTTTTATGAATTTAGCAACAATTTGCAGTCCTTCACCACCCAAATTAGAACAAGTTGAACAAATTGTCAAGTCAGGGGATACCAACATGGTTTCTGTGGATACCAGCGCGAGTTCTGTGGAAACTAGTGCAGTTCAGGTTGTGAAATCTGATCAGCCTCCACCACAACAAAGCGCAATCACCAATGTTACCGAAACCATCAACAAATCAGAAAGCCTAAATACTAGTCCCACGCTGCTCATGCAACAGCAGCCTTTGTACTGCCTGGTGGAACATCAGGCACCAACTACTGTGATTTTGGCTGAAGAGCCTGTACAGGGAATGTACTTAATAAATGGGCTTGCAGGAGCTCAGGGACTAGTTCTCCAGGGGGGTAATATACTAGAGAATGCTGTAGAACAGCAAGGAATGTATCTGATTGATGGAATGTCTATGTTACCAGGAAGTATAATGTTAGGCAACTGTCCAAATCTTGTCAATGCAGGTGGTTTGGCTGTGTCTCCTGTGCTAGCTCAGGGAGTGAAAGGAAGGCAACAACTGCAGGTTTTTCCACCTCGAGCTGCACAGCCAGGCGAATCAGAGGACAAAACTAGTGTAGAGTCAGGGAATGTGAAGAATACTAAGCCTGCAAAGTTGCAGGTCAAATCACAGAAATGAGCATATGTACACTGGCTTGCCAGTTTATTAGATACACTCTCTATCTTCACACCAGCTGCACATATTCCCTTGATTTATATAGCAGGCAGGCAGGCCGGGGTGTTTTTAGATCATTATTTAGTATTTAATAAAGCATTGAAATGGTTAGGATAAATCACTTTAGCTGTCATCCACAACCATTTTAAACATTTATCAAGAAAGAACCACTTGGATAACAGTTTGTGGTTCAAATGGGTTGACCGATTTGTGAAAACAAGATGAGGCAAAACATGCCCAATTTGAACAACACTACTGTATGTGAAATGTCTTCTCAGAATGCAGCATTTATTAGACTTGGGGTCTAATGACTGGGCTCCAATGGCTGAAGGCCATTTCAGGTGCTGAGGTGAGCAAAGAACAAAAGTTCTGGACATAAACTGGAAACCTGGGTGGACTGGAAATAAGTTGTCTGGTTATACATTCCTTTGTTATTATGGTGATGGAAAGATGAATATTTGAGTCCATGGAGTCATCCTGTGTAGTAGTGTAGACTCTAGAGATGGTACTGCATGTCTAAACATGAAGCTGGTGAGCATCTCTTTATGGCTACATTTCAAATACACTATGATGAACATTTACACTTTACAGCACATGTACAGTCACAAAGGTAATCCACGAACAAGACATTTAGTTTTTATTGCTTCAGTGAAACTTCACAACCATTCTCAAGTTCACTGCACATCTTTGGGATGACATAGTATTGTTTGCAGCTGTACTTGTTTAAGTATGTTACAACATTTCATTATGCAAATACAAGAGTTGTACAGTATAACGAAAGACTGTCAGGTTTCCTTTCTGGTGGAAGACAATAGACAGACAATAGGTGCATAGACAGTAAATACAAGATATGTCCAATAAGCTGTAACTGTAGGTCAAAGGGAAGAGGTAAACTTTTAAAGAGCAAGCTATATTTTATCCAGTAAATCTGAAGATCTTACGCGATTAATACAGCATAGGTGATTTGTAGTACATATATACACAGGGCATCCTGGATCCGTAGGGATTTTTCCTTATATGAAATTTATGAAGAAATCATCTCTGCATGAAACATCAGTTCAGATACAATTGAAATGTTCGATGTTATAAAGTGTCGTAAAGTCCAAAGTCATCAACTCGTGCATTTGTTGTAATATCTGCATTTAAATAATTAATTGCCTATGGATCCAGACTTTTGGGACATCTTGTATATGGGAGGTGAACAGTATGTAAGGTATAAGGTATAAGTGTATAGTTAACAATAACACAAGGGCTACATACTGTATATTAACAAGTGTACAGTGAAGTAAATGAGCATTAGCATGCTCGATGTTCATGTATTAGAGTTCTAAATTCAGTGTTCTGTATGCATTTCTGTTTAATGCATCCAGCATTTTGTGGACTAAACAAAGTAATGCTGATCTAAAGTCCACAGGAGGCACAACACACTGTTAGATAGATATACAACTACCTTATAAACTGGCAACTTGGTGTATATGGTCATAACAGAGATTTAAAAGGAGGAGAGTGCTTCTGAGAATAGTTCTGATGCAAGACAAATGTAATTCTATAGAAAGCACAAACCAAACTACTGTACTTGTTCTTGCTGAAAACTATGCTGATGTAAAACAGCAGTTATATGGCTGAGGTTAACAGTGATGCAATGGATAACACTGATTCCTCACAGCTACAGTGTCCCTGGTTTGATCCTGAGGTCTGTGCATGTTCTCAATAAGTCTGCATGGGTTTCTTCTGGTTTCCTTTCACCTCCAAAAAAACATCATTAGATGGATTGGCTAAGATAAATTGGCCCTAGGCAAAAATGTGTGTGCGCATATATAGTGCCCTATGATGGACTGGTGTCCCATCCAGGGTGTGTTCCCGTCTCATGCCAAGTGTTCCCGGGATCCACTGATCAGGATAAAGTGGTTACTTAAAGTGTGTGAGTTATATAGATAATATGCACTAGTTAACTAGTTTAACTAGTTAACATGTAATTGTTTAACAAATATCCAGCATGTGGCATTCAATGAGATGAATGCTGCATGTTTGTAGTAGAGGTAAGCAATATGACAATTGTAAGAAATTAAGACAACGGTTTTGATTGCAAATTATATCATAGGCAACAACTTGAGAGAAAAGTAGAATCTTTGAAATATTCACATGATCGACAGTGTGCACTCGAGCTGGCATGGACTCCATAAGTTGATGCAAAACCTATTAGACCATTTTAGATCAAAACCATCAGTGTTGTGTGAATACATTGAAGACAGAATACAGGAGAATAGACATGAGGAAAATCTGAGTTTTTGTGCAAAGCAGTTAATAGCTCACATTTGCCTCCATTTAAATAGGGATCTAGAAATAGTGCAGAATCTTGGATATGAAATATTCAAGATATTGAATATTTACTTTCTTTGTTTAAAATATTTCAAAATTGTAAAACCTGTTTATATCCAACTTTAAATGAAAAAAAAAAAAAAAAAATTTTCATGTGGGCCCAGACTTTTGGACCCCTGTGGATGTGTGATATTGTTGCTTTTTCTGTTCTTTGTTTAATCAGAGTAAATGTATATTATCCCTGAACCTAAGGTGTATTTGTCATTAATTATCTGCTGTCATTATTCAAATGATTGCAAATGTGAATTTAATTACATTCTTAAAGTCTTAAAAAGAAGTCATTTATGTCTCTGTGCTTTTATGAAAGCTTCTCGGAGATGCTAAACAAATTGTGAAGAAGTACTTTTGTTGGGTGTTTTGAGGTTAAATTTCTGTCTATCAGCCTACATTGATATAAAATGTAATAAAATATGTTCATTTATTTTGCAATAAAGTCTGTTTGGTTCCAATAATCACCTGGACTGCCTTCAATAGTAAAAGCAGTTCAAATGGCCACTAACGAGCACGATTCAACATGACCATTAGGAAATCCCAGTTACCTAGTGAGCCAAAAACATCACACAGCCAGCTGGATGAATTGTATCGCTATATCAGGCTAGGAACCTGGTGTCATTATGCAAGGAATGTAGGCAAGTATTTTACCCTTCAAGAAGGCCTGAGGTACAGTAACTGTCTTATCCCTACAAAATGATATACAAAAAACCTGGCAGTCAAGTGGATACTTTCTGTGCAGGGTTTGTTCTCACATGTGCCTGTGAGAGCTTCCTCAGGGTGCTCTGGTTTCCTCCAACAGTCCAAAGACATGGATCTCCCAGCTGAGTCCGTCAAACAGAGAATGCCTACCTCTTTTTTCCTATTGGTGTCCTACCAGTCATATAACTGTCCTGTTGGTGTATGCTTTCAATGTAGGCGGGAAAATTCTCCCATTCTACTAGACTCATTATTTGAGCTGTACTATTTGAAAAAGAGCCACTGATTTTACTCTCATACATTCCTACAAGTTGTGCTTACAGATTTATTTATTTTTTTGCATAAGAGAAATCACAAGGACCTGACACAGCATACCACTTCAATGAACGCAAATGCTACAAGCAGGGAATACACGTGGTCATTTGATACACCTGAGCACTCCAGCACTGAATCATTCATAACATAAAGAGTGGACCATCTTACCCCAGAGTCGGTCTGTGTACGTGTGTGTATACTGCATGTCTGTGGCAGTGTGTTTGAGGACAAAGTTCACATAACATGATACAATGATGAGATCCACAAGATGATCAATTTAGAAAATGATTGTGTTACCTGTTCATCTAAATAGCCACTTTGTTTTAACCCTGGTTCTATGACTAGACAGATATTAAGAAAGTAAATGATAAATACGAATTATTGAAAGTCTTTGAAAATTAAATCTGAAAAACTACAACCACAAAAAAAAGTGTTACCAGGCATTTTGTTTCATGATGCAACACACAGCCTTCCCTTGTGGAACGAATGTTTCTGTGAGTTAAGTAAAATTGCTATTAAGGCTGTTTTGCTTGAAGTTACACATTACCCACTTATTTACTGTGTCGAGGCAACGCCTCAATTCTCCCCTGGAGTCACCAGAGCACACAAAAAAAGAGCTAATATTTAAGGCACATATTCCGCGTCTGCATTCGTGTTTCATCATGGCCAGAGCTATCGTTTTTGTCCTTCTTGCCTCAGCACTTGTGTGCGGTCAGGCTGCTCCTGTGGTAAGTTACTGTGGTTCATCTTTCTGAAAAAAATTCTGTAACAATACTTCTAAGTACATTCTTACACAAACTAAATTGTTAAAACTATGTGAAGTAACTTGAGACATTGTTTCACGTCAAGTTCTTTAAATCACCTTTTATATTATGTAAAATGCCATAATCTAATATATTCATAGCCGAATTGAGATGAAAATAATGTTAAATGTTACAGATAATTAACTACTCAGTCAGAAATGGTATTTGTGGCATGTACTTTAATAACATATTGAAATAATAAACTTTGATTATTTAAACAGATGCATTTAAAATGCTATAAAATGTGTTCTGTAGGTTTTTTTTCTCTTTATTATTATAATTATTGTAATTATTTATATTAGAGTCCAGTGGAAACTCAATTACAGAGTTTAGTCTTCTCGCTGTCGCAAGGTTTTGTTTCTAGTAAGATACTACTAAACAGGATGTTAAATAAGTTAGTCAAGAAAAAAGGCAAAACGGTACACTATGTTAATTTTAACCTTGTGTTTGTCTACTGCACTCACTGGATCCACACGAGATCAGAAAATGCATTCCGAACGCAATTAGGTTCTTTATTGCCTCCTAGGATCGTCATGGCGTTTCAGATGTACATAGCCCTCTAAACGTAAAGATCCTGGACGCATTGAGAGGTGCACCTGCTGGAAACGTCGCACTTACGGTCTTCCGCCAAGGCGCTGATAAAACATGGGAAAAAGTTGCCAGTGGGTAAGATGACATCCAAAATGAGAACTTTTAGGACATCAAGTGGGGTTGGATTACCATACTGCAAAATATAGAAATGTCAAACAGTTCTACAGTATTATGCCATACCATTGTGGATTTACTTCACACAAATATAAAGCAGAGTAAACAGTATTTCTGAATTGTTTGGTTACTGAAGGTTGAAAGTAGCCTTCACTAAAAGTCTATTGATATAAATGTCATTCTGTTAGAAAACATGAAGCTCTCAGCAGATTCCAGGAGTGGAGTGATATCGGGTTAAAAGGCCGTCTTTGCACTAAAATTGACAATTTTGTATTTGACTCTCATGATAGCTCAGAAATGCTGAAAAATGGTAGATTGCCTCATCGATTCTTGTGGGGAATCCGATTTATTGCAGCACATTTTAGTCTACCATCATGTATGAGCTTATTCTCTACATAACCTCTCTCTCCAGGAATACAAATGCAGTTGGTGAGGTTCATGAACTTCTCTCCGACCAGGACTTCAAACCCGGTGTGTTTCGTGTCGAGTTCGACACCAAAACCTACTGGAAAACAGAAGGTCGCACACCATTCCATGAATTTGCTGAAGTGAGTGGTCATTCTTTCTAGAAAGAATTTACAAGTGCTCGTTTACAAGGTTTTTACATTTGCTCTCTTTGATTAGCTGAGAGAGTCCAGAGTCTCCTGGAAAGAAAAAGAAAAAACTAAAAACACTGAAACTGATCCCACATGCACTTTAATGGAACTAAATAGTGAAAAAGAAAAGAAAATCCAAGATTTGGGGTCAACCCTGCAACTGGGCTCTATTAACATTCCTCATTTCAGAGGCTAAGTTCTTACTTTCGCCCATCAGTCTTTAAAACAGCAACTGATTCTAAAAAGATTTGCTTAATAGGAAATACATTCAGAAAAATATTTTTCAGCATTTTCATTGGTGTCCAAATGAAGAAGACAACAGAGGTTTCCCTCTCCCTTTGAGAGTACATAGTATGGCCCATAGTGATAAGACCGGCTGCCTTTACATACGAGTGTGTAAACTGGACTCTGACATTGAGTAAATACCAAACTGAATCCATTTTTGGACTTCAACCAAGAGAGTGTCAATTTGGCCAAACATACCATACGAACAGATCTGTCCATAAACCCTCAGTAAAAGAATTCACGGAGGGTCCATTTGTCTTAAAGGCACCGTTTTAGAATACAGTTCAGTGTGTAAGGATTACAAGAGATTTTACATGAAAATCTAAAATGTGATGTTTGTTCCTGACTGTGATTGCAGGTGGTGTTTGAGGCTCATGCAGAAGGACATCGGCATTACACTCTGGCCCTGCTACTGAGCCCTTTCTCATACACCACAACAGCCGTAGTGGGGAAGGAACATGACTAAATACGCGCAGCATGCCGGGTACCCCCACCACCCACATTTCCCACACCCATACAACGATAAGCTTGACAGGTCACCATGACAGACCCATTCAGACAAAAAAAAGAGATTACTCTCTGAGTAAGTTTTCAACTATAAACTCTTTTAATGGTCATTACATAGTGTAACGCAGTGAGCAAGTGAAGGGACCGGAAAAAATGGGGGGGGGGGGGCAGGATTGTACACATCAGTCAAAGCAGTCAATATCTTTCTCATCCCATTTCCAAAAAGTGTGTTGCAGAAAACATGGACCATGAAATACAGTATGAGACACAGGAAAGGGTTCCCCTGGCTTTCTGCTCCAATGTATTAGTTTTTAATGTTTTAGAAGACTACACATTTAAATTAAAATACTTGTGAAAAATAAATGTGCACTCTACATTATTTTCATGTTTCAAACACCAAAACTGCCACCTCACTGCAACCGTCAATCATGTATTCAAAAGTGTAAAGAAAAGAACTCAAGGCACGAATATGAATACTGCAACAACAGAAAAATGTAACACGCTGACTATTTGGTGAAGACATTTTTTCTAAATCAGTATTTTTCAAATCAGTTCAAAGACATATGAGCAAGGAATGAGGTGCAACGTAATGTTTAAATAAAAGATTAAACGGATTTAAACCTACAGACCACCTTATGATGGTATCTAACTAAAATGGGTCACAGGTTCAAAAATAACAATTTTGGACATGAAACACTGTGAACATGACCCAAATTTAAAAATACAGGGCTTAGACAGAAGGCATAGAGACCTCCCGAGTTGGGAAGCCTCATCTTTTTTACTATTTTAACAATGCCATACGTCATTTGTGATGAATTGTATAAAAGTTACCAGTAGCTTAATAACAAGATTTCACAATTTACACATTGCAAGCACCTTTGTAAAGATAAAGATACTTCGTGTAACACAGTTTGTAACTTTCAGGTTTGGCTCTATAGGTGAAAGTTCACTACATTTATGCATGAAAGGATTGAAGATAAACAGATGGTCATCAGTGATGCACACACTGTGCTACAATGGGAGAATGCAAGCGCTTCTGTATTGACATGGAATACTTTTGCGCACGGTCTGACCAGCCTCCACCACCCAATACTGTCTCCTAGTCAGTTAGTCACTTAGATCATGTTGTAATAACAATGCATTTTCCTCCATGTTTATTTCTTTTCTAACATGACACACTGACTGAGAAACTCAGTTCTCCAACTAAACAGCTTAAGGGGGAGTGGACGTAATTAAAATGAATATGGTTTCAATTTGATGAATTTATGACAAACCTAGGTTCACTAATTTGTGTTTACTTACATGATGCTTTTTTGGGGGGGGCCAAACTAATCCTTTTTGACAAGCTAATATCACTCTCAGACAGAAACCCCTCAGGTTCCAATCAACCTCATTTTTAAGACCTCAACACTGGTGAAAACAGAAAGCTTTACAAGCAAAACAAGTGAAACATTGGAGGGTTTTTTTTTGTTTGTTTGTTTTTTAAAAAAAGGAAAAAAATGAAATGGAAGGAAAAGTTTTCACCCAGGGGCACAATAGGACTTTGGCACCTCTAATCTCATTCACTGTGGCTTTCGTAACACAGGTCCTCAAACCCCATAAATATTTTTTCAGATTCCTTACGCCATTGGTTTGAAAATGTATTCATATATCCTCTAACCATGGCAACTAGGCATGATCAAACAGACTTTAGAGTCTGCAAGTTTAAGAAGGGAATAAATCTGTAAACAAGAAACTAGGGTCTACAGAGTACAAGCAAGCTTCAGCACACAAACATCTTCAGAGAGCAATGGCTCAGCCTGGTCTTAGAGGAGAACACGCAAAACCCTTTCCTTGAACGGCACGACAAGAACAGCACCTTGAAAAAGCAACAGCTCAGAGCGGAGGAACGACAGAACAAGTCTGAGTGCACCACATGACCCTGTGAAACAGAGGGAGTTACCCCGAGCATCGGCGAGCCTGAAGATTAACGCTGGGAGCGTGTCAGTACTACAGGGGAAAGGAAAGCTAGAGGAACTGCTTCTGATATGGTCAGTGGAAGGGGATATGCAGTTCTCCATGTATACACACCCAGATATACACACAGAGGGAGTGTAAGAATACCTAGTAGTTTTCTATTTAGGACAGATATAAACAAACAAAATAGATCACGAACCAAAGAAAAAAGAAAAGAAAAAGAAAATCACATAAAATAAAAACAAATGTCAACTAATATGAATATACATGTACAAAGGCAATCAAATCAACATGTACAAAGAAAAGCACAACCCAGTAACAGCTCAAAACTTTAACAGCATAAAGTCTTCATTGCCCAAACACTATTCTGATGCCATTCAAGAGTAACACTGACATCACTCTCTCATCCAGGCCCAACTTATTTTATGACTAGAGTGCAACATCACAAGGTACTTCATTATACACAGCTGGAGGATCTCTCTCTCTCACACACTCACACACGCGCGCACATGCGCACACGCACACACACCATTATTATAGTATTTTAGCATTTAGCAGCTGTGTACCCGACTGCTCAGCAATTCTTCAAGCGAATGACCAGCAATAACTCCCCCCACCCCATTATCTTTCCTTCACTTTCATTGTTACAGTGCACAAAAGAAAAAAAAGAAACATTTTATATGATATACAACTAAAAATAAAATTCTGGCAACAAGAAAAAAAAAAAAAAAAAAAAAAAAAAAGTAAGGCATGCAGCTAATAACAGTGTTTTGTTTAACAGACCACACCTCCCAATTTCATTCATCTTTAGTCCCTAAACTGAAATGTCCGTTTGTGTAAGGAAAGGTGGGGGTAGGGAGTTAATGAAAAGACAGTTAGCTGCCAAAGTAAGAGTATGTGCACTGGAATGATGCATGACGTTACAGGATCAAGTGAGCGGTCGTGATCCTTCGTGCACCCACAGCCCGCAAAAAAGAAATGGAAAAAAAAAACAAAAAACCCGTGACGCTCATGTTACACACGCCACTGGAGTGCTTGAAAGTATATCTCAAGATCAAGAAACTTAAAAAACAAAACAAAAAAAAGTGTAACAATAATAAATATGGAAGGCCCAAAAAGACCATTTACAGTACATACATAAATCATCTTATGCCTTAAAATACTACTATATGATACAAAACGTGCCATAAAATATCGATTGGCATTTAGTTTGCTGTCAAGTTGTAAAACTGAGCGGTCTACATTGTTGGCATGGATGAGAACTGACACTCAGGATGATAACAGCCTATGAAAATCAGTTAAGGCTTCGCAGTAAACATTTGAATTGGTGACACTGACACGCCCCAATTTCTCCTTCCTCTTTTTTTTCGTAGCATGATGTGATTTGTGTAGCTAAAGCCGCATAAACATAGAGACATGCATTGGGACGCGCACACTCACAAAAACATAGGTATGACTTCTCACACACACACACACACACACACACACACACACACACACACGCACAATCATTTTAGCATTCGGGCCTTTAACCTTTTGTCTCTTGGTTCTAAGGTTACTTGGTGGCCGTATACGATGTTCAGGCCACACTCTTCTCCACGATGCTGGGTCGGTCGTCTTCAGGTACTGATGGCCAAGTAGAGTGGATGGAGAGACGGCTGTCAGTACTCCGCTATGGGGACAAGCTCAGGGCTCAGGTTAACAGTGATGTTCTTATACAGACTACTTGAAGAGATTTCCGGAGAATACTGGAGATTATTTAGGCCATCCAAATATTGCCTTTCTTTAGAATACCTTAGCAACTTGTACCTGAGAGAGAGAGAGAGTGAGAGTGAGAGAGAGAGAGAGTGAGAGAGAGAGGGGTGAGCAATTCAGCACATTCTTAGCCAATCACAGGATAACAAGTCAAATGTAAAGCGTATTGCACTACTGAAAATGAGGTGCATCAGCAATAGGTCACTGCACTGGAGGTTACAAGCACTTAAACTTTGTTACTTTAACCTCTACTTGATGCATGCAAGTGTAAAGCAAATACAAAAACAAATACATATTTGCAATACCATGAACAGTTCCATACCCCCCCCAGATAATTCACTGCAAATACAATTCAAGTTTTATTTCGTTCTTACAACATATTAAATGTCTTAACGAGTGACCGCTAATGGCAGAGCAAACTGACCTTCCCAGGAACTGCACTTCTCCTCGGTGGTGATGGGGAATTGATTTGTATTTGCCAACATCTCCTTCAGGTCTGGTCACATTCAAGCCAACAAAGTGCACCCTGGGACATCACAGAGGGAAAGCCATTGGAAACACGTGCAGGCTGTTTGAGTACCACTGTTTAATTACGAACGCACACATCTACGCACCTGTTCCAGAGGTCATCATCCTCCCCTCCCCAGCCCCAGAATGCATTGGGAAAACCATTGATCTTGCGGAACTGCTCTACTGTAAGTCCACTCACTCCTCCAAAGAACTCACTGTAGGGCAGACTGAACACACACATACATGAGAATCATTTGCATATTCACAAATACAAATCTGGGCATATATTTTTTTGGGAGTACATTTTATTTCCCTGAACAAAATTGTGACTGTGATTTACGCAATTCTTTTTTTGATGCTTCATCCTTGTATTGGTGGTCTCCATACACTCAATGAACACTTTATAAGGAACACTACACTAATACTGGGTTGGGCCTGCCATCGCTCTCAAAACAGCCTCAATTCTTCATGGCATGAAGTCCAGAAGACAGTGGAAACATTCCTTTTAGATTCAGGTCCAGGTTGACATGACTGGATCACACGTGGTATGTCCACGTCTCTGGAAGTCACTTACATGTACATGTACTTGTCGAGCTTTGTGGCGAAGTGACGAGGCATCTGCCCGCAGCCGTAATAATTCCGGTCATTTTCAGGGATATGATCGACATCGTGAAAAACCACACAGTCCCAGTCCAGGTCTTTCATTGCCTCCTTGAAGCCCACGTTAAACAGCATGGCCCGGTTAAAAGGCTGCGTACCTGCCTGGAAAAAAAAGGACCAACACACCACTGAAACAGACACAGAGCAAGGTGCACACTTGAACACCAATTTATTGTAAAACCTAATGGCTAGGAGATGGATATGAGCATGAATACAATGATCTTAAAAGACAAAGGCTGTTCCAGTTTACTATAGAAGATAGATAGAAAGAAATGTGGTTTACTACCTCCTTACAATTACTGCGTCCATGCAGGACGTCTCTACCTACAAATTCTGCTCTATATATTTAGAATACGAGAGCCTGTTGTTGCAGACCGGCTGTCCAATCAGAACAACTCATCATAAAGGAAGTCCACCCGTAAATCACATGCTGAGGCACATGACTCTATGACATATAAAGATTTTCTTTTAAAACAGTCTGCCAACAAATCACTACATAACTGTTAAACAGCTCATTCAAATAAAACATGCATTTATTGGCTGCTTTATTGATACTTGCGTGTGTGATTTACAACGTGCCATGTCGCTGTAAAGAAACTGCAAAATGTTGGCAGCGTTTCAAATGATGTTGTTTCAAATAGTTTGAAATGATCAAATTGATGACCAGCTATATTTAAAAGAAGCCTGAACTACCCACCTTATTGTCAGAGTTCCAATGAACTCGGTCTGTTTCAAGGTTTTTTGTGCAAGTTTGTGGTTTTTCGTGTTAATAGTTATAGTTTTGTGGTGACTGGTGTTTATGCGGTCAGGGCTTGCCTAAACAATGGTCACAAAACAAACAATATGCGTTCTTATCACTTCCTCCTTGCAAAATAAGGTACAGAACTTAAATCAGCATCTGAGGTGTAATGCCCGAATACATCAGGTGAGGGCAGCACAAGCAAGTGAGCATTATTTATGAACACATCTACTGCAGAAACATAGATACCTTAAGTGTTTTCACACAACAACCTTTTAGTTAATGGGCTGCAGCTCCTAGAACCTATTTAGTTCCTCCCCAGAGAATCTTTCAGCAGATGAAGAAGTACTGCGTGGTGGTTTTTGTGGGAAGTGTTGCTTGCTGAAATGCAAACCTTACAAGAGCGACTATCCTGTCTTTCTGCTCTTAAAGAAGTCCACATTTTGCCGACTGCAACATGGCATTTCTGTGATGCTTTTGTTTTCCAAAATGCGGGAAAGTCAAACGTGGGAGTGTCTTTACACAGTTCTGATGGCACGCAACTGCAGACAGAAGCTGACCTTTGTGCGCACAAAGAACATAACTACAGCCTCAGCCTCCACCGTGTGTGTGAGCGCGCGCATACCTGCTCAATGACATAAAGTGCAAACTGCAGGCGCTGTCGCTGAAGCATAGGCGCAAGGTGCTGAAACAGAATGGGGAGATGCTCGTGACGATTCCTAAAGGGGATCAGAATAGCCACCTGTGATAGACAGACACAGACAGACAGTTAGTACTGTACTATTATTAGCATCATCATCTGATCATGTAAACTGTATAACCCACACAGTGTAGATAGTAAATATAAACGTAAAGAAGGGAAACCATCAGTAAGCTGTCAAGGTAATCCATGCTGAATGTATTTTTCTTTCACTACTATGCTATAACTGTGCACATGAACTGTATGAACAGTACTGAGCTAAAGTATTGAGCCATCCTATATTTTTAGTACAAATTGTTATAGATATTAATTCTATGAATTCTGAATCATTGAGCCAGAACAAAAACATTTTAGATGTCCAAATATGACTTTTCCAAAAAAATAAAGCTACATATGAAAAATGTACTTGTCAGACAAGAAAGCAACTTATTACACAAGAAACCACTTTTCAGACTAAAAAAATTAAATAAATCATGAAGGCTCCTGGGTTTTGCTGTGTTTTATATATATATATAATATATATATATATATATATTAAAAATGGTGTGACAGTAAGTCTCCAGAAGAACTGTGGCAAATTCTCCAAGATGCTCAGTAACACTTACAGTGTTACTGTATGTGTTACAGTCATCTCTTTATAAAACTGTACCAATTGCTCCTGGGACTACTATTCAAGGAAAAAAAAGGCATCATTCCAAATATTGTCTTTGCTTATTACTGCATGTTGTAGTATTTTTGTTTTAATCAGAAAAATTTTAAATGTCATTATTTTTAAGTCATCTTTACTGAAAAGGAAAAAAAAGGCGGCTCGGGACTTTTTTACAGTACTGTATACATCTATATTCATCACACCTGCATATGCTGTATGTAATGATCTTTTATATAATGTTGATACTACACCTTCTAAAATGCTCTGCTCATGCAAATCCACACGCATTTGCATAAAGAATCGCCCCCACATCACCACATATGGTAACCACCCTTCCCTTAAAAAAAGCCCAGGAACCTGCTTATTATTGCACAACATGGAGCACGTCAAAAGATGTGAAAAGGTTATTGCAAGAAACGAAGCATAACTAAAAGGCACATTTACCAGTAGTTTTTCTAAGAAACAAATAATAGATAATATAAGTCCCACAAAGAACAATCATTTGTTTGACGGCGTTTGATAAGCTCCTTCCTCTAATTAACCGAGTGTTAGCCTTTTTCTGCTCGATTATATGAATTCATTTGAAAAATGTACGAGGATGTGCAAATCCCTCATTACTCATGCCGGCCATATTTGGAAATGGGTAATGTATTGCACTGTGAGTGATCTGATTTTGTTTAAGACACACGTCATTGTTCGGCTCATGGATGGCTGGAATATGCCAGATCTGTCTCAAATGTGCCACTAGAAAGGAATTAAATGTACACAGGGATGTTACTGTGGCATTTTGTTGACTGCTCCTGGTAGAGTTGCTGGGAGAGATCACCTAACAGTGCAATGGAGAAAAAAGAAGACAGAAAAAAAAGACCGTCGTGCCACTTATCACCCTCAGCCAAGAGGTTCTTCCAATCCTTAAAGACATTCCCTACACAACATTCACAAAGCTGCGTATGTTCGGCACGCCTTTTATATGATTTTTCATCACGGATCATCAATCACCAGTCTGCACCTTGCAGCCAGCAATTAGGATGCTGAAATGACGAACAAGCAGCAGGGTAAGGCTAATCAAATTACCCACAATTACACTTTTCTACCACAAGGGATTTTTGATGTGGAAAGTCATGAGTATTTCTAAATAAACACACATCCTCACACGCAAGAAGAACTTGATCGATCACATACTATGCAGTGAAATGCACAATTTAAGCACGACATTATAAACATGTACGGTTGATAAGAGTCCCCAGATGCACAGCTTTGTGCAACGTAATGCTCTTTCGAACACGCAGTACACTGCTGTATACTTTATGTACTAATCATCAAAGAGGAGATATTTTCCAAGAAACAAGTGGTTCTTAGAAAAACAAGGATTTCCTTGAAGAGAAGGCTTATTGTGAAGCAACGTCTCGCAGCTCTTTAGTTCTCTACCATCAGTGGCTAACTTTGAGAAGGACGGAAGATTCAAGTTTTATCAGTATTTAAAGTAGTAATGTTTCTTCAATTATGATGTTTACAGCGTGTGAAAGCAGCCAGGCTTTCTTTGTTTTTCTAAACCCAGCCAGCCATTCAAGCTGTTTATAAGCCAGCATCTGCAAATCAGATGGCAGCATATGACACAGAAGAACTCATTCACTTGGAGACATGCCAAATGTCCAAATTAATAGACATTATGCCACGCTACTAATTTTACCGCAATAAACACTATTTATGGGCATCTCTTCTCTTTGACTTTTAACCACACATTAGTCAACATCTGTTCAGTTAAGAAACCTCATCATGAAACATGAAGGCTCTCAGACCTCTTGTGTAATTGCACTGTAACGTGACAAATCATCAGTGAATAATTCCGTTCGGAAATGACACAGTCAACAAAACCGTTATTATTTGTTTTGTTTTTTTGTTGTTTTTTTTACAGCCAGTTTGATTTAATTGTTAAAAAAAATGAATGTTCGCGAGTTAAAGGATTTTGCACCTAAGCAGACAGACACCCAAGAAATAAGTCAAATGGAAATATTACCAATTATATAAAATTTTACTCCCAGTGAAGTAACATGGCCACATTTCTGATCTACGTCCACACAGCACTGTGATCCTATTTTAATAACATCCTAAACAAGGGGCCAAAGTCCAACCCCAGGGCCAAATCAAACCCTTGGCTTCTCTGTAGGATAGATGGCACGCCAGCCACACTGTCCTAACACCTGCAAATTCATTTACTGAATTATATTTATTCATGGACAAAAAGCACAAAGTGAACAGTCAGAAGGGGTGATTAAAAATGACAATTTAATTAATGATTGCTAGCTTGTCCGATTCCTTTTGGTCCCTTAAATACGGGAGCCACATAGATAAAAGTGCTGTAATTTCTACCGTTCACTCAATTTAGATGTAAATATTTTCAAACAAAAGGAGCGTATTTTCATGTGGTTTAATCTGACCCCACAAAAAAGTTGACTAAACATTGCATTTGCGCCGATGTTCAGTAAGTAAGTAAGTAAAAGAGTAACACTGCTTCTTTTCCTTGTGTCTAGTTTTTCTCCATCATGCTTGACATGCAGTGAGTGCCACAGACAGGATGAGTGTTCTAAGCTATAGAACTGTAAATGTGGTTTTCTTTTTGATCTGTTTGTTTTTTTTTCCCCATTTGAACTCGAGTTTTCCCCCCTCAGTCATAAAACTGCGGTCATATAGACAACCGTAATGGTACCTTCCAGCGTGGTTTGCAGTCCTTGGGCTTCCAGTGTCCCCCAAACTGAATGCCCAGCTGTCTAAGCTGCAGTTCAACCTCCTCTACAGGAACCTCAGTCATGTTTACTTCCATAGGACCCTCTGCAGAAAACCATCAGTACACATTAGTTTCACCCCAGCACAACTACTGATCACATAAACAACCATCAGTAGTTTCAGTGGCGTGGCAGAAGAAAAGCCAAGATGAATTACGAGATTTACTGAATGCTATAAACAGTTAATTCTGGTACACTAAATCGACTGGTCGAGTGGTGATCCATGAGTGCTGATACTTAGAACGGCACTGGAACGTTACACTTTTCAGGAATATGGCTTTTGACAAAAAATATGAAAGCTCGTCAAGTGAACATAAAAAGGAAGAAGGGACACTGATTTTACTGGAAGCACCTTTAACAGGAATGTACAAATCAACGTGAGCTAGTTAGCCGTTGAAGGAGTTATAAACTTGATTATTGAAACTCGATCATCAAAAGCACATGAATTGTAGACAGACACACACACACACACACACACACACACTTTTAGAACATACTCCTATATGGTGAATTTCCCCATGGGGTGTGATGCAGTGCTGCTTGCAAAAAGAGCTCTACTTCCCATTTAATCCAAAAGAGTGGGGAAGTGAAAGGCCTCTACAAACAAGCAGCCTAATCCCTCTCGCACATTAGGCTGTAGGATTGTAAAAACTCACTCATAGAAGGTAAACGTTCAGGACAGGGCAGGTTCTGGGCATAGGTGAAATTCTCAGGGAGGTATGTAGTCGGTTGAGCAAAATATTCGCTGGAGTTGTTCCCATCTGGATAATCTGCAAACACAAGGAGATCATTTTCCCAAACAGACCACCACGTAAATGAGCAAACATAATGTCAGAACTGAATTAAGAACAGAATTAAGCTTAATAGCAGAATGGTTCATGTAGGAGTATGGATGATCTGGATTGCGTGGGCATTTTCTCTCACCTGTACCATTCAGAGTGCTGTTCTTATTGGTGTATGATCGGATTATCTGGCCAATTGTCCGCACGTTATCCCGTAACATTATACCCTGAGCCTGCACCATGAAGAGGTACGTGTTGGCTGAAGGGTTAAGGGGAGGGGAGGGAAAGAAGGACAAAAGCAACATAATTAAATTTTTCTTAGGACTGATGAGGTTAGACAAAGGAGTGGAGTTAACCGACTTTCTGTTGGCAAGGAAATACACACGTGTAGAACTAATTGCCTCCACACAATAAGGTCCTTAGGCAAGGATTGTTTCTGGAAACCAGCAATAACCTGTTCAAGCTCTCTGTGCTACTTCAATTTCTCTTAGTGAAAATGCTGCTCGCATTCATTTAGAGAGGGAAGGGTACACTTGCTCAGTCTGATACAAAAGGCACAGAATTTGTTCTAAGGAGACTATTTCCGTGTGCTCATTCTTAGCTCAATGACCAAATGTACAAACGTATCCCCCTAGTGCAAGTGTCAATATTCATATTGAGACCTGGCTGTGGGCAGCAAGTTAGTTTACATTAAAATTCAGTAGACTGTGTAACAGAAAAACAAAAGTTAGCTGTAGGATCATTGCATTCGGTGTTCTCAACTACACTCATCTATGCAGAGCACTAGCGCATATAAACCACTAATAATCAGCCTTTGAGTAAGCTATTACCTGACTAACGGATAGGCTATAACAGTAGAAGTTACATCACGTCTCCTTTTTGATTCTACAGCATGCAAAATGGCTGTAAAAGTTGGTCACGCGTTCCCATTAGGTGTTATTTTTACTAGACTTAATTCTAAGGCAATGGTATTTGGGATACACCCCATCTGTGACCTGTGCATGTGTTCGTTTCTCACTCACACACACAAAAAAAAAGGGGGGTGGGGGGGTGGGGGGGAGTGCAGTGCCGCACT
>JAQMYM010000020.1:3505007-3531429 GCA_030014255.1 Parauchenoglanis ngamensis | reverse complement strand
TCTGTAAATGACGGCTGTATTTGAAACGCAACCCCTCATACAGAGATGATGAGAAAAGGACATGCTTCATCTTTCCCACTTTTCTACTTCCCTTATCTAAATATTAGTCCAACTTGGAAATAAGCAGATCCCCGACCTTCCATGCGCTTAGGAATATCAATTACTGCCAATCGGATCAAATCTGACAGACCACTTCCTTCTGGGAATCCCACTACTGCCTCCCTAAACACCGGGTGAGAGCGCGAAGCAAATGGCAAGTCAAGAAATCCATTAATGCAGGCTTCACTGCAGCGCATTCGTGTCGAATTCATCTTAGTTAATGCAAAAAGGCCATGGGAAACACTAGTGTAAGGTTTTGTCTCAAGGCAAAGTTACTGGATTAGAATCATTCGTCTCCTACAGTAAGGCAACACGATCTGCATGAACATGACAAAAACAGGTAAAAGCAGTGAGCTACAAGCTAATGCCATATATTTCATGCAAGTAAAGCACTGCTATACTTAACTGCATCATTTCATGTTCTACACAGACAGCTGTAAGCCAAACCAAGGTGGGGTGAGTGTGCTATTTAATGCAACATAGGCAAATATGACTTGTGTTTCCTGCCACTGTAGTTTGTTGGCCAACACCAGCAAGAGCAGCATTGTACTTCATTAGTGTTTACTTCCATTAGAAAGCAACACTGTGCTTTTAATGAATTTGGAGCATATTTTGGCGCAAGTAAATGCTAATTTAACCAATTTTCCACAGAGCCATGACATCTGACCCTGACATTAGCATTACAAACGTATATTAATGTCCTTTTCTGAGATCAAGTTTCCTTCTTATGCAAAAATGTTTTCAGAATCAGAAAATACTGACAAGAACATCACTTCACCATGAGTTGCTATAGCTACCGCATATCCAATAATACTTAAGGTTCCTACTTAAATGAAAGCAATTACAGGACATGCATTTTATCATTTTTCCTCATTTTATACAAACCCAAAATTAAAACAGACACAGCATGTGCAATTACTGCGCAATTCCTGATGCAACAAACATGCAATTACTACTTGGGTGCAATTTATGTGCAATCGATATGCAATTAATGGGCAATTTCTGATTTTTCTTACTCTTTCTTAATTTCTCGTACGTGCAATTTTTTTTTTACTTGGCTGCAATTTTTTCTGATGCAAATGTTCCATTTACTACTGCTTCTGTGTCAATGTTTGTCACTCCATTGTGTACCTGGAGTGTACATTTGTATTATTATTATACTTTATTCTACTCTATTATTTTTTATTTTTGCTGCTCTGTTTGTCCACTTTCTGCCATGGCAATGCAAATTTCCCACTTGTGGGACTAATAAAGGTTTATCTTATCCCTGGGTTCTAAACTATTCACATTATTGCGGTCTTTAACACTGATTTTAAACATTAAGATATGGCCCAAAGCGAACTAACAAAAGTACCTGGCTACATAAGCACATGCGTTGATGTCGAATGCCGTAATATACGATCGCTGGTCACTTTATTAGGAACACCTTTACCCCTGCTCATTCATGCGACTGTCCAATCAGCCACAAATGTAAGAAATAAAATCCAGCAGATACAGGTCAAGAGCTTCAGCTAATGTTCAGACCAAACATATGAAATGGGGAAAAAATGTGATCTCGGTGACTTGGCTTGTGGCATGGTTTCTAGTTCCGGCCATGTTGATACGAGTGTTTCAGAAACCGCTGAGCTCATGATGCGTACTCACACGCGACGGTCTCTTGAATAACACAGAGTGATGCGAAAGAAGGAAAACGTAGCGTGCAGCAGTCCTGCCTTCTTTTTGTGATTGTGGTTTGAGGAGAATGGCCAGACTGGTTCAAGCTGACAGGAAGACTACAGTAACTCAAATAAGCATTCTTTACCAATGTGGTGAGCAGAAAAGCGTGCAAAAATGCACAACACTGCAAATCTTGAGGCAGATTGAGTACAGCAGCCTACATAAGGTTCGACAGTGGTCTGCCAAGAGCAGGAATGTGAGGCTACAGGAGGACACAGGCTCATTGTACCCGAACAGTGAAAGGAAACCATCACCTGCCTTGTTTTGCAGTGAGCCTGTGCCTACTGTACTCACTACGCCTTACCACCAAATACGAGCATTGGATCACTGAAAACAAGTTCAAAGCTCACTGAAGTGTTACAACCGACGACACTTTTAAACCCGACGCCTGGAAAGCAGTTTTGTACATACTAAACTTATTTTGTCAAGTTCATTGCTACTCGTATACTTTAATGTCTGTCTATAAAAATATGACCATCCAGTACAGACAACCTGCGCAGTATATTTACCTCCTCATAGTGAAAAAACACCCGAATGAAACTACGGGCTCCAATAATTGAAACATCCCATTTCTATCATTTTAGTGCTGAACTTGAAGTAAAAGTCCTCTATGTAGGATTTAGGGGGATCTGTTAGGAATATAATATTCATAAGTACGTTTTCATTAGTGTGTAATTACCTGAAACTACAAATCGTGTTTTCACGAGCCTCCGACGAGTCCTTTATAGCTACGCAGGGAGCGGTCTTCTTGTACGGACCCTCTAGAGAGCGCCTTCTGCGTTTTGCATCTTTACAAGTGGCAGCGTGAATCTGGACGGATGCACCAGAAGGAAATGTTTGCTGGTGATGGCTAACAAGTTTAAGCAGCCAACTTTAGAAAACCTCATTATCGAGCACAGAAAAAGCAAGGCAGCGTGAATGTAAGTACTTGGAAGAACGCTACGGGCGCCTGACGGCCACCGTGCGCTCTGATGCACGCTCGGAAAGGGAGGGGCATTCAGGTGGCTGCAATCAAATGAATCCTTCATAGTGGACCTTTGTTTGAAGGAATTTGACTCAACACACAAAGCTGAAGTACACTTCCTGGATCCACTCACCACATTCAGGGAAACAAAATAAAGCTAGAGAAAACTGTGTGTGGGGGGGCGTTAGAGTTTAACCACTATGGCTCAAACTGGAGTTTAAAAGCCCGGCTGTTTCGCGTTTACAGCCATGACGTTCACTCCACCACCAGCTTCAAAATCTACATTTATGAGGCCTGATGTTGGGGAGACAAGTGTATTTGTGTCAAAAAGAGCAGCACAACGATGCGGGTTTTTTTTTTTTTTAAGTGGCAATACAGATCATGCCATTTGTACTGTATCGCTTGCATTTCTTTTAACTGCCATTTTACCTCATTTGTCTCTTCCACTATAACGCTCAATGCCATATTGCTATGTGCACCTCTGGTTACATCCTGACTGCATTTTATTAGCTCTGTATGTTTCCATTGTGCAGAGAACAAAAGTCGAATCTAATCTAAAATAACTCCTGCTTCCTGGACGAGCTAATGCCACTGTCCTCGACTAAGGCAAACCCCCCCCCCCTTTTTTTAGCAGAAAATGCTGGCGTTGCAAGATTACTTTCATTTAAGGTCAGAAATTCTCTAAACAAGACATAATATCCTGTTTTGTTACATTTTCCACTGGAGTTTCGCTGACATTCACTGGAGTTGGGTCAATAACATGGCATACAATTTTTGGGTTATAACTGTCCTGTTTAAAAATTATGTATACCATTATAAAAGCTATGAAACCACCGTCAATACATTAATTATATTGCAGATGTACAAAAATGCATGTCAATCCTATTAATAAGAATTGTTTAATTGTAAATAATCGGTTTGAAACACTGATTTGTCATTCAACGGCAAATTTCCAAAAAAGTAAAAATAAATAACTATGAAATGTAATACATTTTCCGAAATCATCTGCTTAACCTAAACACGTCAGACTTCTGCAGGAATCGTCCATGTTTACACTGGGTGAGAAACATGCAGGTGCAAGTTTCAGCGCTGCAGTCTGCCACTTTAGGCCAAGTATGCGGGAAATCCCAGAGTGTGGCTCACAAAGGTAACGAACATCATGTTATGACAGCAAAAATGATCAACTACGACTTAACAGGTGGGCTTCAAAATAAGAGAGGCTGCCGAAATCGTCCAGAAGGGCAGGACGGGAACGCGGACAGGTGCCTCTAGGGTCTCAGACGCACTGCTGAAATTTGCGCAGACGTGCATTATCGATGGAAACAAAATCTCTTACATACATCAAATTTTACTCGGGCATTAAAGCTAATCTACTAATTATCTCTCTATTGTCCGGCATCATGATTTGACGTAAACAGGCCTGTACGTGCCACGTAGTTACGTTACGTGCCAGTAGCGTTACGTAGAAACAAGAAAACCAAGTGGTGCACCTGAGCATCTGCATTCCAGGTTCAACCCCAACATTCACCACATGCACTAATGCCAGAGCAGAACACTGCTAGCGTAAACACTGACAACAACCACTCGGTCCTGCCTAGCACAGAGGAATGAATCGATGGTTATGAAGTTACACACAATATGGCCAAACGTATCTGGACGCCTGACCGTCACATCCATGCGTGGAGCCTCCTTAAACTGTTGCCACACAATTGTCTAGAATGTCTCTGCACACTGAAGGATTGCAATTTCCCTTCACAGGAACCAAGAGACGCAAACCTGATCCAAGATGACAATGTCCCTGTGCACAAAATGAGGAAGACATGAGCCCCTGTCCAATATTCAGGGAATGCTGTGCCTTTTCCCGCCTCTCCATTCTGTGTAAAAGGTCAGAATACAGAACGGTGGGTCACTTCATTTTGCCTTGGAGTCGGATCGATTAGTAACACGGCCAGGATCGCCGTCTGTGTGATGAGGGACGGCAGGCATGGTGGGACACGGGTGAGACGTTTTTGACATCGAAATCCTTCTTTCCGAGGCCAGCGCGAATTCAAACAACTCCGTCTGAAGGCGTCTAAGGTCCGCATGCCGTTCGCTTCCCACTTCACTTCAACTTCTCCTCGACATATTTTTGATCACACAAACATGACACTCGGCAACTTTGCTTGCGTTTGAAGAGTTCTGTAGATGTTCACGGCTAGCGAACGCACCAAGATAAAAGGGGAACTACAACAAAAACGGGGACTAAATCTGAAATACAATATTCAGCAAGCGAATATGGGTGTGATGGTCTGGTGTCCACAAACCTTTGGCCATATAATGTATGTCTTCCTTTTATGTTGTGTTTTCTGTGGTCCTTTTAATACAAATTGTTATGACTTTGAGTATATAGCATTCGATGTCGATACAGATAACTTTGCACTTGGTATTGATTTGCTGGGGCAGCTAAATATCGACACGTTCTGAAAACCTCTGCGCTACTATAGTGGTGTGGGTGCGGCTTTCTCAGCCACTGAGTCATTGTTAATGGTTATCTTTATATATGTGTCCTCATTAACGCCGGAATCAATGTGAGGAATTTAAATTATTCTGGGAGTGTTTTGATTGGTCACCATGTTCGTATTTATTAGTGAGCAGTAGAAACTGTCATGTCACACATTATACTGTGTTCTGCCAGCTCAGCTTTCTTTATCATGTAAGAGCAAGTTCACAGCATTCAATAAAGTGCGTTTTATCCAGTACGAGTGTCTGAATATATATAAAACACTGTACACCAGTGTAGAGAAATTAAAACACACATTAGTGTTGAGCAGTGTTAAGGTTAACATAAGTGCAGAAGTGCTTTGGATCCTTTGCATGTGTTGAGCTGCTTCTTTGTTTGAAATGACCCTAATTTGGTTAGTGGTCTGAACAGCTGGATAGATCATACCAAAATGTGTGCACAGTCATGTCCTTGGGAATCATGAGCTCCAACTATTACTATCCGGATGTAGTTAGAAGCCATGTTCAGGTGGATTAAATAGAAATGGGGTCCTGGGGTAACTTCCTATGTTACAGGTGCTGCTTTGTGATTTAATTTCCGTCCAGATCGGTCATGTCCGTCTTTTTCTCCGTCCCCCTCCGAGATAATTACAGGCCAAACCCAGCAGTTGTCTGATCCTTTTTAGTTGCATATAAATACACAAGTCCATGATTTTCTGTGCGTTTACGAGTCGCTGCTGAAACTTTGCTTCACCGCGAACTGAAATAAGATCCAGAATCTACTCTTTACTCCACTGCCCTTTTCGACCTCTTGGATGCCATGTTGCAAATGGAGCATGATCATATAACAACATGACGCAAACATCCGCGGCAGAAGCTAGAAACTGAAAGAAACTCCTGCTCCAGTGGTCAAGCTATCGCTCTCCGGATGCGACATTATCATCACTAAGGAGACGTGTAGAGAAAGAAAAAGATGATTACAGACATCCCTCTGATAAATGAACACGATCCAAATAGGGCTGAAGATGGCAAAGGTGCTTAGAATGAGCTGCATCTACGTTTCTGTATGTTTTCTAAACTTTGATTGGTGAGGCATGATGGTTTCCTCCCGCCTTTCAAAGAAAAGCATGAAGGCGAAGTGGCTGTGCTAATCCGGCCCAAGGAGCAAATTAAAGAGAGAAACCAAAGTAAAGAGGATTTTCACTTCTGTCCCATCCCATACCAAAAGAATGATTCCAATTCCATCCATGTGCTTTTTTTTTTTTTAAGTTCATATTAGAACTAGATATTTATAATAAGAACTGACCTACGGTTGTTATGACTCCCGTCCCACCCACTCCTGGTGACTTTTTTTTTCCCTGTCCCATCCCAGTCACTTGATGAATAGTGAAATCGAGTCCAGTCCTGATTCCGGTGACCCCCAGGATTCCCCCCAAAAATGGCAACCTCTAGTTTGAATGTTTGTGTGCATGCCATCCCATCCAGGGGAATTTCCAGGACAAGCCCTGGATCCACCACAGCCCTGACCAAACGAAGTGTTACTGAAGATGGATGGACGAATATGAATGAATGAATGAATGAATGAATGAATTCAAACATGTGAGGTCTTTTGGAGAATACCTGTACTCCAATACACTTCTATCCATCTCATGGTTTAAAAAAAAAGCTATAGTTCTCATCTATGTTCACTCTCTCCTCACAATACTGTGATCATGGACTAAGGAAAGAGTACAAGACAAACACTGACCAATATCCAACATTCCCAGCTTCGACCGGTTGCTAAGCACCCACCAACCTAGCTAAACAGCTTAGCATAACTCGCCAAGTAGCTAATTATCATTAGTCATGGATAGAAAGTCATCATTTAAAGAGTGCTAGCTAGCTTGTTAGTAGCTTCCAAAGCTGATTAATCATGCAAAACATTCACGGAGCAAATTAGGAAACTGAAAATGTATAACATGTACTTATAAAACGTTTTAATTATGAATATGAACTATAATATGTCTGATACAGAACACAGTAGCTTATACCTACCTAGCTACCACAATTAAAAGATTAGCTAGCTATGTAGCTAGCTAGCTAACCAAACTGTAACTAACGCTAGCTCGCTAATTGGAATGCAACTTAGCCTAAATTACACCCTAACTAAGTAGCTCGTTATGTAGAATGACTACCGGGTTTCACGAGAATACAACAACAACACAGCATTAGCAAACACTCACCTATTCCAGGGGCCGCATAAATGAAGTAGAGGCAGGTCGTAGACATGGAGAAGAAAAAAATGAAGGCCAAGAAGGAGCGGTTGGAAAGCCGCAACAGCCGCCTCCAATTCAGCATTTTTTTCTTTGCTCGGAGCAGCGGCTACTAGCTATCCGTCAGGTCCATAAAATATGTAAAGCTCCTGTCCTTCACTACAGCGGAAATGTTTTTCCCCGGAGAAATCAAGGCTGTAGTAAAGTCCGCATCGCTGTGGCCTGTTCTTCGGGCCGGTAGAAAAGGGATGCAACGATAAAGCTAAGCTAAAGCGCCAAAGGAACAGGACTGCTGCTGAAACCAAGAAATTTCCAGACTGACCAAAACAAAAATGTCTCAAACAAATGACAAACCAGATGTTAAATCAGTCCACAGGCTATCCGCAAACACTGTACGTGGCTCATGGTGTGGTTGTGGAGCAGAAAACGAGCGAATAAATGTGAAATTAAATCCGCACCTGCCTATGCACCATGTTTTCATATGAAGTGGGTAAGGAGGAGGAAATGAGATGACGGTGAGAACTTCTTCTTCTTCTTCTTCTTCTTCTTCTCCTCCTTCTCCTCCCTCTCAAACACGCTCCAACTAAGCACAGTCAAACACAGCACCGAAAATACTGTCTCCCAATATATTCCCGTGACTTAAACTGACTGAATAACAGGTTAGAAAAGGGTTAAAGTAAAGAATGAACCACGAAGGCGTTGTTTCTGCTAGCGCCGCAGTATACCCGGAAGGTGTGACCGCCAGTCACAGCACAGAGGGCGAAATTTCACACTTTACTACAGCTACGATTTTGCCTGTTTCTTGTTACCAAAAATTGTGTAACGCAATGGATTTCTTACAAAAACTATTAAAGGTGCAATAGCTAATATTTTCCATTTCTTACTAGCTCAAATAATGTGGGACATTACATACAAATGATAAAAAAAATAATAGCCTCAGAACAAGTGTATTACGTAGTTATTAAAAAAAAAAAAAAAAAACAGTTTGGAAATCTTCCTATTACGGACCGGAATGTTTGTATTGGCCTCTTGTCAGTCATGTTATAGACACGCCCCCAACACCACGTCACGTGTTTACAGAGTAATCATAAACATAACTTGGCTTTCAAGCAGTTGAATAGCCCAGTGTTCTTGAAAGTGGCACCATGACCGTCCTTGCTAATGCTAATGCTAGTTGCACTACCATAAGTTCTGTAAAAATGATTTTTGAAATCTTTTTTTTTATGTTTTGTTTTTGTTTGGGGTTTTTTTATCTGGCAGAAAAGTCTTCATCCCAGCACAAAAAGTGCTCTCATGCTGTGTGAGTTTTTTTCTATGACAACAGTATCTTAACAACATATTCCCACTCTAACCACCATTGTATGATACACCAGCGTTGCCCTGTAGTTCAGAAAATGTCTCCATCCAGCACCATATATCAGCTGGCAAAGATAGGATGGTCTACCAGCTCAGTGTATGGTTTGGCAGCTGCTACATGGATATGAATGCCTGATCTGCACTCATGTTCCTTCCCAAAACTGTTGCCACAAAGTTGGAAGTACACACTTGTATGAAATGTCTTTGTATGTTGTAGCATTAAAATTTTCCTTGACTAAAACTAAAGGGCCCAAGCCTGTTCCAGCATGACAATGTACACAAAGTGTACACAAAGTAAGCTTCATGAAGACATGGTTTGTCAAGATTACCCATAAGACCTTGGGTGACCCCCGCAGAGCCTTGACCTCAACCCCACTGAATGCTTTTGGGATGAACTGGAACTCCAAATGAATGTCATGCCTTCTCGCCTGACATCAGAGCCTTCCTTCAGTAACGCTCTCGGGAAGAATCCCACAAATCACCACAGCTGTTACAGCAGCAAAGTCCTTACTAATGTTCATGGTTTTAGAACTGGATATTCAAGGATAGATTGGAGTTTGATGGTCAGGTTTTCAGCAGAGTAGTGTGCACTATACACCAATAAATTGTGTCATTATTTAGTTTAGTTAATTTAGTTAATCAGTGTACAGTTTATTAACTGTTCTAGTCTAGACTGTTAATCTTAGCTCAACACATTTAAATGTAACTACACGTAGATGCACATAATAAAATATATATATGATTACAATGTTTAATTTGTTAATGAAACACAAATGATGCTTTATATCAATTTAATGTTAAACCAGTTAATGTTATGGAACAACCGGCAGACAAGTTAGTTCCTGTTATCATTTACCTCGCGGCATCTAAGAACAGTTGTTCCCTCATCAACTTCTCTGTTTTATATGGTGGCTCACTTACTGATTGTTATAAAGTGTTGACACCTGGGACTACATCCAAAAAGGTGAAATAATCATCTCCTTACAGAAAGCTTCTCCATATCGACAATATTTAAAGAACAACATCACCACTCATTTTTAAAGAATTATAAATTGACCATGGAAAATGAGTTATCCCTCAGCGTTATCCACATTAGTCTCTGTTTCATCACCTGAGGTGTCTCCACCCACCACCGTTTTCCAGAATTCAGCTACAGTGACATCCGATGGATTTTTCCAGCTCACCAAACAAATATGATATCACAGTATAGCCATCCATAACCACATTATTCTGATGATTTAGTTGTTGCTAATTTCCATGGATCAGTTAGTTCTTCCTTATCACTTGACACTGAGCATATTTATGCTTCCTCTGAGAAATATGAAGCCACCACATCATTTTCTTTTTTTTAGAAATGTACATGTACAGTATTCTATTATAAATGGGTATTTCCTCATACACTATGTCACACCACATTTATTATTATTTGTAGATAATATTCTTCAGTATATATATTGAAATACATGGGCATTTGAACTGTAGTTTCAGGTTTCTTGTTCTTTCCACGGCTCTGGAACCGGCGAGGAATTTCACTAGTATTATTCATTTTGTAGCCTTTTGTAAGTAACAAAAATTTTTTTTTTACTTACTACAGAGGTTTACCGGTCTCGTCTTTCCTCACGGAGTGACATTCGAGGTTCTTCAGTCTAGTCTCACAATTGTGAAATGGCATTAGAACGTTATTATTTCGTTGGCGGCTCATGGTCTGGCAATACTGTAGGACTGTTGCCCGAAAATCAAAGCTGTATTGACTGTACATTAAATCTACCAAGAGTACTAACACATTTTTCTGAGTTGACTATTTCTGATCTGTGTAATGTTTGCTCTGCTGTACACAAAGTTTGCTGAAGACACCACTTTTGTGGACTTCAACACCAACAGTAATGAGATGGCATTACAACTTGAGACAACATGAGACAACCTGACTATCTGGACTGTCTGGTACATGGACCAAAACGTGTTCAGTGGGGTTGAGGTCAAGGATCTGTGCAGGACACTCGAGTTCTTCCACTCCAAACTGGACAAACATGTCTTCATGGAGCTCACTTTGTGCCCCTGTGCATGCTGGAACAGGTTTGAGCCTTTTAGTTCCAGTGAAGGGAACTTGCAATGCTAGAGCAAACAAAGACAATCTAGACAATTGTGTAGTTCTGCGTTTGTGACAACAGTTTTGGAAAGGAACACATATGGGTTGGTCCACATACGTTTGGCCATGTTGTGTAGATTCATGAACAGCTACTTCCCAGATGTTACTAGCCTGCTCAGATTGGTATGATGGAAACCTCACCTCATTTTTCATTTCATTTCATGACTATTGTTGCACTTAGTCATTTTACAAGACAAAAGACATTAACAACCCATTTATAAGTTACTTTACATGTTCATAACAGATTTTACATCACCATTACTACTACGCAATCGACTTGTTTACTGTATAGGTTGTTTACAGTATTGTCCATTGTATAGCTTAGAGTCTATTGTCTGTACTAACCAACTTTTACACTGCCTGTCACTATGTTTCTCATTCTCCTGTCTGACATTTCATGTTGCCCCATGTTACCTGTAGCTTCAAAATTCTGACAGTTCTAGAGGTGTCCAGTGGAACTCATTTTCACATGTAGATCTTGATTTCACTGATTAACTAGCTATTCTACCTACAAAACGAAACAACATTTAAGAATAAACAATCATCTCAATAAGTTTACATCACAGACAGGATTGAATAAAAGAGCATCAACACCATCCCTGACACACAAGTAACCTTCAACAACACATCACTCGGGTATGCTGAGGACTTCACATATCTTGGTTGCCTTATAGGCAAAGAAACAGAACCCCAAAAATGCATCAAAGCAAGATGTGGGAAAGCTATAATCTCAATTGCCATCTTAAGGCCTATATGAAAACCCACTCTTTAGTCACTAAGGACCAAAATCAAGCTAAAAACAGATCTGAATGCTTATATAAAAATTCAACATGGCAAGAAAAAGGTGCAAGGCTTATACAATGGCTACATGCGAAAGACCTGCAGAATATATTGGCCAAACTAAATCAAACAAAGACCTATATAAGAAAACTAGCTGTCGTAACATCATAGCAGAAATAAAGGAACGGTGATTAAAGTGGATAGGTCATGGGTTCAGAACGGACCAGTGAACCTGAAGCTGCTCTAAGATGGACACCACCTGGAAAACAGAAGCCTGGGAGAACAAAGACAACATGACAAAGAAC
Source organism: Parauchenoglanis ngamensis (assembly GCA_030014255.1). Taxonomy (NCBI): domain Eukaryota; kingdom Metazoa; phylum Chordata; class Actinopteri; order Siluriformes; family Auchenoglanididae; genus Parauchenoglanis; species Parauchenoglanis ngamensis. The sequence continues at coordinate 3,519,333 of JAQMYM010000020.1, read as the reverse complement.
CACCATGGTCAAGCTGCTAGAGATTGGTCTTACATGGCAAAGCACAGAAAACAGCACAGGACAGATGCACAGATATTGCTGCTTATGTCCCACTGGGGATGAAGAGGAATAGTCTAAGAAAGTAAGTTAATAGTGATTAGAGGACTGCCAATAAAGCCTACTTGATATATTTAGATGTTATGTCATTAATTACAGTATGAATAGTACAATTACATAACAGGCTGGTCAGTAAAAGTGCATCAAAATGTTCCCTGACAAGCCAGTCAATTGTACAAGTGTGGGTCCAACTCAACCATAATTATCATATTACTGGGACAACTGACTAGTGCTTGCAAGAATGTCAGTTTAACATTAATAATGAAGTTTACATTTAACTTCCGTTGAAGGTAATAATTGGCCCCGATTCTGGCAAATGATTAGCGCTCAGGATGAAATTCAGTCCCGTTTAGCTGTTGTGTCAGCTTGGTTGGAGCAGAACCATCAGCCAAAGACACATGGGCAAGCCAGCAGAGCTGTTACCTGATCTTTCTTCCAGTCACTCTTCTTCACCTGACAGCTGTGACTGACATTAATAATTTGTTGCAATATTAAACACTCACACAAATAATTACCTCTCGATTTTTAAAAGCATTTCAGTTTAGCTGGTTTTATTTATTAAGCTTAGTATAATTCCTTCACACACTTGCAATGATAAGACTCTTGTTCAGAAGAAGAATCTGCAAATCAATTTACTTTTTATTGTATCACCAGTAACTATTTTGTCCTGGTCAGGGTCCTGTTTAATTCACAGTAATGGCATTTATCAACAGTAGCAGTAAATCATGGTATTTGGGATAGCATTAAGAATAATAATAATTAAAAAAAAAAAAAGAATTATCTGTGCCTTTGGTTGTATAGCAGCAATTCCATTAATGATTATTAGCTAGCAAATCTAAAGCTAGTGCACAAAAGATGGTGGGATTTATGTACGCAACTTGCGCATTGTTCATCATTTCATAGTTTATTTTAGGAGAAGTATTTGGCATTTGGCATAGACTCAAAGAGGGTTTAAGGCAGTTGTATGCCAGTGATGAGCAGCCTTTTTAAAGTATTTCCAGCAGTCATGATCCAAAAAGAGAGAATTACAGCTAAGCAAGGTAGACACATGCCTGCCAAGAGATCCTACATGGAAAGAGACAGATGAACAAGACTCAATATACAGAGAGACAGGGAACCGATGAACTCTCCTTCAGCAGTTGGTCTAAACAGAATGGTTTTGGAGCAACAAGGGCTACTGCATGGTCATGTTCTTCAGGTGGTTGTCAGAACAGCGGCGGCACTGGCACAAGCAGTATGTCTGGGACAGTAGGCCAAAGACCAGGGTAAGTGATAGCAAAACAGAGACATTGGCGCCTGAGCAAATTTGACAATGACATACAAGATAACACACTATGAACATAGTCATTTGATTCTAGGATTTTTTGAATAGTTACCCTGTGTACTTTCTTTTGCACTTTCCGCTTATCTCCTATGCCATTATCTCCTCATTCTTAAAATGTCTTACAAACAACTGAGAGACAAAGACAAGGAAAAAAAGCGAGTTCAGCGAGACAGATTTGATCTGACAGGAACTCAGCTAACCACTCTACAACCATCATCAGAAAAGTATCTCAAAACTCGTCAAATCTTGAGGTGGATAGGCTACAAGGGCAGAAGGCCACATCAGGTCCAAGTCCTGTCAGCTAAAAGCAAGAATCTGAGGCAACAGTAGAGACCGAGTCACTGAAACTGGACAGCTGAAAATTTGTAATACATCACCTGCTGTTTTTCCAACATGAATAAGAAATCAACTTCAGCCCATTGGTTGAACCCGTCCTGAAAGCCATATTATTGCAGATTTTACCATTCAGCTTTCAAACATTCATTACTTAAACCATCAGTTAATTTCCAAAGCCATTTATGGGTTGTGCAGACTCGCAGGGCTAAATCTGGAACAATGATATCTAATCCAGGTAAACATACTGTATAGCACCAATGATATGTGAGACCAAAAACACACTTTGTGGTTACTTGGTTACATTTTATTCTATTTACAGTCATTTGTTATAAATATAATACATCATTTTTGTCTGAAAAGCAATCACATAGATACATTAAATAACAGTTTAATCAGGGGTGATGGGTGGAAAGATGGTGAAATAACTGGTTTGTAAAGAAAAGAAAATTCCTGTGAAATCAGCCCAGTCCAGCCGAAAAACACACACGCTTAGTGTTCCGCAGCGTGTCAGTGCTGCAGTGGGTTATACATGCCACAGCTTCATCACTGGGTCACACAGATGCCATTCGCTTGAACAGGCCTGCTCATTGATGAAGAAATTAAGCCATGGTCTGTTGGGCAGAGAAAACAATTCCTGCAGCAGGTTATATCTTTAATTATGCAGCTTCAAGATTCCACATGGAGCAAAGTCTTTGTTACTGCAGAAGTGAAGCATTGTGCCTGAAACACTGGCAATATAAGAAGACTGAACACCCATTTATTGAGCAACAACCATGCATATGCGTGCGTGCGCGCACACACGCACACACACACACTTTTAGTCTTAAGTGTTGATGTGGGTAAATAAAATGGACATAAAATAAAAAAAAAAGCCGATACGAGACATTCTTGGGAAAGACAAAAAGAACCTTATGTTTCAAATCCATTCTCTGCATTTAAGACAAAAACGACTGTGGGTATGTTGGTCTTTATCATCTCCCCAGAGAGTACAAGAATGTCAGATGCAGTGCTGCACATAAACGTATTAAGCTCAGTATATTATTTCCCCCCGAAACTTAGTTTTTCAACAAGAAGTAGAAAACTGCTGCAGTATGAAAGAGAGTTGTCGCTGTAGGGTGGCGAATTGAGGCTGGAGCAGCAGCAGGCTGCACTGATGACTGGCTCACACACTGTTAATGATGATGAGAGCTGGCATCGCACTCTGCTGGCTGGTCTCACACATGGTGCCTGACTGGGCGAGCTTGGCAAAGACCCGCGGAGTGCCCAGGTTATAAACACCAGCCTGGAAGAAGCAGGCTTTCAGCGAGAGCTGGTGGACTTCCTGCGGCCTCAGCTGCAGCTTGTACTGGGTCTGCCCCAACCATGTAAATGCACCATGTACCTCTAGTGACTCGGGGCTAACAAGAAGACAGATGGCGATTAGTTAGAAAAACACAACTGAAAAAATAACTTCACTGTGTACTGGTAGTTACTCAAACATAATGAATGAATGACAAACACTAGTCAGTCTCGATTACCTCGTCGTTTTCTGGCGCAGGTCAATGATGACATCCACCTGAGCCAAGGAACAGTTGGACAGAGTCAAGGTAACTGGTACCATGCATAAGCTGAGGACAGACAGATGTGGGTGTAGAGTGACAAAGTGACACAAATTAGATGAAATAATCCAAAAGGTAAGAAACAGAGTTTGTTTGCAGGGTAGATTTCTTCGCATTCAGTTTGCAGTCTGTAGATTTGCCAGTATGACACATTTTTCTCCAATATCTGTTCTTTTACAATTGATACAGGCAAAGGTTTTGACTGAATTTGTTTCAAGTAGGCCATTCGGAAAAGATATCGGTTTCACTAGATGATCATCTATCCTGTATTAGTTTAACTAGCCAATGATTTATATCTATACCATAATGATCTATACATACGCATAAGAAATAAACACTAGCATATAGTTCCTGGGAAAGCCATCTTCACACATCAAAGAACTGCTTGTCAAATTTCAGACCAAATCTTCCACTTTTGCAAGGTTGCCTTTTTATTAAAGGATCATTAATTATATGATTTTCCATTATGCCTGTGGGTTATGAATGACTTGTTCACGGAGGATTTGGAATTGTGTAATTTCACTTCTGCTAGCTTTTATTGGAAAAACATAAATCAATGAGGATTTGATTAAAGCCAAGTCGCCCTCTACAGCTGTGAAGCGTGTTCATGTTCATGAAGTACTTCGTATTGGCATTTACAGTTGTTTTTTGGTCCTCCTATTAGGCACAAGAGACAGAAAGAAAAAGGTAAAATATGGGAGCATGTGACGCATCACAGCGTATTGCATAGTCTCGGGGTATTGCTAATTCGTCTCCATAATAACTGGTCACCTGCTCAGAGCACTGACCTTTAACCTACAGTAGTTTCAGTCTCCAGGTGTAGGGACATACATTTTATTTTCCAGTTAGAGGCCATGAATACGCAACTTTCAAAGCACCTCCGGAGCAACTCAGTCACTTCAATGAACGTGCAATTTCCAGATACATGATTATTCTGATAAACTGTCCAAAATTATGAGAGAACTCCAAGGATGGACGGTTCCTCAAAAACGTGTGTGTGTGTGAGAAACCTTTTCTGTGGGAAGGGGTGGTCATAGGACTCGGGGTAGTGCAGACAGGTCTTGATGAGATGAGAAAGCTGTTCCAGTGAGGGTCTGCTGACAGGAGGTGGAAGATCAGGCTTGAATTTTAGCAGCACCATCTCCTGCGCTTCCTGCCACACAGACAATAACACAGTGTTGACTCAAAGCTGCACTACAGAATCCGCTCACTTGAATAATCAGAAAGACAAACAGGGTGATGCAGTTTAGCGGCTGTGTACGTGATAAACAAGTGAACACCTGGACTTGGTATGAATCACGTGACTCCATACTTGGAGGACTTCTACTTTCAGCGAGTGTCTATGGCCACGGTTGCTATGCAACAGTGTAAAAAAAAAAAAAGGGGGGGGGGGGGGGAACTTGTAAACTGTTCCCGAGGAGCCAGAGCTTAATGAATTACTTACTTAATGAATTAATTAAGGAACTAATGTTTAATGGAAAAGTAAGAAATGGTTGAAAGATCAAAAGATGTAGATTAATTCTTGGCCAAAACCAAAAAAATAAAAATGAAAAATGAAAAAGTGCAAATAAAAAGAACTATGAAATGTTTGATCCTGTAAATTGTGTTGTAGTGTACGCATGCATTGAAATGGCACACATCCATGGTGAAGATTAGGCAATAATACCTTTTCCTTGTGCTTTTTTCCATCAGAGATGAGTGTACATGAGCTGTACTTTCTAATCATGATTTGGCATTATTAAATTGTTTTAATGGCCGTACTGTATATTAAGCTCCAAAATCAGTAATTAAATTTGGAACAGAAAGAAGCCTACCAGATTTTTACTCAAGCAAATGATTAAGCGATACTTTCGGTGCAGAAGCGACTGCACAAAAATGCTCATATCACATAAGCACTATTGGAAGTGTTGTTAACAGGTTGGAAGAATTACACTCCCATTGAAATTAATCATAACATTATAGGTAAAGTGAATAAAGACATCACACACGCTGTGACGTTAATATATTGCCACACACTCACACACTCACACACTCACACACTCACACACTCACACACTCACACACTCACACACTCACACATGTGAGCAAGTCTGGAGTCTTACGAGAGATACCTCTTTCTGTGTGAGTGAGCATGCTTCCTTGCCAATAGTTTGCAAAGCAACATGGAGTTGTCCCTCTAGAATGAGCTGCTTGTTGTCTTCTACAACATAAGCCTGCAAGAACAGAAGTACAAAAGCATTAGAAAGTCATTTAAAAGTTTAACACAATATTAAGCTCATAAAACCTCAAATCAGCTAGGAAGCAGAACTGCTTAATAATTTTGCATCAAACAAAACTATTTGTATATGCTAGGCTCTACCTAGTGCCTTTATGCATAGCATTTAACATAATTTAAGTTTGTTTGTCTACACATTGCCATTAAATCCAAATTCAGAGTTTCTTGCAGTCTATAGTTCACTTCGTCAACTTATCAAAGGAGATATGCAGTTTTTAAGCAGTACTTTGCTACTCATGTCTAGCATTAGTTAGGACAATAATATCTAGAGAACTCTTTTCATCGGTACGAGTTATGCGTTGCAAAGCTGACACACAATCAACCATGTTATGGACAGTCCATGTCCTTATCCCATATCCATATGGGTCTTACTGTTAGGCAGAGAAACGAAATATTTTTGCAACAATTATAATCCCAGAGGTATACACTCACTGAGCACTTTATTAGGAACACCTGTACACCTACTCATTCATGCAATTATCTAATCAGCCAATCATGTGACAGCAGTGCAATGCACTAAATCATGCAGATATGAGCCAGCAGTTTCAGGTAATGTTCACATCCACCATCAGGAGGGGGAGTCATCTCAGTGATTTTGACTGTGGCATGATTGTTGGTAACAGATGGGCTGGTTTGAGTGTTTCTATAACTGCTGATCTCCTGGGATTTTCACACACAAGTCTCTAGAGTTTACTCAGAATGGTGCAATAAAGAAAAAGTGAGCAGCAGTTCTGTGGATGGAAACGCCTTGTTGGTGAGAGAGGTCAACGGAGAATGGCCAGACTGGTTCGAACTGACAGAAAGGCTTCAGTAATTCAGACAACCACTCTCAAAATGCACAACACATCATACCTTGAGACAGAAGACAACATCAGGTTTCACGTCTGTCAGCCAGGAACAGAAAGCTGAGGCTGCAGTGAGCACAGGCTCACCAAAACTGGACAGTAAAAAAATGAAAAAAAAATGTAGCCTGGTCTGATGAATCTTGATTTCTGCTGAAGCACACAGATGCTCGGGTCAGAGTTTGGTGAACCCAACCTACTTTGTCAACAGTCCAGGCTGGTGGAGGTGCTGTAATGGTTCGGGGAATGTTTTCTTAGGCCGCTTTGAGCCTGTTAATACCAATTAATCATGGCTTGAATGCCACAGCCTGTTTGATTGTTGCGTGACGCAGTCATGTCAACATGGACCAGAATCTCAAAGGAACGTGTCCAACATCTCGTGAAACCCATGCCATGAAGTAGTAAGGCTGTTTTGTGAGCAAAGGGAGGCCTTACCCAGTATTAGTATAGTGTTTCTAATAAAGAGCTCAGTGAGCATATATGGTAACAAATTCTTCGAAACGATTTTAAAGTAAAAGTTCAAAGTCTCACTCTACAGTAAAGTACCTTCCAAAGGATGATGATGTCAAGTTCTACTTCACTGCATTTTTGAACGACACTCGTCACGCTGTCGTCCGTCCTGCCAGCAGGTGTGAGGCTCTGCCTCTTCATGTGCGCGGCTCCACATGGAGACACACCTCCCTTCCTGGGCTCAAAAGCCGGACCTCTCCGGAAAAAGAAGTCTGCACACGGAGTCATAGAACTGACAATCTATGGAGGGACGCAAAATGGAACAAATGGAAAGGAATAAGCACGAGAACAAAAAGCTAAAGTAAAGAATTGGATTCAAAACTGCAGGTCAAGCCTTGGTGAAAAACAACTATATAAACAAGACTGATTCATGTGTTCTGTCTATTTGTAGAACATGATATAGTAAAACAGGGTTATATGATTTACCTGTTCATTGCCAAGGTTTAAGTCAGCAAAAGTGTACTTCTCTATTGCGTCTGAGGTAGCTGAAAAAAGAAAAGAAAAGAATGAATGAATGGTAAATGCTGATCGAACTGGATGTTTTTTGCTTTTCTTTGCACCGCGCTGTGTAAACTCTAGAGACTGTCATGTGTGAAAATCTCAGGAGATCAGCAGTTTCTGAAATACTCACACAAGCCCAACAACCACGCCATGGTTGAAGCCTATTTTTTCCTTTTTCTAATTTAGTTTTTTCTAATTCTGATGTTTGATACATTAACTGAAGCTCTGGCCCTGTGCCTGCTTGATTTTATGTACTGCATTGCTGCCACATGACTGGTTGATTAGAAAACAGCATGAATACAGGTGTTGCTAATAAAGCAGATGCTGAGTGTATATGAAATATTCTGTAGTTAGCAACGTTTGTGTCTGTATTTTCGCTGCCAGAAGGTTAGAGCTAGCACCACTGATAAACAGAGGACTACGGCTGATATGCAGACAGCTGAAAGCGGGATGAGTACTGACTAGCGGAAAGTGAAACGAGTAGGCTTGCACATGTTAACGCTGATGAACAGTAATTATCTAATAGCTAAAGTTGAACTGTGTGTGGGTGTCTCCTACCTTCCTGTGTTCTGCATCTAGTTGCCCTGAAGCACAGCTTCCCCCTCTCTCTGCTGCCCAACTTCGAGTCTGGAAAAAGGATGGTGGAGGAAAAAAATCAGAAAATGTCTAACTTGAAAATGTTCGCACAGTGCCCTTTTTGTCATTTTTTTTAGCAATGTTATTGCTTGACTTAAGACGAAAAATGTGACCCACAAAAGTAGATGAAATCTCTCTTAAAAGATCCTCTTACATTCCAGATCAAACAAAATCACAAACACGTATGCACACAGATTTGGCAAATTTAAGATCAAGGTCAGAGGTTCTTCCAATAAACTCTCATATTATAGTCTGTACAAAGCGTGTACATTTGCATTCTTTTTCAATTCCTACACTCCACATTTCATATTCAATTACTGATTTATGAACAGGCTATGAGTAATAAGTAAAGCACTGTGAAGCAGTGTGTCTTGGGTATCACAGACCCCATGATATATTCATCATCTAATTCCCTCTTCTGTAATGATGTGAAAGATGAAAGGCGTTTATAACAAGTGATCAAAGAACCTTTTGGCATTTTCTAACCTATTGCTCTGCTTGTTCAAGTTTGTCCTTGGCTCAAGATGCTCATGAAGAGATGGGTAAAACAAGTGCTCTTTAAGACCGTCACTTAAACCTTATGAATTTAAATACTTTGCTGGAATACAGACTCAAGGCAACTAGTTCCTGATATAGGATTTCATGCCATTGAGAAATTATAAAGATTCCTACACATTCCTTGAACTACTGCTCCCAGAAAAGATTAAATGGGCTAACACCACAAGCATGACCATTAAAACAGCTTTTTTTCAGACTGAAAAAAAGGGCACGTGAGCACGAACACATTCATCAACTTTCACCGAAGTACACTGGAGGGCGTTTTAATAAGTGGTTTCACTGTTCAGAGAACAGTTCACGACAGCATTTCAGAGCGATGTGACAAATGCTTCCTGTTGTTACAATACATCTTAAGCAATAACCAAGGACCCAGACCACCTGAACAATAGCTGTTCTATGCCCTAGTGTTTGAGGAGAGATCACAGCATTAAGGCACACTCTAGCAGACCAGAGGACAGTTTTCACCCTCATTTTGCACACAATACTGAATTTTGTTGGACTCATGAGGTCACTACACGTAATAATGAACAAATGTCTTGCTTTGCTTACGGTACTTCACAGAATACTGCACATTATTTAACATTTGACTATAAGAAACCACTAGCCAAAAAGGGTCAGGAAAAATCTGAAGCACATTGAGGATCAGTAACAGTTATTAAGCAAGAACTGAAAGAGACGGCTTTTGGAGATGAAAATGCGGAGCACTCGGACCTTTGTCTCCTGCAGGATTGACGCACTTGTGTAGCCTCCACTGTCTGCTGCTACTGGACACCTGCACTATGTGGAACTCGCGCACTCCTGCTTCACTCTGTAGGTCAGACACACAGCGAGGCGTTACGACACTTACTCTGAATAATGCTATAAAAGTAAATTCTAAAGTCATTATTGTTAGCAACGACTCAAACACACATGCAAGAAATAATGTGTTCAGCATCTTGCACATATTAAAATGTGAATGTTTCTGATGATTGGGTGTGCATTCAATACTTAGGTATTGATTAGAAAGTGAACAGGAAGAGGCTGTTAGTGTATGGAAAAGTACGGAGTGTCTGTCGGAAAGGGGCATACAGTGTTGATGTTTTCCACATCCACAAACACCAGCATGCTGCCGCAGCGCTCCTCCTCCCTTTCATCTCGCCTCACTTTTCCTGGCAGCGTGTTACTGCGACACGCCGTCGCTCTGGCGCTCAGGGAACGACTCGCGCAGATGAAGGCTGTGTGGCGCAGCACTCGGTGACTGAGAATTGAGCAAAGGAAACGTGAGAGAGAGTAAAGAGTAGTCATTCAAAGCTGTGGACTCAAAAGAGCCATTTTCAGCAAAGGCAATTTTTAATAAAATGGGGGGAAAACTCCCCCTGCTGGTGGGTACCTGAGCTTTGCATTTTTCTCCACACTCTCGTAGTAAAACAGGAAGTGGATCTCGTGCACGCCCTCTTGGTCAGGTCCTCTGAGCCACAGTGGTATCTGTAGTGCCTCACCGGGTCCCAGAACTCCTCCTGTTAAAGGAATCTCAGCTACCGTGGGCCGGTCATCCCCAGTCACGCCAAACGATGCAGGAGACACCAGCGTCACTGTAGCCACAGACGGCACCGTGACCATCGTCTTGTAGGCGGAGCAGTGTTCGGCGGCAGTGGGGGTCACTGGGGTGAGGTCAGAGGTCGCGCTTCCAAACGTGAAGAACTCGGGGTGGGTGGACGCCACCCGTAAGCCAGTGAGGGGAACGGCGCTCACGTTGACGAACTCCACCCACGCCTTTCTGATCTCGCCGCACAGCAAGCCCGTAGGGAAGTTAATGAAAAACACCTGCGACGAGACGGTAAAGAAAATATCTGTTATAGCTCATATAATAGGTGCCTGGAAGCTGCAGGGTGAATGTGGCTTAAGCCTGCAAACAAGACAAAGCTGTAAGGGATTAAAGGTCACTGCTGTGCCGCACAGACCTCCAGCAGAGGCATTGGAGGAGTGATGATGGGTTCAAGGCGACGGTCTGATCCGTGTCGGACGGAGGTCTTCTCCTCTTTGGTCATGTTCAATCTCGGCCCCTGGATTTCCAGATCCTGCCTCCCGCGGACACACATCAAACGACTCGCTGCTGAGCACAGCACAGAAGAGAAATGACACGCTGAAATGGATACTCACGGATGAGCAAACAGAACATTTCACCAGAGCAGGTTAAAATAAGAAACAACAAAAAAAAAAAACACATAAATCCAGCGGATGTTAAATTTATTGGTTTGTAGCAGAAAAAATATTACATCAGACATGTTTAGATACAAACTTGGAACTGTACATGTGCCATAATACAACTAAAAAAAGCATATAAAAAAGAAAAGGTAGTGCTTCAGATGAAATCTATATCATCCAGGATCAGAAAAAATAAACAGTAGCTTTAAAAGGTTATAAGGGCTGAATGTGAGGATTAGTGTACTTGAGAGTAGTGTTGGAAAGACCACCTAGACAAGTCATGACCAAGGCAAAACCATGACCAGACCAGCGCGAGTCCCACACTGCATGACTCACTTACTATTCCAGGAGGAACATGCAAACCATAGGCACTTCTCAAACCCATCTGAAATATTCATATTCCCATAAAAACCAACCCGAAGAGCTGAAATCAGCTTAACTCAACTCTCATTATTGGTTGCATACGGAGCACTAAGTTTTACATCCATTCACAGTAACGACGTTAACAAATAAAATTAGACATTGCACAGGCAATAGTGAGATCCCGGAGGTTGTGGTCTTGACTGGTTCTGAAATAAATTCCCGGGATTTCTAGGTCTCAGACTGAGACACGACCGAGTAAAAATGCTTTCGATTCCGGGACGACACAGAAATCTTCAAAAAGTGTCCTCGAGACCTATCGTAAGTACTACAACACTACATGAGAGTGCGACTGAGTGTTAGATACCTTGATCAGCATGGTTGTCCTCCTCTCCAGTGCCCAGGTTGTAGACCACACCAAGAACATGCAGCTCTCCTGTTTTATGAGGAAGCAGCTTCAGGCGAGCCTGGGGGGAGGAAAAAACCCCCAAAAACAAACAAAAAAAGTGCTTTAAGTTTTAAGGATTAAAAAAAGAATTTCATTTCTGAATGTACACCAAAACAAACAAGAGGATGAAATAAAGAAAGAAGAAATAAAAGAAGAAATGAATCCTCACCACTTTTGTTTCTTCGGGGTTCATGAGAAACTCTGGAATGACTTCAGTGCTGATAAGGTCATCGAGTGCTGTGGCCTGAAACACAGAAACCACATTAAAACACAGGAGGCCAAATTAAACACTCATCATCGAAGCCTGGTAAACGGTCGACTTTCTCACTGTGCTTGTTGCTGCTTCCTTCTCATTAGAGATGGTTTCTCCAGTCGTGCCTCCTTGAGGCCCAGAAAAGTCCTTCGATGTGAACTTCCACAGCAGAGACAGCTCGGACAAAGCCAGTGGAACCTTCAGAGGATTTCCAAACACCACCTCCATGATAATGGGCTCTGCAGAGGAGAAAGAATGGAGCACGTTCACAGTGTGATTTATGCTATGGAGTTGCACAGATGTAACATTTGTGCAAACTTCCAGATCTAAAGCATCCTTGGGTTGTTCTACTTCAACATTATACACATCAACGAATGAAAAAAATAAAATGACAAAATATGAATACTCTGGCCCATTAAAGGAACTCGAGCCCCAACAATCTCGGTGTTTACAAACCTGAGGAGAAAATCAGGAGGAAAAAAAAAAAAAGGGCCTTGCAAAACTAAACTGCAACCGTTACACATGTCGCGAAAGTTTCTCCCGCTGCTGTGCTAATATTTAATAGAGCTGGAAAATATAGTACACCAAGTATGTTGTGAAACAAATATTTAACGTCTCACTGCAGGTACGGAAGGAGTCCTACCTTCCACCACAGCGAGGGGGTAGCGCAGGTTATCGGTGTGGCTGCTGAGGCAGTACTGTGTCGGCTGGAAGCTGTTGGGGACGATGCCCCTGTTGACCACAGACACCACCTGCTCTTCCAGCTCCACCCATAGCTGTGACTGTTCCCGGTCGTATTCCTGGTCCAGCCACACATGAGTAGCTGCTTGCTTTTCCCCTGTGAACATCATGCACACATGCCTGCAATCAGTGACATCTCAAACTACATGCCCACTCTTAAGCTTTGAACAGTCACTTTACTTGAAAAACAGAAGAGAAAATCCAAGAAAAATCCCACTAGTATATAATATTTGACTCTGGTGAAAAAGGGTTGGGAACCGTATCTCGGTTCCAAAATGCCAGGTACCCATATTTAAAAAAAAAAAAAAAAAAAAAAAAAAAAAAAAATTTATTTCGGTGATAACCCTTTATTTAAAAAAAATTTAGTGTAAAACAAACAAAAACAAAGGCTACAAACAAAGTTTACGTATCTACAAGCTATTCAAAAGTGTACAGCACAAGAACCGAAGAATCTGTCAGGAGGTGCGCTCACTTCAATGCAATAATGCAATCAACGTTCCTTAATTAAATTTGCTAAATTTTCAAAAGTTATGTTTTGTCATCTAAACGTTTGACCTTTTTGGACAATTTCGATTTCTTTTTTTAATAAGCCGAAGTCGACTGAAACGATTCAGAATTTTTGAATTTACAAAATCCCAATGATGCCCATTCATACACTTAAAAACTTCAAATAAATAAAATTTGCATAGATAGAGTTAGTGATTAGACAAGATGCTTCAGATACTCCTGATAAAAACAGTAAGACTTTCGGTGGCGCCACCTTATTAAATATATCGTCTAGGGTACTTTGAGAATAAAATTGCTCCCTTGTGACTTTTAAAATAGGGCAAAGAAGTAAAATATGCTTAACTGATAGGGTATAAACCACTTGATCGTGTCTGAATTGGAAGGAAAATTTATAGTCGAGACATTCATCTCATTCAGTCTGCCACTTCCTTGAAATACAAGAGGCAAGTACAGGTCTGCGGTCTGAGGCTGGGTTTGGACATTCAGTAACTTCTTCAGTAAAGGCTCTCCTGGTAGCGCTGTCTGCCTGCTCATTACCAGAGAGGTCAAGACCACAGAGACTCTGCAAAAGTTCTACCTTGCTTAAAATACATATAAATCACAGATAAAATGCATATAAATCAAATGACGATCAGTCTTTAAAGATTCAAGAGCTTGAAGGCATGATCTTGGGCCTGGGGGGGGGGGGACAACAAAAAAAAAAAAAACGCACAGTTCTATTGTTTGGTACTTTCTATATAGTCCAGTGCTAAAAGCAAATTATCACAAATTATCCACTCTACATCCACTGTCTTGCACGCACGCACGCGTTTATAGAAGGAGAACCAGCATCTTGTGTCTAAGAATTGCTGCTGGCTCACCAACAGTACTTACAATTGGCTTGGTTTCCACTTTGGTGAAAAGTTACCAACTGTTTTCTTTGTTCTAGTGAAAAACATATTCTTTTGCCATAACCGTTCTTATAAGATATAACAGGTCTGTTATCTGAAATAAAGTTAAACAGTTATTTGATGCTATACAAGAATGGACACATTCATTACAGTCAGTGTTGCTTTTGCTTTCCAGCTAGCTAAAATACTCCTATACATCTGAAGGGCAGAGGGAGGAAGAAGAAGAAGGGAAAACAATTGGCTCACATGCACAAGAAATGTTTAGAA
>JAQMYM010000020.1:3492116-3504907 GCA_030014255.1 Parauchenoglanis ngamensis | reverse complement strand
ATACATACATACATACATACATACATACACACACACACACACATATATATATATATATATATATATATATATATAATTTGTCCAGACTACAATTTCTTGAATTTTGATACCAAACTTCTGACCAAGCTGGGCTGCTGCTTGTGTACGTCCTGTGATAACGGAGGTTTAGGAAACTGCACTCAGGCAAAATGTTGGCTTTGCTCAGTGACTGCAGGTGAGAATTCGTAATTCTGAGAACTTTGCTTGAATGTAACCCTTCAGGTATTCATATTCATGTGTATATGTGTGCAAATAAGAGCCAAAAAATCCCATTTACACAAGTCTTACCCTCTGCAAGTCTGCGCTCATGGCCAAAGAACACGCGTGTCTGGGTGCAGAGTAAGCAGGGCAGGGGCAACTGAGGCAGAGAGCTCTCGGTGGACGGCTGACACGCACTCTGCAAGCACAGGACAAAAAGCCAAAATCAAAGTCACACGGACAGCATTTCCAAATCAATCCCGTTCAAAGAATGTGCTGCTCCATCCTTATAAATCTGCAAGCAGAATCTCCTTATACTTTTCATACTTGCTTCCGGTCCCTAAACAAATCCTGGATCCTTCTGATTTAGGGACCCTATACACCCAGAGCTATCATCACACACCCTATAACGTGCCTAGAAACATTTTGGAGCCACTAGTTATTAGCTGTATTTTTGTAAAACTATTAGCTGTATTTGTATTATATTCTCCAAGACATTTTCTTTTGGTCAACTTGTTTTTGTTTCGTCTGTATTCAAACCCTGTACTCTCCTAATACAGCTGCTCTGCATAAATAGCCAGATAGCAGTAGACAAAATATGTAAAACCATTTCAGCAACACAGATTAGTAAGAATCCTGGTGGTCCAGACCAAATTGAAAATAAAGATATTTTCTGGTAAACTTATACCTCTGTGGGTAAACAAGTATAATGCTGAAGTCATTACATTTCCTTACATTTGCTGAAGTCATTACATTAAAAAAAAAATTACATTTTAGATTACAAATAGATATAGAAAGATTATTTCTTTAATTTTACCCCTCCTACCTCCCAGTGTGAAAAATCCTGCCCTCACATGACCCTTACACCTCTTACCTTGTACACATAAAGGTATTCCCTGAGGAAGGCGCTCTGCTGCGTGGCGGACTGCTTGCTGTCGCCCATGAGGATGTGCCGGAAGGCGGCTATGGCGTTCTCGGGCTGGCGCAGAGTGAAGGACTGGCGGCCGATGGTGAAGTTGATATGATCCTCAGCGAGAGTCCAGCCCTTCCCCTTATACACCTGCATGGCCTGGCAGTAACAACGCAACGCATGTCTCTTCTGCAAACAGAGAGAGCAAGATAACAATGAGACATCTCAGGTTGAAAATTATGACTGAAACTTAGAAAGCTTTGTGTGTAAACCTTTTCCTAACGGAACATGTAAAGAAAGCCATGTCAGTACAGACAGATATAAAAATCAGTGCTTTTGTACTGACAGAGAGGTTGAGGGAACTGAATCATTAAGTCATTACATGGATTAATTTCTTAATACAGGTGTTAAAATAACATGCATTTGAAACTATGAGATTTTACACGGGTGACACTTTACCCTCGGTGTCCGGACACTGATGATTACATGCAAGATAACGCACCTGTTCCAGAACATCACCTGGATAGTACAGGCTTAAAGCTAAAACTCTGAAATCAACAATGATCCTAATGTTTAATTAATTTTTATTTAATTTTTAAATTAAATTAACTAATTTTTCCCCACACACACACAATCACACACACAATACAGTAGGAGTTGACTGATGATCCAAGTCGAAATTCAGCATTTTTCCGATTATTGGAATTGGCACTTAAACCCGTTTCCTTGCTGATAAAAGCTTGTGTCTCATGTATGCGCAAACCTGATTTATAAAAGAAAAGAAAAAAAAAAAAAAGCCTGGCCCAACAGGCTACAGGCTGGCCTGGCCTACAGCATCACTGGATTGCCTGAAATGATGCATCGAGTACACCCAACCAACAACTCGGTAGTGCGTGTCCGTGACCCATCTAGAGCACTACGGGATTGGTAGGAACGTGGACCACGTGTCAAGTAAATCCAATCAAACATGCTGTTCAGTGTTTGTGAGAAACGCAGGAATGAAGCAGCATCTGCACTCACTTCCACAGTGAAAGGAAAGGCAAGAACATATCACAGTTGGCAAAAAGCACAGTGCACATCATATCAATTCACTCACACACATCTTGAGATGAAGACTTGTCAGAATATTTTTGCACAGTTTTTGTTCAAAGCAATTGAATGAACATAATATTTAACATAAGAACAAAAGCAACACAAGCTGTGTGTAAGAATTGTATTCGAGTAAATTTTCACACTACAAACATTTAATTTAGGGTAAATGAATATCGGCTCCAGAAAGAAACAAAAATAGTAAATTGGTCGACCCATACAGCTGCAGAAGAGAAATGATTTATAAAGATTATGATTAATCCGGCGTCACCCTGATGAGGAGGTGTTCCCGTTTTTTTGAGTCTAGTTCAAGGTTTCATCCGCGTTTCCTTTCCCACCATCACCGCTAGCTTGCTCATTTAGGATAAAACTAGGTCTATAGCCAAGTATGTGTAAACTTGCTGTGATAACATCCTTTGTCGTGCCATTTAAATAAAACTGAATTGAACATCTGTGCACTGCTTTGAGCTACTGATTCTGCTTAAAAGACTTTTTGATAGCAATTTTATATTGAGTATCACTAGAATAAATGTTATTTGATCCTCACACCACACGGTTAGAATTTAATTTCAAATATTTTTCAAATATTTAATTTCACAGATTTTCTTAGTAACAAAATGACTACTCTCGAGCTCCTGAATCTACCCGTTCTCGGTTCCAGTCAGGCGGCACTCTCAAGTGCTGGAGGATTTGTTTATTTACAGTTGAAAAGGCTCGACAACTAGAATGGCAGGAATATCTCTAGCCTAAAAGCATCTTAAACAGGACGACAGGTATCAGATGGACATTCAGCAGTAAGCGGTGCTCAGAACAGAAGGCTAAGGCTCACCTGTCCGGCTTTGCTGAAGCGGTGGCCTGACAGAATCATGTGGAAGGCAAACTTCCTCACCATAGGGCTGCGCATATTAATGAAGCAGTGAGCTGCCTGCTCCAGTAAGAGCGCACTCCGCAGATCAGAGTCCTATCATAGACGAGACAAACCACAAAAGCAAAGAATTGAATCCTCACAGCTGAAATGCACATCACTCTGATTAAAACATATTCACACCTTCACACACACACACACTAGTAGAAACGCTCACCTCACTGGTCATCTTGATGAGGAGCGCTGCAGCCTCAGAGTATTTGGCCTGACTCTTCAGCACCTCAGCACTCAACAAAGCACAGCGCTCAGCCAGGACCATGTTTCTATAACACACAAAGTTGTTGTAAATTTACTGCTATTATAAAAAAAAAAAAAAAAAAAAAAGAAACCTATAAATTTATTACATTCAAAACTGCCGTTTGCCCCCATTTTCAATCTTTCATACTGAAACCTAATTCATTTAGTTCCGATTTCTTTTTTTCTTTCCACACTATTCTCAACACCACCCTCTGCTGATGAAAGCGAGATTATTCTTTCTATGCTGGAAATGTCAAAACGCAAGGGCATAAATATCCCAGATGACAATGACCCCATCACTTCCTTCCCGTCATGAACAACATGTACCGCTAAATCTGACTTTATATCATAACAAATAAATAGCTCACCATAGATTTACATTTAAATTTCAAATGTAAACCATTCACCTATTATTTATGCAACATGATGTTCTGAAATTAAAAATGAGCAGGGTTGTTTGCACAATTTATAACATCATAAAGGTCTTAAAGTCAAATATAAGATTACAGAAAGAACAAGGGAAAAAAAATACTATTTTTGCTACAAAAACAACAACTACAAAAAAGAAAATACCATTCCATTGGAGCAGCACTACTTTTTTAATTACAACTATACATATGTACTTGTGTGTGAGACACTGATGAACATATGGGATGGGGATGAGGATGTCAACAGGGTATTTTCTATTGTATAAAGATGTCCAAAAATCAACATATTAACGACTATAATCTTAGTAGAAAGATTATAGAAGCCCATGTCATGCACTTTTTAGAAGATCCCTTATTGACTCCATTACTATAAAGCGCTGATGACCTGCGTTTCTGAAAGATTAGCTTCAGTGGCCTTTAATGGAAGAAAAAGTTAAAAAAAAAAAAAAAAAAGGTTCTTTATTCTCTCCAGCGTAATAATATTAATACCTGAGACAATATTAATAGCAATGTGTAGAATAAAATACACATTTGTCCTTCTTGTGTGTTTATTTCTTGAGAACTAGACTTCGAACATCTTCGAGAGCATCTTGAATGTGCAGCGTTAAATTTAAAAAAAAAAAACAAACAAAAAAAAAAAACAAACCGCCACTTTATCTATAGGGTCCTCATCCTAGCTGCACTAACTGAACAACTTCGGGGGCACTGAACAGTCACTCAAAAACAAGCAAAACGGAAACAAGAGAGTGCTCATTGTACACACATGTACAAACTTGGCAATGGTAGATTTGAAAATTAAAATTTTTTTTTTTAGATGTAGGCAGGTCATACTTGCAGACATCTCGATATGTCTGGATGGCCGTCTCCATGTAGTGGGCAGGGTACGGTCTGGGGGCTCCGCTCTGTATAAACGCAGATACAGCAGCCATCTCCTACAAACACACACATACACACATACACACACAAAAGGCTTATAACATGCTAGTGCATCAGCGCTAGCCACATATCCGATGTATATATGTGTGCTTGTGTCTAACCAGTGCTCCAGCAGCATACAGCATGGCCTGGTCAGAGAGGAAGTCCTTCTTGGCAGTGTGGTAGCAGTTGTAGGCCAACTCATAGTGCTGAACCAGAAAGCACAAGTCAGCCATCTTCCTGATTTGCAGCTCAGGCGCTTCTGGGGGGTATCTGAGGCCAGAGAGGTGAAAAGGTCAGATGAGCACTTCTTTAAAAAAAAAAAACAAGCGAATGTGAAATATCTGAACACTCACAGCAATCCTGCAGTATTTTTTAGTTCAGCAATGCTCTTCTCTGGAACCTTGCCACCCCCAAACCACTTCTTCGTAGCTGAGAACAGAGACCTGCTTAACCCTTTCCTTGACACCAACTACCGAGAGAGACAGAAGGGGGTAATGAAGGAGATTGAAAAGGTGAAAAAATAACAACTGTCCTAAAGAAATTCATATGCTTTAAAATGACAATTTTGACAAAAATGTAAGATTAATACACTAATCCAAATGTGAAGCATTGCTGAAAAAATATGCATCAACCAAAGCTAATATTTCAAGAGAAACGTGCTTTGTTGGTAAGTGCAAGTTGTGTGTGTGTGTGTGTGTGTGTGTGTGTGTGTGTGTGTGTGTGTGTGTGTGTGTGTGTGTAAGAGAGAACACCTGGTCGTTGAGCTGGCGGATGTTTTTCTCGACGTGAGGCAACAGTCCTCTGAAGGTGAACTCCTGGACGAACTGCCGGATGCGGTCGTGGTCGTTGAGGGTTAGGCAGGAACCGTGGGTCCGTGATGTTGCAGGGGTCTGCTTCAGTGACCTCGATAGATCCGCGTCAACACTGTTCATAGCCTCGCCGGGGTTACAAGGATAACCTGGGTCAGCTGTCTGGTCCAGCCTCAGTGGATGGGTATTGGAGATTGTATCTGTAAAGGAGAACAGAATAATCAGAAGAATAATAAAGAAACACGCTCAATTAAAAATGTGTTAAAAATACTGGCACTCCATCCAAAATCACCTGAGGCGTCAAGTCCATCCACTTCAGAGTTGATGTTATTCTCCCCAACATTATTCACCAAAGCTTCTTCGTACTGTATCGCGAACACACATGACGGCTGAAACTTATACAAAGCTGTAGCAAGCAAGTCTGAAGCTGGGTTAGAGGAAAATTCCAGCAAACTTAATTTCAACCTAGTCTCTGGTTACCAATGACAGGAATTTAATTTGTATTGAGGGAACAGAACACCAGATTACTCAAAACACTTTGGAGGAATGTCTAAAAGCCATTGTTGTTAAGAGAAGCTCTAGTTGTTCTGTGAACCCTGGATAACCTTGAACAACCTGGATACCTTCTTGCGCACACCCATGTTCCCAACAATGCCACAAACTGAGGTATGATGCACTGACCCACACTTGCAAACATTTCACTGCTCCTAACCAGCAGGGGCAGTGAGAATCAGCTATATAACATAATGGCAAGAGGAACCCAGCCCACCTTTAGAATCACTGAATTGCCTCTATGCACACCCCACTCAGAGAGCAAAATTAGCCCTGCAGAATCTGGAGAAGGTCTACAGCAATGCCAAGGTAGCAGCAGCACAGACTTCAAGGGAGAGGCATTGAATTAAGAATTGTGCATTAGGAAGAGACCAATATGAACTAGGTGCTAGTCCTGCGTTGCCAGTTCCGAGTTGGTTCAATCTGCCTTCTAAGAAA
Organism: Parauchenoglanis ngamensis; assembly: GCA_030014255.1. NCBI lineage: Eukaryota > Metazoa > Chordata > Actinopteri > Siluriformes > Auchenoglanididae > Parauchenoglanis > Parauchenoglanis ngamensis. The sequence continues at coordinate 3,498,364 of JAQMYM010000020.1, read as the reverse complement.
CGGTTTGCTTTTCCACAGGTTAGAAAGCCACACCATTACGTCACTGTATACATCTTTGGTTTCCCAGCCATGCTAGCACCCACCACCACCACCTTTCTTTTTCTTCTTCGGATTAGGCAGACTAGACACTACACAATGTGTGGTTTTTATAAAATGGAGGTCACAAAGTTTTGGTTGGACTTGTTGGTCAAAATAATCCCACTCCAGCCCCTGACGTAAGCGGGTAACAGGGGTAAAAGTGGTAGGTCATTAGGGACTGGGTGCTCAGCCTGCCTATAGGCCTTTGTGATGATGTCCACCACCCAGAAGGCCAGTCTCTAGTTAGGCAAGTCAGCCCCTCACATCTTTCCCCACTGACAGATAAACAGCTGGATTTAGGCTAAAACCCCAGGTCAAACCCTAGTCTCATCCGGCCACGAACACATCCAAGACAAGCTCATGGAACGGCTTCCAGTTAAGGGCATACACGGCGCATACAATAGGAGCTCGTGTACAGGAGGGGTTCCCGAATTGCTAGACTGCAGTACTCAGTCTGTGCAACATCCCATTGGGCCTAACCCACAGGCACAGGTCATCTGGCTGGGGGTGCTAAATCTTCCCACTGATTTGGGATAATATCTCTGCTTGGGCAGGAAGCTACCAGGCCATTACAACCACAAGTGATTGCAACAATGGGAGCCAAGTGTGTCGGTGTGCATGCTGTTCAATGTGTATCAGCAGAAAGAAAAGGGAAAATGGCTGTGCAACAGCAGCAGTTACAGTAAATACATCATTACTATTTGGCTGGAAAGTTGATTGTGACTGCTCTGTAGAAAGCTGTCATAAATGATTCAGCCAAAATATTGTTAGAGAAAGTTCTAATTTGGTGTAATTCAGACACTGTGGTGCCACTATAGGTGGATCAGAATGTGTGTGGATATCACAAACCCTCAGAGAAAGGAGGAGTCCTTTTCACCATATTCTTACCGTGTTAATACAATATAACAGAGCATCTTTAGTAGCACTTTCACACACATCTCTCTCTTCCTAAGAGCTTTTAGGATTTATTCTAAAGCTCTAAATATGTCTCATTTGTTCTGAAAGTGTACCATCCTTAGACTTCCACTAAAAGTGAGTTTCATGTAAACAGGTTTTCAGTTACTTTCTCAGTAGAGGGTAAAATGATGAAATTCTTTTCTCGTTTGTAGTTAAGCAAATGCTACTGATAATGATACCTATTGATAGGTAAACAGGTTGCTGCTGGACTCACAGAGCTGTAGATGTGGTTTTTCTGTAGATACTGACTCCATGGGTCTGGCATTTGCTCATCTGGCCCAGCAGCACCTGTTCCAGAGTTGATCTTCAACAGGTAGCAGCACTGAGTACCGTACCTCTGCTTCATGTCCTCATACGTGGAGTCTGCCCTGTAGGAGAAGGGGAGGAGGGAGTAAGAGCAAAGGCAAGCAAATGTCATATACCATTACATACAAGTCCCTTAATTAAGGAACAACAGACTATTGCGACAACTGCTTCTCAAAAAACCCTTTCCTCAGAAAGGACTTTAAGGACAATGTTAAAACTGCAAACTTGCGTGTCAGTAACTATGAGTAAATAATCTCTGAAATTCACAAAACAAACCAACCAACACACAAATATTCAGCTGGACTGGTGCTTGTGAGCCAAACCTCTTTTCGTCTCCTTCACTGATGTCGTGGAGTAGGACGTAGTATTTGAGGGTGTTGGGGATGAACCATTTGGGGTAGGTGTACTCTCCGCTGTGCTGGATCCTGTGCTGCTCCTGAGAGAGCTTCTGAAACTGCTCAGTGGGCCCGGGTTCATGAGACGACACCACCAACATACCTACACACACTGAAGTGAAGGAATACACACACTACTGCTCGAGGAATGGGAGCGCGCCAGAGCAAGAAAGAGCAGGGCGGGGGAAGAAAAGAAAAAAATAAATAAGTAAAAAAGATGGATAGAGTGAGACAAAGCAAGCCAATGTGTAAATACGAGGAAGTGATGAATGAGAAATTTGAGAGAAAGTGAAAGACCGTGGTTCTTAGACCTGATTTATATCCACATACTGTATAATATCTGCAAGCTCCAATCTGTGTGGCATTAAGTGTTAACATCCTTTCACATTGTGTGAACTTGTGCAGTAGGTTACAAACCAAAATGTATAGAAAAAAAAAGGAAAACAACCAAGTCTTAACTGTAGGAAAGAGAAGGGAGAGGAGGAACGGATTGGGTCCTTTACACTATAATCTATCTATACACACTATTTGTTTACGGCAGTTGGTGACTCAAGCGATACAGACGCTTGGTGCATTTGAAACGGGGAAAATCCTGTCTCGGTAGGGTGTCTAAAAAGATGGCGAGGCATCAAGAACCGTTCGAAACGGAGTGAATTGTTTTCCTGTCTAGCAGGATGCCTTCAAACTGCCCCCACTTGAAGGCATCATGGATAGAGCCTCGATGCTGCCTATTACCCATAAATCTGTGTGGCAGCTCCTACAAGCAACAGGAAATTATTTTTTTAAAAAGATGGTGGACCAAACTTCACAGGAAAGTCAGTTATTTAAGTTTTGAATGCACACTCAAGTGCAAATGAATATTAATGGAGAAATCAGAACAGAGAAACAGAGGAGATAAAAAAAAGAAGGGAAAGATAAGAGAAAGAAATATATGAGAGAGAGACTAATAAAGGATACAGGCCACATAGTGGTTGAGGAACTCATGATCCGAGGCAGGCATGGACTGTAGAAAACTTTCCCTGTAGGCTTCAAACCATGGTGTTGTTGCTAAAACACACACACAGACACACACACACACTCAGTGTTTTTTGCACAGAAGGGCAGAAGTGAAGCCTCCTGCACAGTTGCACAGAGGAGGAGAGAAGGTCATTACTGAAAGAGGAACGAGACACGGGATCATGAGCGCTTTTTGCGGAAGGAGAAAGAAGCCAGGCGACGTGAGCTCTGTAGACAAGATAGACCCGTATCGCTTGGATTTATATTCAAACTGTTAACTAGAAATGTCAATTTATTCAAAGGAATCAAAATAATAATAGAAACTCAGAGTTGCATATCTGCTGAATAATGCGCCTGATTAAACTGCTTAATCTCAAAAAGGTCCGAATCAGTTTGGTTTTGTGCTAAATTTATGCAACTCACTCACTGAAAGTTCAGTGGCATTAGAAGAAACTTGCTTTCAGACTATTCAAACAACCTGAGACGAGAGGAGCAAGATAATTGTCAAGAAACAAATGAGTAATCATCAAGATAACAGACAGTGATTGTAGTAGGGCTGGAATGACGCATTGCGGTAATTATGTAAAGACTTTATCTGCGTGGAGTGCATCGACGCGTCACACGGACACACATTCATCCACAGTTATGGAGGTTCCTGCTCCTAGACATGCTGAGAACCTGATCCACAAAGGTGTGGGAATTCGCTTAAACCGAGACGTAATAAAATGGTGCTCCGCATTGCTTTGTGAAACGGAATATCCTGCCACAGCAGCTCAACTCTGGATGATCGGAGAGGAGAGCTGCCATAACCGGGGAGGAACGGATACAGTGTGACACGTTGACGCATTCCGCCCAAACAGACGCGTTTACGTAATCGGTTACGTCGATGAGTTGTTCCAGCCCTATAATGGAGCGAAGTCGATTAGAGAAACAGAACAATAATCACTTCACCAAAAGAAAAAAAATCAGAGGTCCAACCGAAGAGTGAGCAATTACATAGGACATTTGATCACATTTTGAACACATCTGCGTCACTCCCTGTAAATATCTAAAAGCCCTCTGAGGGCATTTGGTTTTTCTTGGAGTGAAATAAATGGCCGGCAGGATTTACATATTCCTACCGGCCCGAACACAGCGATCAGATGTGTTCTATCTGTGATTAACAACAACAACAACAACAACAACAACAACAAAAAGACAGCAGCAGGATCTTAAGCACCTAGACATCTAGAAAGAGAAATGGCTAGGGAATAGAGACGGATTTGAGAGCGAGTGAAATGACTCATAGCTTCAAAGCTGTGCAAATCTGTTTTCCTCCATTTTAAAAGCAGTGAGTATACCATCCAAAAAATCTGTCACAATGGCCAGAATTTGAGCAGCATGTCGTTGTTTAAGACTATTAAAGCCACTTAACAAATAACCATATTACTGTTTCAGCCACACAATGAGTCATTTGCCTCTATTTACAACATTACACACTAAAGTTGTCCCAACACCTTGATGGGTGAGAAGAGATAGAACAAGAAACCAAAAAAATAAATAAATTAAAATAAATAAATAAATAAAATGCAGTCAGCTACAGATCGAAAGGGGACGCGATGAGGAGCGGGTGATTAAAACGCCCCTTTTCTCCCCGGCACAGACTGGAGCAAGTACCTGTATAGTATTTGGAGGAGCTGAGCTGGGTGAGCGTTTCTCTCCAGTCAGAGTACCAGGGGACGCTAGCTTTGACCGAGCGGTCTAGGAGGATGAGAAGGGGCAGAGAGCCAGAGGGTTGGGTTAGAGCACTGGGAAACACACACCTCTTTAAAACAGCCAGTTTAGAATAAAAGGTTTCCAGTCATCCTGGTCATTTGCTGTGTCTTTATTATTAAGTCCAGGTGCAACAAGCAGCAACAGGGGAAGGGCAGATTTATTTGCCGTCTCCCACCAGAGAAGCAGGTTCCACAACAAGAACAGAACAGATTTATTATTTGGTATGTATGCCAGCTCTGTGCGCATTGGATACATTTATCTAATTAATAAATTAATGAATTTAATTGCCGGGGGGGGTTTAAATATAAACAATTAAATCATTTACAATATAAATAGATCAGCTTTTAACATTACATGCAAGAAACATCTTAGCAAGTTAAAATATCCGAAATGTATCTACTATTTCCTATCATAATACTACAATAAAGCAAATATGAGATTACTGAACCTACTTCCAAACTTTTTTTAAACTTGAAATGTTCTTGTTTTATTGGCAGATAACGTTGCACTTTTAAGCATTCAAAGAACAAAAACAATTACACTTCAATACAGGACATATCTAGACAGAGGTTTAATAATCTTATATTTGGTTTATTGTAATTATATAATAGAATACATTTGACTAGATTTATGACTAGTCATTATTTATAGAAAACGTTCAACCTTTTTAAATCAGCCATGATTAAACCATGACACTTTTTGACCGTGACATTTTTTCCTTCCCCAAACTATTGACACAAAGTTGGAAACACACAGTTGTATAGGACGTCTCTGTATGGTACAGCGTTACTCAGGGATGTGCTGAAAGACCGACTGCACCCCAGACCTCATCGCCTGACCTCACTGATGCTCTTGTGGCTGAATGAGCACAAATCCTCACAGCCACGCGCCAAAATCTAGTAGAAAGCCTTCCCAGATGTGCGGAGCTTATTATAATAGCAAAAGGGGACTAAATCTGGGAAAGGATGTTCATCAAATGCATCCGTGAGTGTTACAGCCAGGTGTCCACAAACATCTGGCAATATAGTCCGTCTAAGATGCTATAGATATACATAGATATATAAAAAGATAGAAGCTGTGCTGCTAGGCCTGCCTTATCCACACCCCACTGAAAAGGCTACGATTAATGAAATCCATGAAATGTCACGGTGTAGTCGCATGCGCATGGATGCTGATTGGCTACGTCACTCTGAGCTACAGGGGAGAGCGAAATGCCGCCCTTCCCACCCAGACAACAGGATTAGTTTTAGTCTCTTGGATGAATAAAAATCTAAATCCCTGTGCAATTTGAACAAAATTGAATACTTGGTGAAAAGCTTCTGATCCGTTCATCAGGTTCCCGTTAATAAGCGACACAGTTGGTCTGAAATGTGTAGAGGAATGAGGTTTTGGGGGAAACGTCACAGCAGGGGTCTTTTCCCATCGCACGCATTAAGGCTTATTCAGCATTTACTTTACCCCAACACACACACCGCGGTAGAGCACATGTGAGAGTGAGAATTCTTTATTTTTTTTTATTGGAATGGCATCTGTGAGTAAAATTCAATGCTGCAGTGGGGAAAGCAAGAAGTCAGATCAGAAATAATAAATCACAAGTACGAGTCAACCTCTCACACCCTCACCCCCACCCACACCCCCTCTCACTCACCCACACCCACTCTCACTCACTCACCCCACCCCCTCTCACCCCCACCCACTCTCACTCACTCACCCCCACCCACTCTCACTCACTCACCCCCACCCACTCTCACTCACTCACCC
>JAQMYM010000020.1:3459191-3475942 GCA_030014255.1 Parauchenoglanis ngamensis | reverse complement strand
AGATGCTGGGATTGGCTCCAGCTTCCCCCGCGACCCAGACGGATAAAGCGGTATAGATAATGGATGGATGGATGGATGGGTTACTCTAAATTGCCCATAGGTGTGAGTGTGAATGGTTATGTGTCTCTGTGTTAGCCCTGTGATAGATTGGCGGCCTGCCCAGGCGTGTTTCCCGCCTCTCACCCGAAGTCAGCTGGGATTGGCTCCAGCTTCCCCGACACCCTTAACAAATAAACTGTATAGATAATAGATGGATTATTATGGATAATAGATGGATAATAGATGGATATAGACTCCTGGAAGAGGCCACACGCACTGAGAATCCAATCAGAAACGTTTCAACATAGGATAAAGGTGATCAGCCAGAATAACCTTGCATTAATTTGCTTCCCTTTAAGAGGACAAGTGGATCCAAACAACTCCAGCAAAAAAGCCCCATCATATAGCGGTCTTTTTTTTTTTTTGCTCCAAGTTTTATTTTTCAATACTGTGAAATAATAATTCATCTCTTGGGTTCATTGTTTTCTTCCAGAAACATCCTGAGAACATATAATTGTCCATACTGTCAGGAAGGTGGCCTGGATGACCTGGATCTGCGTGATCACTGCAATGACAACCATCTCAATGACCAGAGACAAGTGGTCAGTAAGATTTAATAATGGTACTTAAAGCAGCATAGAAGTGCCATGACTTTTAAATAACCCAGAGAAGAGCAGTAGTGTTGTGATGAAAAAAAGTGACCGATATGCAACTCTGTTTTATTGTGTGTTCTCTCACGGCCCCTAGGTTTGCCCCGTGTGTGTGTCACTGCCTCATGGTAACCCAACTTACTGCAGCAGGAATTTCATCGGCCATCTCAACCTCCGCCACAGCTACTACATTGATGACATGACTGTAAGTTCCCTACTCCCATAAACACGCATTTAGCAAAATAAGACAAAAACCCCAAAGATTTATATTAACTGCTTGTATCTGTGCTTTTTTCCTTGACAGAATGTCCACCAGAATGACGACGTTAACATGCAGGATGCCATACTGAGGTCATGGCAACAAACATGAATACCATGTTTACCAACAAATGACAATATTAAATTGTTAAGACTATAAAACCATTATATGATACCATTCAAATGCAGTGATGTCTGGTTCAACTTTTAACTTTTAAGCATATAATTAACTGTAGAAACTGTTGTTGTTAATTCATCCATTAGGTAATGCTAGAATTCTACTTCTTCGTTCGAATTAATATGATCATCTGATTCATTTGCACATGGGAAACCTTTCAGAAGGAAACTTTTCTTGTAATATTTGCTCATTCTACAATCCCTGCTATGTCTGGATTTCTATTATATTACATGTATTATGCGAATACTTTTGCACATTCAGCAATAATTGCACTTCTTAAATAAGCCATTGGTATTGATATGAAATACGTCTTACAGTTATACTCTTTACATGACCTGTCCTTACATGAAATGTCTACAATAAAGAATTCCAAAACACTGTGGAGCGCAAGAGTATATTTGTAAATGTTATTCGATTTTATATGCAATATGATTTGTTATAATCAGAAATCATCAGTGGTATCGTAATGAAATCAAATGGAAGATCTACCTGGCTTTCTTTTATATTATATAAACATTATATGACATTATTAATAGCCTCATTTACAGCAGCAGTATCCAGCAGAGGTCTTATCAGAACACCTTCCTTATCATCGATGCCAACACAGCACTTTCTCCTCTTTTTATGTATTTCTTACCTAAACACACATGTACGCAGCGTGTGTAACAGCAACATACACACACAGCAGCAACAACTATGGCCTCTAACTGGACATTTCTGGTCGTTTGTCTGTTATGTGCTGCTGAGAGACTTTATTCGGTAAGTCTTAAGCAACTTCCTTCTTAAGAAATAGAGCTTCATGATAGCAAGATGATGCAGCAGCTCAAAGAAAATGCACAAATGCTTTCAGGATTTCTTATGTGCAAACATTATATGTTAAAAAGTCATATTTTCATTAATATGGTAATATTAATGTGGTAATATTAATATGGTAAATAATACTTAATGGTTTTATTATATAATATTTTAATTATAAGAAATATTAGATAACCTTTCCTTTCATTTAAGATAACATTTTTTCCCTCAGTATTTCTTATTATGAGGTTTTTTTTCATTACAAATATTATTCTATACATTATCTCCAAACATTTTTACTGAAATGAAACGATCAGATTGTATTGGCAGATTATTTTGCTTCCTTATAGAAATCTTGAAATGGAAATAAGAGAATATTATCAGAAATATTACTTTAAGACGTCCTGTTCATCCTGTACGCAGTGAATGGTTACAACAACTTACACATGTTCACTTCAAAAATGCATGACTTTAATTTAGTAAAATTCTGTTGTTTCAAGCAAAAAACATCTGCCAGTGTGGTAAGAAAATTTTCTTGGTAAGAAGTCTTGAAATTAGCATAAAATTCTAGCTACTGGAAAACTTACAACTTGACAAAATTTCTAATTAAAATTCGTAAAATAGGCAAATGGCTTGTTAGAAGCCATTAATAGTAGTAGTAGTAGTAGTAATGCATTTAGTTAGTTATCTTTATTTCACTAGATTCGTAAATTAAGAATGCACAGATGGCTTAATTCCTAAAATAATAAGAATAAGAAATCTGCTTCCTCTTATGTGTTACACTGTTAGAGCTTTCTAGATAAATCCAGCTCAAAATTATATGCAATATCATAATAAGATAAAGAAATATAAAATGTCTAAAAACAGGCCTGCTTTTCTTACCCAGTAAATGCTTGACAAGATTATTTTTTCATTTGGGCAAAATTTTATTTTTTAAATTAATTTATATTATATTAAGAAGGCATTTTTTACTTAGTTGAAATAATGTTTGCTGCAGTGCTGGAAAATAAAAACAGCAATTAAATAATAAAAAAATTGTTTCATGTTGATCTGGTAAAATTCATATAATGTTATTATGTCTTTCTCTTACAGTCAGCTTCGACTCTCTCAGGTAAGACATATACGTACGTATGCAGTATATACTGTATATCATGCTGTTGCTGAACGCATGTAATATTCGTGTCAGAACTGGGAAAATATGTTTTGATGAGATTATTTCTGCGATTTTTGATATTAGGTTTTACAGAGGTGGACATTGATGATGGAAAAGACTGGGATATCATTGACATAAATGAAGGTAAGCATAAGATATTACAGTAGTGTGCTCTAGTGCATGCATTTGAAAATAACACAAATACTCTCATATTCGTGCCATGCTTGCATTATGAATTAGTGTGCCGTTAGCAACTGACCTCAAATTTCTGTGTAACAGAAGCAGGACTTGATCTGGAAGAGGGAGACATAGTGATCAATAAGGTCAGTGCATTAGTTTACGTATGATCCATTTGTCTATATTTTGTCTCATTGTATATAATTTGTTTATATGCATCATTATAATGTAAATTGGCAACCGTCCAAATCTGAGTCTGCTGTGAATAAATGTGTGGTTAACAGGAAGATGGCAAGAACAGTATTTTGGGTGAAGAGTATCGTTGGCCGACCACCGTGCCTTACTACTTGGAGGACAGCTTGGGTAAGACCCTGCTTTAACCTCGTTTTTAGATCATAATTCCAGTAATGTCACTCTAACATGTACATATCCTCACTATTTTGGTTGTGTGCAGAGATCAATGCTAAAGGAGTGGTACTAAAAGCATTCGAGCAATACCGACTCAAGACATGCATTGACTTCAAACCCTGGAGCGGCGAGCCAAACTACATTTCTGTATTCAAAGGTTCTGGGTAAGGAGTATTCAGGCACTTTTTTTCACATCTGAACTCCAAACCATTTGCAGAGAGAGTTCATAACATTTAGTTGATTTTGAAAACTGGGTGCAGACCAGCAAATCTCTGGCCCAACTGAAAGAAGTGAGCTTCAAATGTGGTTTGCTTCAAATGAGCTCAGGCGCAATCCATACCATGTATGAAACAAAGAGTGTCAAATAGCTTAAAATGTCCTGTTTTGGTTTCACTGTAGCAGGAAAGTGATGTATAGGAGTTTGTATAGGAGACATGGTAATTTCTTTTAAATTAATTGATTTTAATTTATAAAAATATGGAATTTTGCACAGTAGAAATCTTGGTTTGGAATGAATCCAAATCCCAGAATCAATCCTGGATATCAGACCAAGAAGAATCAATGCACTTGGACAATGTTGTCAAAAGAAGCATACAGTATACATAATACAAACATACAGTATATTCAGTACCAGTCAAAAGTTTGGACGCACTTACTCCTTCATAGGTTTTTCTTTAATTGGACCATTTTTTACATTGTAGAACATTCCAGAAGATAGCAAAACTATGAAATAACATGTGGAACATATATAGATTCATGTGGTAAATGAAAAACATGTTTCATATTTTAGATTCTTCAAAGGAATGGTAAAAGGCCACCTTGAGGACAGGTGTGCCTTCTCAAAACACAATTAATAGAATCAACTAAGTAAAAACTACTTTAAAAATGACTTTAAGACATGAAGTGTCTCTTAAGTAATACAAATAAAGAAAAAACATTGAATTAGATGTAACTTTTAACTGGGACTGTGGCTTCAATAAAAAGAGTTCTTTACATCAGTTCTGGACTGAATTACACATCACAAACTCATAAAAACTTTAAAATCACATTGACTCATTGATGAGTGTCAACTCACCCGATCTTGGGCCCGACAGCGCTGCTCACAGTTGCATGGAGGCAGATTTTCTCAGCACTAGCACAGAACGTTAAAAGTGCAAAATATGCAGCATCTTCCCGTCCTTATCAGCATTCTCATTTTTGTGTGTTATTAGGTGTTTTTCATCTGTGGGAAATCGTCATGTAGGGAAGCAGAGGTTATCGATTGGAAGCAACTGTGATCGCCTTGCAACTGTGGAGCACGAGTTCCTGCACGCGCTGGGTTTCTGGCACGAGCAGTCCAGAGCCGACCGAGATGATTACGTCAACATCATGTGGGACCAGATCGAAGCTGGTAATGACATTTACAATCAAAATGGCTTTATGTTTGACATTAGTATACAACAGTGCACAAATTATGTATGGAGTAGGTAGTCAAACATTCAGAGCAGGATTGAAACATCCCTAATTTTGGTGTTGTTCCTTGCTTTCCTATCATCAACCCCTCTTTTGCATTATGGTTGACTCATTACACTGCATCATACCTAGGCAAAGAGCACAACTTCAACACCTATGACGACACAGTCTCCAGCGCTCTAGGCTTTCCTTACGACTACAACTCTGTTATGCACTACAGTAAGACTGCCTTTAACAAGGACACCAAACCGACCATCGTCACTAAGATTCCAGAGTTCATGGACATAATTGGCCAGCGCATGGAGTTCAGTTCCAGTGACGTGCGCAAGCTGAACAGGCTGTATAACTGCAGTAGGTGCAGCGCTTACCCTCATCATTCATTGTTTATGATATCAATAAAATCCTACCTTCTCTTTAATCTTTGATACAATCCTTTTATTACACTCGCTGATGATGGTTATTATTAATATTATTTAAGATGGCCAATTATAAGTGTACTATTAACGCCGAGCTGAAATCATGGCCCTGAGGAAAGTTGTCCTTTCACCTTCCTCTTTTGATTATTGTGTATTTTTTAGCCACATCCTCGACTTTCATGGACTCTTGTAGCTTTGAGCAGCCCAATATCTGTGGCATGATCCAGGGAACGGACGCAAAGGCAAAGTGGGTGCGTGTGAAGAGTGTGGATGGAGGTGCAAACACGGACCACACTAACATAGGCCAGTGTAATGGTATGAACATAGTTTATTACAGTTGAAAACAGTTTTGTAATTTTTATAACCTTTGAACTGTCCTCTATTGATCATGACCGTCCACTGATAACACTTATCTCTTCTCGGATAATAGCAAACTAGGATGGAAACTGCTCTTACTATTTTGCTTCTTTTTTTTATGATGTAACACCAGTACTTTGGTCTTTCCAGTCTTAGATAAGATATTAGACAAGAGATAGTTAGATTAAGTTGAGTATCTGGGAAAATTTACATTCATTTAAAACTAATAGTTTGTTTTTTAATTGCAGGTATAGGTTTCTTTATGCATTTCAGCACAGCCACTGGGAACCCTGGAGATAATGCTTACATGGAAACTCGACTCTTTTATCCTAAAAGAGGACGTCAGTGCCTGCAATTCTACATGTACAACAGTGGGGGTGTTGATGACCAGCTAAACATATGGGTTCATGAATATAGCAATGCAAAATATAACAAGCCAAACCCTAATGGAGTGCTGAGACTCATTCAGACATTCCGTGGTAATTTATTCAGTGATTCATTAATAATCGATCATTTGATGCATGATTTGAGACACAGTCTGATAGACAGGCTAATATTTCAGTGCTTAAAAAAGAATTAGGTTCTTCATACACAAGGTTACAGGTACAAATTCTGCATTATGGATAATGTAATATATTACTTTTCTGAGACAGGTGGCCAGAGAAACTCCTGGGAGCTTCACCATGTCACTCTAGATGCGTCTCAGAAGTTTCGGGTAGTGTTTGAAGGGGTGAAAGGCATGGAAGTGTCCAAAGGAGGTCTCTCTCTGGATGACATCAACCTTTCAGAGACACAATGCCCTCACCATACATGGCACATCCAGGACTTCACCAACCTCCTTGCCACAACACCTGTTGGCTCCAGGATCTACAGCCCCACTTTCTTGTCTCCTGATGGCTACTCTTTCCAGATTGGTCTGTACATTAATGGGAAATCAAGCAGTCCTAACAGTATGGCCATGTACTTGCACTTGACTTCTGGTCACAATGACAGCCAGTTGAAATGGCCGTGCCCATGGAGACAGGCTACCATAGCACTGATGGACCAGAACCCAAATATACAGCAACGCATGGATAACCAAAGGATGATCACCACTGATCCCAGCAAGACCTCCACTGACTGTAAGAGCAAAATGAATTATGTAGAGTTAAAAACAGAAACATGGAGTAGAAGTAGATGGAAATCTTTTCTTGGATTCATGTTCAGGATTACCCAAACGTCTAGCCACAGAACTTACATGCTTGACTAGCTTACCCAAGTTCATTTTAGTGCTAAACAAAATCAGAATTGCCATAATACATTTTGAGTCTACTGTTAAATAAATGACTGAGTATTATTATTATTAATATACCAATACCAACATTCTAACTTGTGGAAAAGTCAAGCTAGTGTATTCAATGATGTATTTTGTATTAAAAGTGTATGTTTCTAGGCAATTTGTACTAGTTATTTGGGCATTATAACATTGAAGGAGTTATTTTCTATATATTCTACATAGATTGTTTCAAAAGTTTACGATAGTCAGAGGGATTTTAAAGATCATTATGGAAGCATTAAAAATATAATATTTTAAGAAAATGTCGAATTAAGAGATTTTCCCACTTCGTTCAGATGTTTGATCAGTTTTAACACCAGTTATTTCTATAAGATTCTAGTTACAATGTTGAGCCATGTTGTTCCTTCCTGCAGCTCAGGGCAATATGGAATATTTCTGGGATGACCCACGGAAGGTAGGCAGTCTGGTGAAAAATCCCGATGGGACTTCATACTATAGGGGACCAGGTACTGGTACCAGCTCTTTCATCACACACCACCATCTAAGGAGTCGGGATTTCATCAAAGGAAATGATGTCATCTTCCTCCTTAGTCTAGAAGGTGAATTCAGAACTAATGTTTAAGAAAATTATTACAACTTGCATATAGTTATTAAAATGAATTAAATACAACACCATGACATAGCATAATTGTTTTAATTCATCTGCTTTTCTTGCACAGATGTGACTGGTCTTTTGGAGACTCAGCCTGTGCCTCAGCCTGCTGCCTACAGTGTGAAGAAAAGCTTTTCACCCAGTGCATCCACTGTAAACTCTACAGCAGCCGTAATTTTTGCTTTTGTGGGAGTGCTTACGTTGATGCTTGCGGTTGCAAGCGTGGTGTACGGTGTGAAGAGACCCCAAAGGGGTGGAGCAACTGATGCTGAGGGAGGGATTGCTCTGGAGAGAATAAATGGCTGTAAGTGACCAGATATAATTTGTTTTTTAAAAAAGGTAATAACTTTATTATGAAATTGAATTTTGGGTGTTAATTATGGCTCATTCTTTCTTTTCAGAAATTCTCCAGTTGACTCACTTTTTTTAGTGGAAAAAAAAAGTTTTGGCATCTGATAATTTAATCCAACTTAAACAGTGTATGAATTTTAAAATGAAATTGAATATAATTGCATGCCAAGTTTGTTTCATATTTAAACAGGGGTAAAAGAATTATACCCAGAGTTTATCTGAATTCATCCCTGCATTTCATGAGTCAAAAATAAAAAAACTCCTTCATAAGTGCTCAAACTGTTCATTTATTACTAACAATGAAAACTACAAACAATAATACATAAGAATATACAACAACGCGCCAAATCTGTGATCATGTCTAGAGACCATCATTTCAGTCCTCTTCTATCAGATAAGGAAGACCACATCCTCAGACACCATGACCTGGTTATCATCCTGCATGCGATCCAGAAGTAATTGCACCTCCTGCTGGTCAAATTCTTCAGACTGGCCCTTGTTAATGTGAGTGAGAAGCTCAGGGATCGGCACAGACTGAGACCTGGTCACCTTGAACGCTTTCAGGAGAGCAGCCTTGAAAACCTTCGTTCTGAAACAAGGGTCAATAAATAGCATGCCAGAAAATGAACAGAGTTCAGAGAGAAGCAGATCAAAATCAGTCACACTAAAATCTTTTTAATACGTGATATCAAATCTGATTAGTACTAGGAATAACAATGGGGAAACAAAATATCGCAGGGAGCATTTGGGGGGAGAAAAAAGGAAAAAAAAAAAAAAAAAAAGAAACCCAAAATTTTAGAATATTGTAAAAAGGAAAAAAGGTACAAAACTCAACCTGTCTTGACCGAGGTCAGTCTTCTTCCTTTGGCTACTCCTCCGAGATGCTGGCCTGGTTGGCTGACTGGGTTGGGCTATGGTAAAAAGAAAAGCATAACCAGTTTTATCAAAGAAAATGCTGGACATGTAATAGTAAAAGCAATGGAAACAATTTATTTGGTGATTTTGGCAAGTGATCCTTGATCTCTGACAGTTTTCATCCTCTGTAAAATCATATGGGTCAGAGTCTTCTGCCATTGTTGAATCAATGTCATCTTTAGATACACGAGAACGTTTCCTGTGGACAGCACCAATCCATGTATCAATCACAACAGATTTAAGGCACTAGTCAGTACAACACCAACACCACCACAATACTACTACTTCATCTCAGACCTGACACTTCTCTGGCTTTGGGTCTCCTGGCTCAGAGTTGTATCCATCCCTGCATCCTCACCATCTTCAGGAAGCTTCCTCTTCTTATTCTTCTCCAGAATCTACACAAACCAATTATTGGCTTTTGGTTTTAGTAGATGTTTTTTTTTTTTTTTTTTTTAAAACTTAAGCTCATCATACCATTACCTTTTTGAAGTAGGCAAACTGCATGAGTTCCAGAGCAGCCTCTGCATCTCCCAACTCAATGGTTTTACTCATGCGAGCTTTAGCATGGGCTGTGGCTAACCTGATCATAGTCTCCAAGGCACGTGCTGTGACAGGCATCGTCTGTAACAAACCAAACAATTGAAAAACAGGATATAATATATCTTACTTAATCACTAAACCTTGAATGAAAATTGACTACAATTTCTCTGCGAGATCCTGGATACACACCCTTGCCAAGTCGTTATGGACTTGGTCGTGGCTTCTCAGTTTGGTGTACTCCTCGGCTATGTAGTCCGAAGCCTCCTGAGTTAGAACTGGTTTCACTAGCTTAGCCACATGGATGTATTTTCTGATGAACTCCATGGTGACGACGTTTTCCCTGAAAGTCCAACTTTGGTCATGGATGTTCGAAAAATATCCTTATTCCACCAGCCATCTTGTTTAAAACTTATCATTTTACCATGCTGCTTCAGTAGGTTGTACTGATGGAAGACTTTTTTTTAAAAATTTTTTTATGTAAAAGCAATGAAATTCAGCCTTACTTTTTCTTCCTGTGGCCATGGAGGACAGCATCCTTTTTCTCATAGATCTGCAGCTCATGTTCAGTGGCCTCTGTGATATTTGGGTCCTCTGTGGCAAATATGTCTACTGTGCTTCCCAATGGCATTGCTATTGTGCACAAAATAAGTCAGTCTTCATACATCTATAGTACACCAAGAGGCATTATATTGCCAAGTGAACAAAATAAGCAATTTACCACTAAACAGTACACATAAAACCTCTGCATGCAGGCTTCTCAATGTACACTAGCTCTAAATATAGTAAAAAATGTTTGGATTTTATCATTTTATTTCCCTAATATTTCAAAATTCTCAATGATTTACTTAAAATCAGGTAGGCAAAGGCTAGTAAAAGGCTGATACCACAGACAAATATTAAGCTACTTATGCAACATACTTGGAAAGTTGAATGCACTTGAATGATGAATGAGCCAATTACTCTATCTGCAAGCTGACAAATTCCTGTGAGTGGCTAACCACTCTGTGACAGGGAAGAAGGAATGGCATCCTACTACATAAACAGGGCTGATTATGCCCCTTCAGAAGCTACAGCATGAAGATTCAAATTTTCAGCAGTAGAGTGAAAGCTTTGACATTTGTACCAATTTCCTGTCAAGCAGGTCCTTATCCTGTCCTATTTATTTCCACCATGGAATACCAGCCTTACCGGTGCCTTCCTGCTCCCCTGGGGCTCTGTATCTGTGCATGCGCAACACGTGCTCGGAAATCTCACGATCGCTCTCTGAATCCATCTGATCCAGAACGATGAAGAGCAAATCAAATCGAGACAGTAGAGAATCTTGCAGCCCAATGTTCTCCATAGGGGTTTTATACTGGTCATACTGGCAATGGTAAGAGGTGAACAAGGAGAAAAAAAGAAAAAAAAAAAAGAGAAATCAAATACAATACAGTTAATGTGTTGTATAATGTCCAATTTGTTTAACTGAATAGGGAAGTAAAACAATTGCAAATGAAAAAAAAAGCTGGTAAAGCACTACATAGCAAGCACAACTTTAGTTAGCATGCCCTTAACCTAATGTACAATATCTTACCCTTCCATACACGGGGTTAGCAGCAGCCAACACACTACAGCGAGCGTTCAGCCTGGCCTGGATCCCTGCTTTAGCAATGGTGACTCTCCCTTGTTCCATCACCTCATGAATGGCTGTGCGATCCATGTCAGACATCTTGTCAAACTCATCAATACACACAACCCCTCTGTCAGCAAGGACCATGGCACCTGCCTCTAACCGGCGCTCACCTGAGAGACAAACATCAAACTATCAACTAAACAACTATTTTCCCTCTTAAAAGTACCCATGTCAACTAATATTTCCAATATTAAAAAACAGCTCACACTTATACTGTACGTTAGTCACCTGTCTCTTGATCAGTGGTAACCGCGGCAGTTAGACCCACCCCAGACGAGCCTCGTCCAGTGGTAGGAATGGCTCTCGGTGCTGTGAACAAGACATACCTCAGCAACTGAGATTTGGCAACTGACGGGTCACCTACAACAGAAAATCAAAAGTATTTGGCTCAAAAAATCTGGAAGATGCACTGGTTTGTGAAGATTACAATAGGTACATCAAGCTCATGTGTCTGGCACATTTAAGTTAAGGAATTACAACTTCATGCAAGCGTTTTGTTTTGAACAAATAAGATAGACCAACCTGATCACCTCATCTCATCATATTTCAAAGGATCTTGTTAAACTTCCACCATTTCCACTGAAGTTGCCTTATGCGTCAATTAAAAAAAAAAGTCATAGAATAATTATGACTTCATACAGGTCTAACCTATAAGCAGGATGTTGATATCGCCTCTGATACGTGTGCCGTTCTCTAGGTTGGTCTCATTTCCTCCCAGCAGCAAACAGAGGATGGCTTTCTTTATGTACTCATGGCCATGGATGCTGGGAGCTAGCGATCGACTTAGGTTCTCAAAGACATCCTGAACACACACAGCAAAATCTACATGTCTGCAAGCTTAGCAGGACAAGACCGAGAACTGATCTTAACCACCGGAGTAAATCCACAGAAATCTGTAAGGTCCTTTGCTGCTTACTTTAGAGTGAGTTTTGCAGAATTTTTTGATTTTGGCAACATCGTCAGCAGAAAGGGTGGGAACAATTTCTTTGCTCATCAGCTTGACATTGTTGGCTAGTAGTATAGTTCTGCACAAAACAGACAGTTAACAAAGCTGCAAAATCTCCAAAACTCAGATTATCAGGAAATATTGGCAGCAGTTCAATTAATAAACCTTTACATGCCTGAAAGTTCCTGAGGTAAATCCTCCTTGTTTAGCAGGTAAACACCGGTACACACCAATTATCTGTACACGATCTCCTGGCTTAACTTTGTCCACAAGATCATCATCAGAAATAATGTCAACGGAGCGGGGAAGCTGCCCAGCAGGAGCTTTCTCTGGCATCTCCTGGATGGTCAGAGTCTGGTGATCTTTGTAGCAGCACAACCCAAACTCTGTTTCCAATGGATTGTTCTCATCATCCTACACACATATACAACCAACAACGATACAATTTTAAACACTGGCAAGCTTTGTTCACCATAAAGCTTAGGATAAAACACACCTTAGTGGGGTAGATGGCACTAGAAGGGAATGCATCCAATGAAGTCAGATCAGTATATTTCCTTTCCAAGGTTTTCTTCGTGGCAGGACAGTAATGAACACTGCGCATGATCTTTGGCCTGACCAGTGAACCTGGAACAATTGAAGAAACACATTCAGATTTTTGAAGTCACTATATTTACCTAAAGCAACCTGTGGAAATATAAGATTAATAAACACATTTACTTACACTTGGTAACAATGCCTTCCACACAAACAAGATTTCCCAGAAACCGGGCACTAAGAGTACGAGGAGAGACATGTTTATTGCCAAAGCTGCCCTCAAAACCAACATGGAACTCATCAAACTGTTTGGCATACGTTGCATCAACGGAGGCCACCAAGTCCTTCAGCGCTCTCTGGAAGGCAACCATCTCACTGAAGGCATTCTTCAGAAGTCTGTTCAAAACAAATCAGTACTATTCTATTGAAGACAAAATGTTAGCCAAACAAAGAAGAAAATTGGCATATAACCAAAGACCGGCATATCAAAGCCCGACATGTGGATATTAGCACAAAAACATTGGCAGCAACCTAACTAATGAAGTCACATATTTTCTACTCTCACAAAACCTAAGCAGGGTTACTGACTCTTTGGCTCGCTTTTCATTCCTTCGCCGCAGGTCATTAATGTTGATGATGAGCCGAGACTGGCCCTCAGACACCATACTTCTGACTTTCTCATGATACACACCCTGGTCTTGCTGTGAAGACATTCAAGCAAAGTCAGATCAATGTTATCTGATTAAAGTTACAGTAAAGCAACCACCACAAAGAGAACTTTAGAGAAGTTGTAAAACTGCCCATGGTGGTCTAATGGGTGGGTTTTTTTTTTTTTATTGAAAGTGAAGAAAATAAGAACCAATTTGCTGTAGTGCTCACATCATCATCCAAAAAGTCCAGGTATTCTCTCTGTGCCTCTCGTAGCTCAAGATCTTCAAAGCCACCATCCATTTTCCCACAATATTACACCTTTAAAAATAAAAACAACATTCTTCTCATTACCAATCCTCCATCTACAGCAGCTTTAAATTGAAAGATAAACTTTATTTCCAAAATGTTTCTTGTTGTATTCAATTCATGTATACACACAATATGAATACCTACAGAAGTACAACTCACACAACACACGAGTTGGCACTTCTTTACTAAGCAAAAAGAGAGATGGCGTTTTAGACTGCAGGGAATGCTGGAGTTTGCAGGTCTGGTAACCAATCATCTGGCTAATTGGGTAATTAACTGGAAATGGCAGATGGCACAGATGTTCTTTTGAACCAGTTCCAAGTCATACCAAAGTCTGTGAAAATTGAAAGCATATGTATCCAAGACTAATATTTAATATTTACTGCAATCCTGTAGACAACAGACTTGACATATATCATAGTTTTCTTTGTTGTTTAATGGCAAGCTGGTACTTTAATTCATCCTTGTATCTTTCCTACAGTGCTTGTGCATGAGAGCGAATATAGGATACAGTAAATGTATTTTGTTTTAGAAGATATTTAAAAGGAAATGTCAGGATTAATATGGATTAGTGTTCCATTATTAACCATAATGTTAATATATCAGTATTGTATATTATGTTGTCATATATAGGTATTTCAATAGCCTACAAAAATCCCCCGAATGTCAAAGTACTAATAAATCATACTTAAGTGAAAATATAAATAATGTGTCAAAATCTTACTCAATTAAAAGTATGTACTGAAATGAGTTTAAAAAAAATTGCTAGTTTTAAATTTACTCAAGTAACAAAAATGTAAAAAGTCAATGTTTTTAACTTATGAAATTGAGCTAATGCCAAGTTTTCATGTGAAAAGTAACTACTATCTAAAACTGTTAAAATATGAATTTTGTTTTGTTTTTTCTTTTGCCTAAAAACATCATTCAATCTGTAAGTTTGCAATATTTACCATTAGCTAGGATTTGACTCACTGACTAGCCAATTATGTCGGTTACTGGAATTAATAATAGTCTAGAATTAGTAAAGAAAACAGGCTAACTTGGATAAATTATAACAAGTAAATATTAGCAAATTAGTGAAACCTACCTCACCATGCTTTTTCACATTAGAAGGAGTCTGTGCCTTTTAAGGAGTCAAAGGAGACGTCTCATTTTGTATGAGTGTTTGCTTAATTCAGCTTATTAAGACCATTACTGAGGTAGGGCCAGGGCTCTCATCCTCAAGTCAAACACTGCATCCTAGTAGTTTATCCATATTTAGACACACAGCAATTGATACAGTGTTAACTATATTGTGTAGCATGAGAAGCTCAGAGCTTGCATCCTTAGGCTTGTTTAAACCCTGATGGATTGCTCGGTTGCTAAACTGAAATGTTTGGATGCTAAACTGAGCCAATTCTATGGACACATAGCATACAGTCATTGGTTGAAGGAGAAAAGAAAGAGACTATTTGAGAATTGTTACGAGTACTTTGGAGATCTAAATGAAAATGTAAAGAATAAAAAGGATCTTGAAAAAGGAATTAACCCTGTAACCCTAGGCCTCTTTTTTTGCTCAAAAATGAAATACCCAAAATTAAGTATATTTCAGCAAATACATGGTTGATTTGTATAATTTTAGTATAATACATGTACTTGGTCACAGTAAATGAAGATGGCACAGCAGAAAACTGAAAATTTCATTTACACCTAACAGAGATTTACAATCTTAGGTTAATTTACAATTTACGTTTCTTCTTTGATAGCATGGAGTTGCAAAGTCGCTATTGCCTGTTTTTGCAGGCTTGCATTGCTAAGGTGTTTTGACTGCTTGCTTATTTAGTCGCTTTGTGTTGGAATTGTGTTTTATCTAGATAGAAATGTTTGTTTTGTACTTTTAGTTGAGCCTTTTCCCATTAAGTGGGTATGCATTATCGGGCGGTTGCTAACTGTTTAATATACATTTGAAAGGTGTTGTTTAATGCACAACTGTACCCACCGGTGCCACCTCTCGGCTTCATACGTTTAAGTAAGAGTATGAGTATTCAATTCCAACAATAGTCAAGTAAATTATAAATATGGCAAATTAATACATATGTATAACAATAACTGTATTTGAAGGTGGGAGGAAACCTCAGAGACGTGGGGTAAACATGAACAGAAAGTAAACACAGAGGGTTACCAGAGCTCAGGACAAAACTGGGAACACTGACGCTGCCAGACTGCAAAGCTATGTGTTGCACTACTGTGGTAATTAATTTCTTTAGCATTAATTATAGTGAATAATAATAATGTTAAATCCTGTTCCTGTGTCATACTCCACTGTTTACCTTAGGATGAAGAATAAGTCAGAAACTGTAAGAACGAATGAATAAGTTCTTTCTGTGTGTAAGAAGATGCTACCATATTATTTTTGTGATGTTATGTTATTGTCAGAGCTGCTAGAATCAAGGATAACTAAGTATCAGTTCTTCTCTAGCTCCATGTGGGAAAACTATTATGGTATGCTTAATGAAGAATATGATGATCAAGAATTTCTTGTGTAATGCAGGAAGCTGACCATGTCTAGAAGCAGCACTGGGAAGAGCTACGTCATGTATCTCAAGCCTTCTTGTGATAACTTTTGTATACACATGTAAAGTCCTTTTTTAGCACTCTGAGGTATTCGTAGGTGCACATGTAGGAGTGTTTACCCGGGTTCATGATTTTATTCTGAGAAAAGAAATATTTGCTTGAGCATTATTCAGATTTGACTAGTAATTCTACTATTAGCAGGTGAATTTTCACCACATCACCATGCCACCTGAAGGGACATCAAGTATCCAAAAAAGAAGCTATGGTAAATCAGCATTTACTTCATTTTGCTGAATTCCAATCTTAAAAAAATGAATAGGTTTTAGAATGTGTTCGAATGACTGGCTTTGTAGTCACTATGATGATATTCACCAAACATTTGACCCTATGAGGGGCCGTTTAGGAAATAAATCAGACTTTTGTCTCACACACACACATGTGAAATGCTCATGCTCACACACAC